>OZ037995.1:36646090-36648590 GCA_964035705.1 Porites rus
TACACTCATTTTTGGACCTGGTCTCGGTCTCTAACATCCATGACAGGGGTCACGAACGCGATGTACATGTTTATATAGGTGTAAATCATGTCATCATCGCTTAGAGTATAACTGTTCCGCTACTTCGACCGATATTTGGTCTTGGCCGAGATAGGGCAGCATAACCAGCAAAGTTGAAATTACTTTATAATAAGGTAAAAAAGGAAAGAACTTACATAGGCTGGACTGATGGGAAAAAACTAGCGAGTAAATAAGACAATGACTATTATACTTTGCTAAAGGAAATCCGAGCGTAACAAATTGACCAATAATAAGGATTTCTGACAGATACTATCTCTAAAATGGCTAACCTACGTCTCAAGCGGAAATAATCACGAAAAAGAAAAATGATTGTTTACATAACGTTCAGTGGCGTGACGGCACTATAACGTTGGATGATATATTCAATTTCGGTTATTATTCATGTATGAGCGAGTAAACCCCTCCCTCCCCCTTAAATAACGGCGTTGGACTTGTGGCATCTATATTAAAGAATTGCACACATCAATACTATTTTTTTTGATTCAGTGCCTCTAAATTTCATATCTTCTATTGGTTTAAAACTATAGATTGAATTCTCTTCTAACTACTCCTTTTTACAAAATTCAGAGTTTTATTTTCATTTGCTTTGAGCAGCGACAACAACAACGTCTTTTATATAAACACGATACGTTTACAGCGTAGCTGATGCTGTCGTGTATAACATAACTCAAACTGAATAAAAAGTGATATTAAACGAGAAGATACTAAAAACATTTACCCGGAGGATTTTGCACGAAAATATTTACATATTACTATTCACAGGTTTCTATCTAGTTTTCTATTTACACTGATTGAATTGTTACATTTCTATTTACAATAACTTAATTGCTATTTACAAAAATTATATCTGTACTTTTTTAAGCCCCTCCTTGAAGGTAGCCAAGCTTTGCTTTGCCCTGACCTCATTGGGCAGGTCATTCCATGGTTTAGCCGCACTATACCATGGAATGACCTGCCCAATGAGAATTTTTCTTGATGTGCTCTTTCGTGTGTTTAGGTTTTCAAAACCGTCTTTTAAAAATGCCCTGACATCTTTATTCGTAACAATTTAAGACCTCGTGTTATCTTGGCACTGAGACGTACGGAAGGTTGCCATGACAATTTTATAATTGCAATTGTTAAATTATAATTATAAATTATTTAAGATAATAGCATGATTTGTAGTGACATTTGGCATAAATACCACGAGTGATATTTCGAAATTGTTATACGTAATTTCACGAGCCGTTAGGCGAGTGAAATTTTAGACAATTTTGAAATATCACAGGTGGTATTTATGCCAAATATCACGTACAAATCATGCTATTATTTGTTTATACTACTACCCACAAAAGGTTTGTAATTTTCACATGTAGGTATTTCAAATGAAGCTGAAATACCACTGCTCTAAGCAAATCAAATTGCAGAAATTTCTGATGTAGTAGTATAAACGCTGAAATTTCGCTACAAATTGAGGAGATTTTTTTATTTTAACGTCTTAACAAAGTAACTCACATCTAGGCGCAAAAGTGACGTATTGAATTTTGATTAAATTGTTTTGTTATCAGCCTTTTCCCGTTTCCTTTTTTTATAAAGCAAATGGAACACATTGAGCGGATTGGAATGACCCTTCGTACTACTATCTGTTCCGCTCGTAACACCCGTGAGGAACACAAGCCTTGTACCGCTTGTGACGCCATCGCTGTTTTTGGCCAAAAAGGTCAGGAAAAAACGTATAGTTCAGGTCATGTGTTAGGCAACGGGAGTAGTTCACGTAGGTCAAGTTTCACCGTCTGAGGAATGAAGTGCGCTCGCTATTTTTAAATAGTCAACTCTTTGCTCGAAAGCAACTGTGAACCTAAACATCACTGCATGCTAATACTTCGGAGTGGTATTTAGGTCACGCGACGGGGTTACTCCAAGTTTCATTGTTGTCCATTTATAAAACTAACAGCATTCTTAGTTAGGGCATCAAAAGTAACGTAACTAATTTTTTTTTTCTCTATTTTTAATTTCACTTTAGATGTTGGACCACTTGATGATTTAGCATGACATCTACTTTACACAAAGCTCCAACGCATGATGACCGAGTGCATGGATCTCGATCACAAAGTGAAAGTCACTATTTTGGCATCTGAATGGGGATCTGGTAATGGGGGACTTTCCACAATAAACAGAGAATTAGCGATTCAGTTAGCCAAAAGTCCTAAGGCGGAAATCACTTTCTTTTTACCAAAATGCAGTCAAGAGGACAGAAAAATAGCTCTGGAACACAAAGTAAAGATCGTGGAGGCAACACCACTGCCTGGCTTTGAACAACTGAATTGGCTTTGTTTTCCGCCAGAAGATTTGCATATCGACATTATCGTAGGTCATGGAGTTAAACTCGGTAAACAAGCACAAGTCATTAAGAACTCTAAAAATTGCAAGTGGGTTCAAG
>OZ037995.1:36653590-36778590 GCA_964035705.1 Porites rus
TTGGAGCAATTTTCCTGTCTCTATTTCGGTATCAATTAATTTAACGCAAATCTAATGGATAGTTGGTGGGAGAAATTTTTTGTCAAAACTTTTTTACTCATGGCCCTCATGCTTAATAGAGAACTGAGTGCAATAGTCCAGCTAAATGTTAACATCTTGGCTAGAATGTCCACAAAATGTCATTTATTGCCTTAATAATATACACGAAAAAATTACTCAATTCCGATTGGCTGAGAAAGGAGTGCAGTTCCTCTGTAACACGAGTGCAAACTTGTAACACAAGTGTAAAACTTGTAACACGAGTGCAAATTACAAATGGTTTCTGATTGGCTGAAAACACAAAAGAAACCACCAAGAACCAATCAGATTAGAGCTGTTTTAACAACAAAATTCAAGAAAATGGCCATGGTTTTCAGCAGACAAGAAAGTTAAAAAATAATCCAAAAACCCGAACACAGTAAAAAGTACGTCTTTCTGGCTAAATTGTATTGAAAATGCGTTGCTAAGAGAAAAATACTGTCAACAAAATCGAGGAAAATGAGCCAGAGAAACTAAAAAACAAGCTACCTATAACAGACTACGTTAAAGTGAAAAAATAAAGAACAAAAATGGTTGCAACCACACGCAAACCATGACCGCTACACTTTTCAGGCATTTAAATGAACAAGGATACAAGTTTTCCATGACAACAACAGGGATTTCAAGTCATCTACGTTATTTGATGGAGGAGAAAGGTGTCCGGTTGCTCTCTATGAGTCTTTTGTGGAGCGAAGATCTCTATTAAATCATCCATGCGATGGTCTGTTTCTTTCTACCTCAGTAGCAAACAAAATTGAAAATTTAAACATCTGGTCCAAACTAAACCAATGGGCGAAGATGCCATAACTAACATAATGAAAGTATCTGTAGCCGGTACTAGCCTTAAAGAAAGTGAGAAAAAAAAAATTACGAATCATTGTGCAAGAAAAACAACAGTCAGGAGGCTGAAGAAAGCAAAGATTGTAAGTTCAGAACATATCGCCAACGTCACAGTCCACAGAGGTATAAATTTCCTTAACGACTACGATGAAGCCGACGAAGAAGAGCTACGTACGATGACTCTTGCGGTTAGAGGCGTTCAGTCATAATCCAACAGGTGGTACCCCAGCGGTGAGAAAAAGCAAATATTATATTAATACTGGTAGTTTCCGACATCACAATAACTGTGGCTCCACTCACCCATCAATGGAAGCGTCGAAAGAAAAAAAATTGCCTCCTTCATTTTCGGGTTTTAAATCTCAAAAGTTTCTCCATGAATTCAGTTATGATGGGGTCTCAGGAACAGACAATGATGAACAGTCGTTAAAAAACCTTAGCAAGTGTCTTTCATCTTTGGCTGTGCGAAGCGTTCTCCTGATTTCAAAACGGCAGTATACTTCTTGTAAACGCTTCTTGAAAACGCCGAGCTCTCATAATCGAGGATGAATTTAAAAACTGGTACTTTTGCTGATTATTGTAAACCAAGTTATCTTTAACAGGCTGGTGACTATATAAAATCAATCCTTGCACATTTTCAAGTTCTTAGCTGAACGATTTTGAAAGCGTTGGTCTTGAAAAAGTTTGAATTTGACAAAGGAAGTAGTCTGTTTCAGCCAATCAGTTGAATGAACTAAAAACGCGTGCGCTGTCAAAATTCGGTGTTGTAGTTATGTTTTTCGTGTATATTATTAGTATAGGTAATCACATGATTTTTCTCGTGCAATTTGGAATAAATAAGCACTTGTAAATTTTTCAAAGACCACAAAGTGCACTCGCCCTACGGGCTCGTGCACTTTTGTTGGTCTTTGAAAAATTAACTCGTGCTTATTTATTCCAAATTGCACTTTAAATCATGTGATTACCTATACAAATCATGAAATGACAAAGGGGGCATTCGGAGACTAATGGAGGTCAACAACATTAGCTATTGAAGAATGCACCTCCTATATGTAAGTTAAATGGATTAGGATTGCTGTGTAGAATGCTTCTTCTTTGTCACTTATGTTCTTGCTCCTGTTTCATCTGACTGAGCTGCACAGCTTATGAGGCTCACAGGCAAAATGGCCTAGTTTCTTCCTATCTACAGCCCTTTCCTTTCTGTTCTACTGAGCAGAAAGTAGACATTTGAATGTAAAGTGCTCAGTATTATTTTTATTTTCAGTTTAAGTAAAGAGTTAGGAAGTTAAGTTCGCACGTATCGATTGACAGTTTTACATAAAAGTCCCCGGATGTAAATAGTGGGAAAGGTTTTTGTGGGAGAAATACAAATTGTAGTAATTTGTTCCGTATTTTGTTGAATAGATTTTTAAGGATTTTAAAGCGGAAACCTAAGGTAGAACGTAAAGGGTGACTAGAGAGAGCCGTTTTGTTGAAATAAACAAAAACTGCCAACATTGGATTTGAGTAGATTTATGCCTGATGCTAAAAGAGAGGAGAAGTGTGACGTAACGTTAGCATAGTAACAGAATTTCTGGATCACATTATTAGGGAGATTAACCGACGGCGAAGGCAACAACAACGGCGAAAAAGCAACAGCAAAACAACAACTCTGCACGTGCATCACGCTCTTATAGATTTCTTAGCCGTCGTTGCACGACTGCGACACGAAACTTCCTAATTTCATGCGCCCGCTTTACGGAAGTAGGTGAACACAACACAAAAATTGTCTTTTTCTTTTTCTTGTTCTTAACTTTCAAATTGAACCCCAGAAAATTTCACCAACATTTGACAAATTAAGTGACGTTTTCGATGTGTTGTCATCCAGAAAATTTGCCACCATGGCAATGTGACGTAACGACTTCTCTCTATTGGAAGTACTATTTGTAAGGCGGACATCATGCATTAACCAACCACTAAAGCTTTCCCCGAGGGTGCCCGCTTAAAACAAGTTTTACAGGCCATTATAATTGGTATCTTGTTGCTGGTGACACTACTGTTTTGATTACTAGGAGTAGCAAGTATCTCCGAAACTTCATCTCAAACAGTTGATTCAGATCAGGAAGAGGATACAAGGAGGAGTGAAGTAAGCTCAAATGTATTTTTTTAGTTGTTGATTACGTTGTTTAGTTCAGTTCCCATGAGGATCATTAGACTCTTTACAACCCACTCCTGTAAATTTCACAGCACTTGACACCGACCAGTTTACTCGTGGCCGCTCTTTCGTTTTTTTTTTTTTCTTGCTTGGAAATCGTTTTACACCATGGAAAACCCAAATTTATTGGTTTGCCGTTTAAATTCCTTGCCGATAGATCAAAGTTTCTGTTCCGCACTACGGCCCGAAGCAAGGATAACAGGCTGTACTGCCGTTTTTTTTTTCTAAATCCAGATTGTTCATTTTCAGCAAGTTTTTTTAAGGGAGTGTACTGATGTTAGCTAGTTACGTTGTCGGAGAAGGTGTAGAGTTTTAAAGGACGTCTGTTACACAAAAGGAGAAAAGTAAGGGTACTTGTAAGGAAGGGTATCCTGAAAAATCTAATTTCTTACTAATCCTCCGCATTCACGATTAATCCACAACCACGACGACGAAGTGTACGCTCCCATAGCGGCTTGTTAGCTCGATGTTGGGTGGAAGCTTTGTACCAAACAAATACCAGCGCCTGACTGCGAGCGGGAGGTCGCGGGTTTGAATCCCGGGACCGGACCAACACTCAGGGTCTTAAAATGTCTGAGAAATGAAGGTACTGCCTTTTCCCTGGACCTCTCTCTTGCTGGACCTCGGATGACCATGTAAAATGGCGGTCCCGTCTCCAGTAGGAGACATAAAAATAGTGTCCCCAATTGGTACTTTCGTGCTAAATGCATTGACACTCAAATAAGGTGCATTTTTTCCCATTTTGATCATTAGACCGTTTATAAGCCACTCCTTGTGAATTCCGCACCACTTGACGCCTACCAGTTTTCTCGTGGCTACTTTTTTCGGTTTCTTATGTATGAGGTTTATAAGTATACCCACGTTTAATTTGTACTATTACGTTTGCATCCCTTTTCTAAAATAATCTGACTCCGTTTACTTTGTTATTTTTTTTTGCTCAGCATATCTTGTTAGCGCTTATGATGTGTCTTAAATCTGGCTTTTCTTAGTGCTTTGTATCCTATTTTTTGCATATATCCCTTATATTTTGGTGATTTTTTTGTTACTCTAGTCCTATTGGTGTAACAAACTAGATTGCTGGCGGTTCCCTCCATTCATCACTGTGTTGTTTTGTCAATTCATACTTATAACCCCCGGGGGTGACTCCCTATAATGGCCTATACAGTCAACTCTCTCTAAGACGGACACCTTTGGGACCGGCACTAGCTGTCCGTCTTAGAGAGATGTCCGTCTTATAGAGAGTCAAATAAAGGGAGTGAAGAAAGGCAGGGACCAACTCTAGGTGTCCGTTTTACAGAGGTGTCCGTCTTATAGATGTGTCCGTTAAGAGAGAGTTGACTGTATTCATCATTCTGTTGTTTTGTCTCTTGTTTTCTATTCGGCTGAGCGTAGCGTTAGAGAATACAAGTATATTTTCTTTGGGGAGTGGTGAAACTGGCGATATAATCAAGCAGGAATGTAACAAGGCAGCCAATTTTTATCAAGGAATTTTTGGTTTTGGACCTTGTATTTCATAATAGTAACCTGAAGAGGTGCCGTGTTAGATGGTACTTGAAACAAAATGGTGAATAGGGAGAGTTGCTCGTTAGCTCTTAATTGGATGGAAGCTTTATACCAAACAAATACCAGTAGTGGCACAATAAATTAATTTTTTTTTATTTATTTGTTTATCTATTTATCCATTAATTTATTTATTATTATCCTAGGACAAGAAGCAGGCTCTGTCACCTATGGCCAGAGCTGAGAAGGCTAAAGTAAGTTCAGCAGGAAGATCGTTAAGATACATAGTGTAGTGTGCGCTCGTTGTGTATTCAAACAAAGCAAAAAAAAGAATGAAAAACGTCACTTGGTGCAAGAAATTAAGTGCCATGTTGTTAACGAGTTGCACCAAAATCAAACTCAGCAGAGCGTAGCCTTATTATGAGTTGCAACATCGTTAACTGTACACAATTGCGAGCCCTTTTACAGTGAGCCCTGGAGGACATTTGCTCAGTTCTGAGTTATTATCTGCAGTATTTATACAACTATAGTTAGTAAAGTTTAATATGGGAGCGAAGAGGGATTAAAATCAAATGCTGGATAACGTTGTATAACAGAGTGCAAAGTTTGTAGACTAATGAGTTTGGCTTTCATCTACAGGATTTTGTAATCTCTTTACATTTACATAAAAGGATATTTTTTAAACTAGGCGTCGAGAGGCCCTCTACACAAGGCTGCTATCAGTGGACAATACAAAACGGTCAAAACGCTTCTTGAAAGTGGAGAAGATGTGGATCTAAGAGATCAGGTTTGTAGACTACAATTAGGTGCTTGTGTTGAGGTTTTGCGCCAGCTTTCGAGCTGGCAGGGTATAAGAAGCAAGATTTTGTATAAAAGTCTTATTGCATACCTTGCGTTTGTGAACGAATTCATCCTCATTGGTCGGTGATGGCAGACACCATCATTAAGACGGATAACATGGCGGGAAAATTCACAATTCTTTTTTAAACCCGTACTTGCCGATTGTTTCAGGATACACAGATTTAGTTTTATTTACTATGTATGTAACACCAGAGCGTTATATTATAGCTCACGATGTTGTAAATGGATTTTTACCCAAAAGTTTAGTTAAAGAATGAGATAATGAAATGAGATCTTGCGCGAGTGTTTCCTTAGAGGGTGGTTTTTATTAGCGACGGAGTCCTAATCAGAAGCGTAGAACTTGACGATCTAGTGTAAACAGCGTTTTGATTCCGTTTACGACTCCGTCGCTTACGATCAAGTGAAAACTAAGTCGTAGGAGTCTCAAACAGAAGTGGAAGAACAAAGCCAATCACAAAGCGTGAGAACGTGCATTGTGATTGGTTTATCGTTCCTCTTCTACTTCCGACTCCGACAGTCTGGTTTTCACTTGATCGTAAGCGACAGAGTCAGAAGCGGAATTGGAAGAAAATGGAAACTTTCTGATTCTTCCGACTCCGATTCCGTCGCTGTAGCGACTCCACTTTTATGATTTCGACTCCGACTC
This sequence comes from Porites rus, assembly GCA_964035705.1. Taxonomy (NCBI): domain Eukaryota; kingdom Metazoa; phylum Cnidaria; class Anthozoa; order Scleractinia; family Poritidae; genus Porites; species Porites rus. The sequence goes on from OZ037995.1 coordinate 36,659,707, forward strand.
CGTCAAATAGTACTTGAATAGGACTCTTGTTGACACGAAGGGACGTTCCGACATTCTCTGTGGTAGTCGTCATCAAAGTCAAAAAACTCTTCTGATTGCTTTCACGTGGGAAGAAGACTTCCTTAAAGGTTGTCGCAATATTATTACCAACAGTGCTATCTAAGACGACAATTACTCAGATCATCGTAAACTGTGAAGTTATGGGAGAAATGTTGCTAGAACCAATTACGTTCCCAACATGAAATGTTTAAGTCTGAGGCTAAGCACTGCAGAGAATAAAAATGGTTTTATTTATTTAGTGGTCGAATTTTTGTTTGTTTGTTTGTTTGTTGTTGTTGTTTACTTTTTTACGATAGTAACCTGAGGATGTTCTGGACCTTGTTTTCCTCATGCAAAAGAATCAGGTCTCTGAATTTAATAAAAGAATTGGTCTTCTACTAAAATGTGACCTCCAACATTGCATTTGGTTTCATTTAGAGTGTTCCACTTGGATTGCTTCAGAATAAACTAAAGAGGACAAAGAAAAGACGCTTTGGCTTTATTCTTAGCTTGGTCGTAAAAATTAATCCACTATTTCAAGACCATTGTTATTAGCGGGACTAGCTGGCTTCTTTCAACGTGACCTAACTGCGTTGTTTTTTCCTTTTCTGGTAGTTTTTTCTGACCCCTCTTCATCTTGCCTGTTGGTATGGACAGGAGTCTGTTGTTAAGCTTTTGTTAAAACATGGTGCGAACTTCAACGCTGAAGACAAGGTGAGTTAATAAATGTTGTATAAATCAAACAATATAATGCCGTGAAAAAATGAACGTCTACAATCAACGTAATTTACTACAATTAGCGGACCACCACGGGACCTATATTTTGGGAATATCTCTTTTTAGTAAAATCCGACTAGTGGTCTATTATCAATGCTGCGTTCTGATTGGTTGAGCTACTACTAGGCTATATGTTATAGCCCACTAGTAGCGAAAAGCGTGGGCTTTTTAGTGGCAAAAAAGGATTAAAGGCTAGCTTTAACTAGCTAAACTTTTTTTATTCTCGATATTTTTGACCAACTAGTTGAATTTTACTGAAACAATTATTCCTCTCGCCCTCATGGCCTCTGAGTCATCGGGCACGAGGAATAATTGTTAAATATACTTCCTTCAATGGTCGTGGTACTTTTGCCAGACTGCTTTTGGTGCAGGAGTTTGCAAGTATTTAAGAGAAGCAATTAGCTATGAATACCCCCTAAAGTGATTGTGAATTAGAGATAGACCACCACACCGGGGACTACTTCCCTCACTCTGAGTCATTTAACGTCGTATAGAATTTAGCATGTGAGACGAAGCTTCCAATTTATCGTCCTTATCCGAGAAGACTAGCCGTTTTCTAAAAAAAGTGGTGGTAAGGGCTGAAAACCGATTTGTAGCTAAAACTATTGTGATGTCACTGCCACTTGATATTTATTCCCATCGCCCAAAAATAATATCATAATAAAGTTTAGTTTATGTCTAATACATATGTTATAATAGCCTGGGACCAGACTCCGAAGTGCGGGGTGTTTCATTCCGTTTTTTGCCTTTTTCTCCCACTACAGAGCCTGGTCCCAGGCTAATGTTATTTAGCAATTAATGAACGAGCTGAGGAGGATATGAAGAATTAAGCAGATCGAGGAGGGTGTTCTCTACCGAGGCCGACGGCCGAGGTGTATAACAGCCTCCGAGATCTGCTTAATTCTTCATATCCTACGAAGGCCGAATGCATTAATTGCTTTATTATTCATTTAAAATAATTCCTAGTTTAAAAACATAGCTAAAACGTGGTTACCTGCATCGATGTTAAGTGTATCTTCGATAGTGTACGTTTAGGTTTGTCCAGCTCCGCAAATATTCTCCAAATATATTTTCCAAATATTCTCCAAATATTCTCCAATTCTTGCTGTTTTTGCCATGTTTTTAGCTATTATTTCGCCTAGTTCCAGCTGTAGTTCTTACTCTTGAAACGAGCCATTTTTTTGTCACAACAAAAACAACTCAACCTCCTGCCCAGGTCTTCTCGGTAACGGCGCCTTAACCTGTAGCGGGCTGCATTTTTGACGCCATTTCCTCGTTAAACACAAAATTCTTCCAAATTTGGTCATCAGTAACTGGTTATGGTGAATTATGCGTGTGCTTTTAGCCAATCAGAATTGGGGAAATATTTTGAATGAATAATAAAATGGTTTTACAATAAGGATCAATTTAAGTACGAGAGACTCAAAGATGGAAGGTGAAGCTGCAAAAAGACTGGTTCCAGCCATCTTAATACAGGTTTCCTTGTGTTGGTGGCTACCCTATGTAGACATACCGTAAATGACTCAATAAACGCCCGGGGCGCCTTTTTAATTTTAGGGGTCCAAGCGGGGGCGTTTAATAGATAGGAGGCGTTTATAGTAGAGAGCCGTTATTCTCATAACTCTAACAAGCTCAACAAAACTAATGTGCTTTCGGCGAAAAAATCAAGAGTTAAAAAGGAATTCAATATCCACTCCATCGATAAATTGATAAGTTTGGACCGTCTAGAGATTATATATCTCTCTTTCAAATCGCACCTATCGATATCTATCAATTGATGATCCTAGGCGGTCTAGAGATCCATATCGCTCTTTTAAATCCGGCCAACATCGATGTCAGAGCTCAGGGTTATTGTGTTGCCATGCTTAGGCTATCCTTACTTCTCACTTGACATTGAACAAGACGAAATAGGCAAAGCCTCGTTAATCAAGAAAGAAACTGAATAATTTGAATGATTTTGCACCTTCTTGCTAATTCCTAGTATTTGGAGTCATTCTTATAGGGGGCGTCTATTAGACAGGGGGCTTTATTTAGAGAGGGCGTCTAATGCAAATTTAACAGCGTAGAGGGGGCGTTTATTAGGTCATTCACGGTACCAGTAGTTAGAATATTCTTCTTGGTAAATAGCAAGTGGTAAGTAATACGTATCACCCTACTTGTGATGTTTTTAGTTTCAACGTACACCTCTGCAAAAAGCTGAACGTCAAAGCCACCACTCCATAGTGCAGTTGCTGCGGAAGAATGGTGCCAGGCCAAGTCTTCATCAGCCAGTAAGATATCAGATTGTATGTCCTTCTTGCCAACCTTGTCTTTCAGTAGAAATTCGCTTGCATTTTTTGTATCTTTCTTGCTAATGTGGAACGTTACTGTAGGACCTATCGTATGAGCTTTAATCGTAGCTTATATCGCGAAGACCTTATATTTCTTCTTCTCTACACGAACATTATTTTTATTCCCTCGGTTACGCCCATCCGGAGATCACAGTATAGTGAATCTACTGTGAGCTTACTCTAAACCAAACCCATTAATAGTGGACACCAGCAAAGGTCGTGTAGTGTCCGGTTAATACCGGTTTCATCGTATATTTTATTTCTTAGTTTTTAATGTCTATGGTTCTGGCGTTTCGTCTTATACACATGCGCTCTTTATAAAATGGTTATGGACACAATGGCGAATATGTTGCAACCACATGGGTGGGAAGAAGGCTACACTATTCGATAGTCAGTTGCTTGCTGAAGCATTTAACAAGAAAAATTAAACTTAAAAACGTTACTCGACGTTTCGATGCATCACACATCATTATCAAACATTAAGTTAAATTAAGTTTCAAACACAATTCTTTGGAAAGTGCATCTCAACTGTAACTATTAGACTTTAAAGTAAATCCGTACCCCCACCGCAAGGGCACCCAACGAGTGTTTTCTGTGAATTATCTGTTCGGAGAAACAAATAATGACCACCACAGAAAATATCATAACATACTATAACACTCTTTGTTGGTCACTCCAAAATTTTGCATAAGCATTACTTGACTCCCAAGAGAAACTGAAAACAATGCTTATGCAAAACTTTGGAGTGACCAACAAAGAGTATTATAGTATTTTATGGTGTCAATTGCCTAAAATTTTCTTTACTTGAGGACGACTAGAAATTTCTAAATGACCGTTCCATTCAGGTACAAAGCTTATCTAATAATTATCTACATTGTACATGAGAAAGATTTGCTTTAGCCAAAAAAGTGGGGCCGTTTTGTTGAGTGAAATACAGTCCAATTAGCTAGAGCTGATTTGGTCTCAAGGGCTGAAATAGGCCCTAACGTGGGCTGGAATAACCTTCTGATTGAGTTTTTTGGCCTAAATCGTGCTCAAATGGCTCCAGGAAGGGCTGAATCAGACTTAGGGCTGCAGGGCTGAATTGACACTATGGGACTGATAGGGAATACTTCATGGAAAGTGCTAGCGTACGGTATTTACACATGAGTTGTTTTTGTATCAGAAATCGAACGAGTGAGATTTCTGATACAAAAACAACGAGTGGGTAAATACCGTACGAAGCACTTTACATGTGGCATTGTGTTTATTGTATACATACTGAGACATTCATCATTTTGGTGGCCTTTTTATTTTAAATCTTTCCAAAATGCTTAAATTTGCCGCTACACACCAAGAAATAACAATGAAAACGAAGTATCAGCTTTTTAGTAGAAACGTTTCTTAAAAACATAAATGACGGTAAGGATATGAGGTAATCCAAGAACTACAGTAATCTTAACTGTTTGTTCTGAATGTACAATTGAAAATGAGTCATTTAAGTAAAATGGCCGGTTTCAATATAAGCTTAAGCTTATAAATGGAAGACAAAGTAGCTCCGACAAAAAGCACAATATAAGCTTACGTCTTGTTGTGTTTTTCCCCTTCCGCTGTTGTTTCGCCGGCTCTCCACAGTTTTCTTTATCGACAGTGAAACAAACGAAACTATTCCACTCCATTTCTGACATGTTTTTCACTTTTTTAACGACAAAAAACTCTTTGAGAAAAACTTTTCTCCTCGAATGTGCGCGAAGCGGCGCTCAGCAAGCTGCAAGAAAAGACGGGAATTTTGGCGCGAAACTCACACACCTCTGTGGCTTCTGATTGGACGTATTATTTTTCTCACGTGTGAAAACCATAGTTCACTCCTCTGATTGGCTAGAACTCATTTGCGTATCAAAATTTACAAAACAACGTTTTGGTGAGTATTTCTCAGTATGTATGTAATAAAAACAGATCTTTTTAATTTTCAGGGTATAGTTAAAATTTTCACTAAGTTTCTAATTTCACCCATTACAACAAACACAATCCAAACCAATATTTTATTTTATCTAAAAAAAACAGTGAAACATGCATGTGACACTTGTTATCATGTCAGGTTTGTAATACAGCGAAGGGCCACAGAAAGAACCTGATGAAGTAGAAATGTTGAAACAGATTCTTCAGTCAAATCATTTTAATGGCAAACTTAAGAGTTTCTATTTTCTTAAATTGCAGTTATTTAGACATGACAACATGCATATTTTGTACAAGCATTAAATACTACCAATATTCTTCCAAAAAAATCTTTTTTCCCCAAACAAAATAAGAACCTAATTTGAGAACCGAAACAGCCTAGTTTCCAAGAAAAACATTTTATAAGAGCCTGGTAAGGCTCACTTTGAAAAAAACCTGCTACTTAGTTTTTACTGTATACTAGTAAATGTAAGAGCAGGGGAGGAAGAGTTAGCGATAGAGTTAGATAGGTTACTAGGGATAGAGTTAGGGTTAGACGTGCAGTCTCAACTGATTTCAATAGTCATAACACATGACTTGATCCACTGAGTTAAACGCTAGACTTGTCAGGAAAAGGATGTTACGTTAAGGTGGTTAGGGTGGATAGCTAAAGTTTAGCTGTGAATATGGGTAAGCTGAAGGTCAGATTATGGATTGTTGAGCCAAGGCTTAGGATTGGATTAGGGCAAAGGTTACAAACAAGAAGTACGGTTTGCCGAGGGTTAACGTTTGAGGAAGCTCTGGGTAAGGATACTAAATTACGTTGCGTTACATATCAATTACATCGCCATACTGAACGAAGGATTGAATTTTAAAAGACGGGTCAGGAGGTGAGAAATACAGAGTTGTAGTTTCAATACAAGCGATTTTCGAAGACTAATTACTGACTGAAGCAAATAGTTTTAAATTAATGTTATCTTACACGACGTGTCGTTTCGCTTTCTTCGTGTTACCACAGCAAAGGACAGATAATATAACATACACATGTCATTGTACAGTGTAAATATTCCAGCTCCGAGTAAAACCACTAGCCACATCTGAAATAAAAGGACAAAAGAAAAACCTTGTTTAAAGAAAATTCATCCAAAGGTGTTAAAAAAGTAAGATATACAACAAGACACAACACTAGATCAGTTTCATCCCTCTATGGTTTCATAATCGGTATCGATGCATAAAGCAGAAAAATAACAGTACCGAACATTTCGTCGGGTGTCTGTAAAATGAGGAAACGGACGGCGGATGCGGACGGCGGAAAATAATAAAGAAATGAATAAAAATAAATAAATAAATGTATAAGATAAATATATAAGATAGATAAATAAATAAATAAATAAGACAAATAAATACGCTACGCTTGGCGAGAGGAGAGAGTTTGAAAAAAAGAAGAAATGAATATAGTCAGCCTAACTTTAAGGGATTGTTTAAGTCTCAACTTTTAAGGGATATACATTTATTTATTTAGTTATTATTATTATTATTATTATTACTATTATTATTATTTTCATTTTTCATTTAATTTGGTCTCACTTTAATAGTAGGGGCGGAAATTTAGAAGGGGGGGGGGGGGGGGGCGCGACACTTGCCCATATATAGATACTACATTGAAACCTCTATTAAGCGGACCCCCAATTAAGCGGACACCCTCTATTAAGCGGACACTTGGGAAGGTCCCGAAGGTGTCCGGTTAATAGAGATTTCACTGTATTTATTTTACTGAGAATTCTTTTAAAAATAACATAAAATTTCACAGAAAAAGGGGTGCTCGCGGTCCATTCGGCTAACCCCTAAATTCGCCCATGCGTAGGGTGTTCAGGATGGAAAGCCCATATAGCCCATAGCTTGTCATTTTTTACACCCGTTTTCAGACCTGGCCTCTATTAAATTATGTCATCATTATCATCATTACTTAATAGATAAGAACAACAACAACAAAGATTTCTTAAAATCCGTTTTTAATTCGCACATTTCTCTTGCTAATGACTCTATATCAGACCAAGAACTAACACTCTGTGGGTACCCCATGGTTCAGTACTTGGACCACGATGATGATATCCACGAATCAAACAATGTGTTCAACTTTTTTTTGTTTGCCGATGAAACTAGCATGTTGTATGCTAATAAAAACTTACACGAACTCGAAAACAAATTTAACACTGAACTTGGAAATCTTTATGACTGGCTGAAGGCCAATAAACTATCACTTAACATTAAGAAATCAAGCTTTGTAATTTCTCGACCGCGTCAAAAATGCTTACTATTTATTCCTCGCATAAGTGTTCTTGTCTGTGATATGAATTCACACAAACCTCTCGAGATGAAACGGGAATGTGTTAAATACCTAGGAGTTTATATTGACGCTGATCTCTCCTGGAAACACCAAATCGAGCACATATCCGGAAAAATCAGTAAATGCCTTGGTGTTATTGCAAAGTTAAGACATTTTGTTCCTCGTCAAACTCTATTGATTATTTTTCGGTCCCTAATTTCGCTTTACTTAAGCTATGTTATATGTGCTTTGGGCTAAGGTGCTAAGGTCCATACAAACAAGTAATTGATTTTTTATATGTCATAAGAGTATTTGGAAGTCAGTAATAAGTATATGCATGTAGTATGTATTTTTTCCATTTATTATTAATAATTAGATTTGTAAATTAGTCTTTTTTCCTTTCCTTTTCCAAATTTGTTAATTAAATCGGAAGAGCCAGATCGTGGAGATTTAATAGATACTGTACTGTACTGTACTATTTATGTTGAGTACTCTCGAACGGAAAAAATGAAAAAATCATTAGCGAACACTGGTGCTCTGATATGGAAGGGTCTACCTAAATCTCTTAAGTCGTTGAGGAAATCAAACAAACTGTCCTGGGGATTCTTAAGAAAACAGATGACTATACTGATGTTCCCCAAATACTTAGTGATATCAAGCAAATGAAAAAGTTCTAATATCTCGTGTATGTCATTTATTTCCTTGTCTGCCACCGATATCATTCAACATTAAGCTTTAAAATAATATCTGTTTAACAAATAGATTCCACGTTGCCGTGCGTCTGTTCAGTAATAGATCACAAATGACGTCAAAAGTGGCACACGAGCCGCAGGCGAGTGTGTCACTGATGTTTTTACCACATTTTAACATCCTCTGTAATCTATTACTGAACAGACCCACGGCAACATGGAATCTATTTGTTTTATACAATGATCAGAAAAGAAAAACAAACCGATACACATACCTGCCTCGTACCGCTTGTCTGTTCGGAGATCTATGCTAGTTTAGGCATTTTTTAAGTCCCAAACGCTATATTTCGTCTCTGCTTCTTCTTTTTTTCCTTATCTTACTTGTATACAGTTTCTTCGGAAAGTTTTTCAACGTCTTTTCTTGCTCAAAGCAGAATAATGGCGAAACATTTTGCAAAACAGTGAGTCTCTCGTAGCAGTGACACACGATGACAACTGTTGTGAAGATTTCTTGTAGTTTAGACATTCTTAAGTTGTAAAGAGCTCTTTTTCTCTCTTTTCTCCATTTTTCTTCTTTGTAAATAGCTCTTGCTAAGTTTTTTTCGAGGCTTTCACTGTCTTTCATCGAAATAATCTCACAAACATTTTCAAAACCGCGCTTCATGATGAACAAAACAAAGAAAACAAGTTTCCCGTGACGTCATCCATGTATCTGTACTCCAATAGATCATGGGCAACGACCAACTAGAGCGCGCGTAGCATTTACATCATTGTATAAAACTCTACAGATCAGCTTCTGTATTGTTATGTTGACCAATTTTCATTATTTTAAAATACGATTACTTTTTCCTGCTTCGAATAGCGTTCTTTGCTAATTTACAGGGTAACTGTATTTAGGCTCAATATTTTGTTGTTGTTGTTGTTGTTTGTTTGTGACGGTCGTTCAACATCTATGCTCAGGTTAACAAAGCCAACGAGATGCTAGTATTCATTAGTTGTACCATCAGAATAAGCGACCAATATGCTCAGGTTAACAAAGCCAACGAGATGCTAGTATTCATTAGTTGTACCATCAGAATAAGCGACCAATATCTACCCATATTGCTCGTTAGACCCCCGCTATTTTCAGTTCTGCTCTGATAAGAGACTAAGATCCTTTTCGAGTAATAAACTTATTTTAAATTCAGTAACAACCGAACAGTTCAAGGGAACTTTTTAACAGAATTCTTTATTCATGGAGATCTCAGCCTGTCGTCCTCCAAGAAACGTTGCAGAAATTTTTACAAGAATAAGATTATAAGGGACTTTGATCCTTAGTGTAGTCTCTTATCATAATTATCAGTTTCCATGTGTTACTTTTTGACAATTTCTTTCTTATTCCTCTTCTTCTTTTTTTTTCTACATTTTACGTTATTTTTAAATTGGTTGGACTGGCTCATAGGGTTCCTCTGTTCCCTACTAGTCCTTCTCCGCTGCCCTCCTCGTGTCTGATTATAATGACTTATGTGCAGTGAAAATGGCCTAAATTAAAATTAAATTAAAATCAAAATGTGTCCATTTGCAATACAGGGCCGGGGAACCCCGTTTATCTATTATCTGCCAAAAAGGTACTATAAAATGTGTCTAACGAATTCAATATTTTTGTCGCTCATGAAAATGATCATTATTATTATAGGTCAGTCTAAGGAAACTCTCGGGAAAAGCCTTCTTGCAAGTGGATCAAGAATCTGGATTTAATCTGCTCCAGGCGGCTGTCTTCGAGGGAGACAATGACATTGTTTTAAAAGCTCACGGCCTACTTGATAACTTTGTAGAAGAGATGGAAATTGTGAAAACGGGAAATAATGCCAAAGTTTTTCCAGGGAAAACTGCAGTTGAAATCTTATCATCTTATCGTCTTAGGAGAACTACAAATCGTTATCATCGTATCAAAAGCCTTTATAATCAGCGGGCCAAGGAAAACTTAAGACTGACCAAGCTGCAGTTGGCTACATGCAGTAATGATGCGGAACTGGCGGTTGAGCTTGTATTGAATGACGGAGTAGATATTAATGCTCAAGGGACAGACAATGATTACACAGCATTGTTGCATGCGGGTCGGTCATCCTCCAGTCAGTTCATTGAGACCCTTATTGATCTTGGTGCCGACGTTAGTGCCCAGAGAAAAGAGAGTAAAGAAGCACCATTAACATTAGCGGCTGATTGCAACAACTACATGGCATTGTGCTTACTTTTAAGGCATGGAGCTGATGTAAATGTCCAGGATGGTTCTGGGTTCACCCCACTGCATTTTTCAATCAGAAAGGATCACGAAAATTTCATCAAATTATTACTTGCAAACAAAGTGGATGTAAATATACAAGACAAAAGTGGATTTGCACCCTTGCACTGTTGTGTCATAGAGGGTAACGTAAACCTCGCCAGATTGTTTCTTGATCACAACGCGGATGTAAATATACAAGACAAAAGTGGGTATGCACCCTTGCATTGGTGTGTCAGGAAGGGGAACGAAAACCTCGTCAGATTGTTTCTAGAGCACAACGCGGATGTAAATATACAAGATAAAAGTGGATATGCACCCTTGCATTGGTGTGTCATAGAGGGAAACGAAAACCTCCTCAGATTGTTTCTTGAACACAACGCGGATGTAAATATACAAGATAAAAGTGGGTATGCACCCTTGCATTGGTGTGTCATAGAGGGAAACGAAAACCTCCTCAGATTGTTTCTTGAACACAACGCGGATGTAAATATACAAGATAAAAGTGGATATGCACCCTTGCATTGGTGTGTCATAGAGGGAAACGAAAACCTCCTCAGATTGTTTCTTGAACACAACGCGGATGTAAATATACAAGATAAAAGTGGATATGCACCCTTGCATTGGTGTGTCATAGAGGGAAACGAAAACCTCCTCAGATTGTTTCTTGAACACAACGCGGATGTAAATATACAAGATAAAAGTGGATATGCACCCTTGCATTGGTGTGTCATAGAGGGAAACGAAAACCTCCTCAGATTGTTTCTTGAACACAACGCGGATGTAAATATACAAGATAAAAGTGGGTATGCACCCTTCCATTGGTGTGTCATAGAGGGAAACGAAAACCTCCTCAGATTGTTTCTTGAACACAACGCGGATGTAAATATACAAGATAAAAGTGGATATGCACCCTTGCATTGGTGTGTCATAGAGGGAAACGAAAACCTCCTCAGATTGTTTCTTGAACACAACGCGGATGTAAATATACAAGATAAAAGTGGGTATGCACCCTTCCATTGGTGTGTCATAGAGGGAAACGAAAACCTCTTCAGATTGTTTCTAGAGCACAACGCAAATGTAAATACTTGTAGATATGCACTCTTGCGTTGGTGTATCAAAAAGGGTAACGAGAGCCTCCTGAGACTGTTTCTACAGCACAACGAGGATCATGTAAATATGCAAGATGAAAGTGGATATGCACTCTTACATTGGTGTGTCATAATGGGTAACATAGACCTCGTCAGATTATTTCTTGAACACAACGCGGATGTAAATATACAAGATAATGACGGATGTACACCACTGCACGTGTCAGTCGCAAGGAATGACGAAACCATCGTCAGGTTGTTACTTCAACACAGCGCGGATGTAAATATACAAGATAAGAGTGGATATACACCACTTTACGGGTCAATCAAAAGGATTCACAACAACCTCACCAGATTGTTACTTGAGCACAAAGCGGACGTAAATATTCAAGCCAATGATGGTTATGCACCGCTTCACTTATTAGCTCGTGCAAATAACAGCAAGATAATTGATCTCCTGGTGAAGTATGGGTTGCAAAATATAGACATATGTGATGCAGAAGGCAGGACTCCTCTTCAACTGGCAGTGAGATATAAAAACGCCCAAGCTGTGAAAAAGCTTGTGGATCTAGGAGCTGATATTAGTGTGGTTAAAGCTGATAAAGAGGATGTTATTAGACTGAAACGCTTAATGGAGGAAGCGGAACAACATCTTAAGTTTGTAATGGGTCCTGCGCAGGAAACAGAAAATGCAGCAGGTGTCACTTTTGTTCCAGGTGCTCATCTCCAATCTAGCGAAACACTAAGGCCACCCAATTCGTGTACCACAGGGGAAATAGAGGAGAAACCGAAAGCTGAACAAGAAAGGACACAGGGAGTGAGCCACCCCGATTCAAAATCGACTTCATCCTCAAGATTTAGTAAATGTGTAGTGGCTTAATTTAGTATTTTTTGTTATTATTATTTGCAGAGTAGTGTTTTTGAAAAAGGCCCGGCTTCATTAAGCTAACTAGTTTGTAACAGAGAGATTTAGCGTCCAATTATAAACTTTACTTAAAAACAAAAAATATAACGATTAAGCTTCAACCTATCCAAATTCAGAAATTTATACTAAACAAAAGAAAAAAATTAATGTATAGATTTAGCCAGGGCTAAAAGCGAAGCTCTCGTTATTAAATTTATAATTTAAATCAAACAATAAACTTGTAATCCACAAATCAGTTAACGTTTGGATACATTCATGTGAATTTTGAGACAAAGGCTAAGCGATTTCAGAGAAAAATAATTTGACAGTCCAAGGGTGAAACAAATTTTACATCTAGTTAATAGTCTCAGATGTACACCCAAACATAGCAATCATGTTCGATCATAGTCGATTAGGCCTGGAAAACAAATTCTTCCCAAACGAAATAACCCAGTCGCCTATCACCTTATTTTATTAAGGTTAATTCATAGTCTCTCCAACACTCCGTTAGAGAGACTATGGATAATTGGACAGCCCCGAAATATACAGGGTGTCCGAAAAGTTCGTTCCTCTCCTTTATAAGTCTGTAATACAGTACGATTGGACTTGATCAACACATAATTTAAGCCAAAGTTGTGACTTTCAATCTAACTTAATATTTCATACTTCTTGTTCCATCTTTTGACTCGAAATTCGATTTGTGTAATTTCGCGCCAAAGGTGCGCTGCGCGAGTAAATTTTCCCGCCATATATTTTTTGCATTTTGTAGCCCGAAATGCTCGAACTCCTAACTTGTTTTGTGTGAATATCCTGAAAGATAAACCCCCTCAACAAAAAAAAAACACTCAGCTACGTGCGAGCAGAAGCATGTATTTCTATCTACTGGCTTTTCAGTTAAAGAAATTCCTAAAAAAAATGGAAAAATCCGAATGTTGGGTGGTAAGATGGTCACAAAGAAATGAAGGTTTTACAGACAAGAAACGAAGGGGAAGACCGAAAGTCCTGCTAAAATAGTTTTAAAAAGGCCATGTACAAAACAGGAAACCCAGCGAGGTAGATCTTACAACAGTTAGCAAGTTAAGTCTGGAGCAGGTTCATGAAAAGCAAAGTTTGGAGACCCCTAAGATAGCAAAAAAAACTTTACTCCCGGCCAGGGCCGTCCGCCTTGCAACGTTCAGCTCGTCTCAAATTTGTGAAGAAAAACAAAAGCCTTACTGTGGAAAAGGGACGGAATGATCATCTTTTCTTGGATCAATGCCCAAAATATATTGTTTCAGCTGCCTAATCTAAAAAATTACATTGTTTGGGGGTCGAAGTGACTCCTGCATACTAGGTGATAAAAAAGCTCAAAATGAATCATCTAGGGCTCTACATGCTACATGGCTTATCTCACTTAATGCCGTAACGGCTACAGGGTGTGATAAAAAAACAAAGAGGGAATGTCGGTACCTGAAGTTCTGAACACAAGTACTCCATATAGTAAGAAACATATTTTAGAAATTTCATGTAAAAATGAAGTTTTGATCAAAAGTTATAGCGCATGAAATTAGAGAAACGAACTTTTGGGACACCCTGTAATTCTATGAAACACACAATAGTCCACAATAGTCGATGGCAGCCAATATACAGGTTGCATTCCTCTGTCTAAAAGGGAGGCCAAAATAAAAAATCAGGTCGGATTTTTTGTGTTCGACAAGTAAATCTTGGCGACAAATCTGCTGGCGTGTAAACCAGCCTTTTAAATATACTATTTTTTTTCATCACTTCTGAGGGTACTATGAAGCGCTGTTTTTTTATCATGCAGATTTCGGACAAAATTTGTTCTTCTTACGCGTCAACACGATAGAGAACTTGTTATGTTTAGGTTTTATTTCCCTTTATTTATAAAACTGTTTATGTTTTTTTGTGTGTGTAATCTTTAAAAGCGAGTGATATTTACGCGCGGCATTTTGAGCTATACTCCTGCATGCGATGTTTATGTACGAATGAAAACAACCGGCGCAGCGATAAAAATTGCGAGAGGGAATACTAACAATCAATGAAATAAATATAATTCGGTAAAACATGTACAGAGACAATAATTTTCGTTCACTAAGACAAGTATTGAGAGTAAAGTGTCTCTGAAAATCATTAGTCAGGTAAGCATAAGCTTATTTATGTTTTAAGCCGGCTTCCCGATCCCTTGTGAAATGAATTCCCAGAGTTCTGGAAATTCCTAGAAATTCCAGTTTATTCCCAGACATGCAAATGAGCAAAGATAAAAAACCTTGGAATTTCTGGCAATACTTGGGAATGGGTGAATACACCAGTTGGAATTTTGGGGAATTCCGAGGAATTCCCAATAATTCCAAGGAAACTGTCTTTGGAATTTTTGGGAATTATTGGGAATTGCTAAAACGCCAACGAGAATTTATGAGAATTCCTAGGAATTCTCAATAATTCCAAACATTTTAAAGTCATTGTTAACTATGGGAATGGCTTATTTTTGGGGAAAACGATAGTGTTCAAATGTAATGAAAAAGCTTAAAAATTTTAATAATCATTTCTTTAAGTGCAAATAACAACAAGGTTTCCATGACACTTACCACCGTCTATATACACAATTTATTGCGACCAAAATCTTTAAAACGCATTTATCAACCGATTTAAGCACGATTAACTGAAAGCTTGATTAATTCAAAGTGTGACTAAAGTATGACTTAGATAACCAAGTAGATTACCCGCAATGTTTGTTGGTTGAGCTATACTGGTTACCAGTCTCTCACCAAGTGAATTCCGTCATCACGTGCACCTTTTGAGCCAATGGAAAAGTGTGAATTCAAATGAAGTTCCGTTTGGGCAGTTCAAATTCAGGTGGACTTTCCATTGATAAGAGCACAAGTACTTTTCATCTGAAACTGACGTTAGTTTAAAGGAGGATTGCTCATTTATTTTGTTTTTGATACGTGAAACGTGCTTCCAGTCATGTCCGAGAACGATAAGTCAGCTGAATTTTGGAAGGTAAAGGTATGTTCCTGCTTCGTAATGTGTCTTCTCATGGTAACTGTGTACTCAAATAATGAAGCTGGAGATCAAGTTAACTTATACCGAACGGGAAACTTCAAGATGCAATCAAATACCATTTATTGGTTCCTTTTTGTTTACTGCAGACATAACTGTAGTCGTTGTTGCAAATGGTTGATGGTATCCTGCATGAATAAGCTTTAACTGATTCTGGCAGATCTTACAGCAGAACCTCGATAACTCGAACTAAATTTGCTTTCCCTTGATCAAAATTCGCTGAAATTTACCTGATAACTCGAATAATCCCCGCTTAAACTCGAAGTCTTTGTCGTTTACCTTCAGCGTTCGAGTTACCCGCCGGGGTTCTAACTTTAGTTATGAAAATGTAAACGCCATATCTTCATTATTATTTTAGTTTCCAGGTTATTATTTTGTTCTCAGTTTGAGACCTCTTACTTTTTTACATATTATGTTCCCGTTGTTAAATTGATTGACCTTAATTCAATCAAGACTGTTTTCCTCTATGCGCAAGTTACAAACGTGTGCCACAATTTTTCAATACTTACTCAAGAACAATTTATAGCTCAGGACTTTTTTTATTCGGCATACTGTATTTCGTGGACGGGACTGGACGGGACTGGACTTGTAAGACGCGGGCTTGTAAAACGAGAACTTGTAAAACGCAAAAAAAAGTTTGGCTTTATTAACACGATCATCTACTGTTCAAAGAACTTCTCAAGTGAAAATAAGAGGTATCATAACTCTTAACATTAGTGTATACAATACAAATAAATCTACAAATAAGATTCATAATCTAATTTATCGTCATTGTTATATGTATAAAATTAACATTGTTAAGTACTAGTTGTATCTAGAAATGAACATGATTGTATCGTAGGTGTTTAATAGCAATAAAAACTGCATAACTTTGGAGACTCGAGCCGACAATTTTCGTTTTGTAACGAAACTGAGTTGAGACTTTTTCACTAAACGAACAATCCCAGATGCTACATACATCTCTGAACTGCTCAACGACGTCAATAACAATAAAAAAAGGTTACCTTGAAAAAAGAGGTATCATAACTCCTAACAGTAACGTATGCAATACAAATAAATCTACAAATAAGATTCATAATCTAATTTAGCGTCATTGTAATCTGCATCATATATTGTAAAGTAACAATCCCAGATTCTACAGTTCAACGTCGTCAATAACAATAAAAAAGTCTTAGTTTTCAATGTCTGATGCTTTCAAATAGTCGGGACATGATATGGTGACTTGATCGTAACAGACCACAGTCCAGCTAGAACCTTACAGCAAGCCTTTGTGCGATCATCTGTTTGTGTTCTTGGAGAAGAAACGGTTGGAGATCGGCTGGTATTCGGCATAAATTTGGCTCGAAGGAAGGAAAGGTCACCCTGATGCAGAATGGGTTGACATGGTAGTATACATTTGAAATATCTGGTGACGTTTGTTGCTGACCTGCCTTGTAATATTGTCGGTGAAGTCTTGTAGTTAGCAGAAGGTCACCAGGCGGATCGGGTATGGTTCCGTCTGGCTTCAAGGAGTAGCCACAGCCATAACATCGTGTAAGGCCTGTTTCAAACGTCGTGCTACTGCCGTGCTAAGCTGGCTCGACTGTAGCTCGACTGCAGCACGACATTAGCACGACTTGGTTTCAGACGTCGAATTTAATTCACACAATGACAGTTGAATGGAACGGCTGTTTCCAAAAACAAAACACAAAAATAAAGAAACGGTTTAGCAAACTTTTAAATATATTCTAATGTATTTATAATTCATGAATTGAGTTCGGCACGGCGGTAGCACGACGTTTGAAACCAAGTCGAGCTACTGCCGTGTAGCACGGCAAGGCTTGCCGTGCTACACGGCAGTAGCACGACTTGGTTTCAAACGTCGCGCTACTGCCGTGCTAAAGTTGAATTTAATTCGATCAATTGAGTTCGGCACGGCGGTAGCACGACGTTTGAAACGGGCCTAACCTTGCTGTCCAGAATTCAAGTCTGGCGAAAACTAAGATTCCTGGTGTAGGCTTTGGACGCTGAGGGTAGGTGGGGCACTCAGCGTACACTTTAGCCCAGCCACCATCCATTGTGATATAATGTTGATTGGAAACCAGAGTATTTCCAAGTTTTAGGTCTCTATGGGCTATGTTGTGGCTATGCAGATAATCTAGTCCAGTTACAACATCCCTTGCGCATAACAACAACACATCTGAGAAAGACTCGAACTCGAACTGGGCGTCAATGAAATGAATGAAATCCTCAAGAGAACTCACTTTCTTGTCAACTTCAAGAAAATTGAAGTCGAAACACGAGTACTCCATCATAATGGCGTACGGTTCTTTTTTCAAAACTTCAGGAATTCACACACATTTCTGTGGCCCTTTACCGTGTTAAGTATTGCAGCCTCTTTCTCAAATCTTCGTTTAGCCTCGGCCAACTCTCCTTTCATTTTCTTTACGATGACATTTTGCTCTTCTTTTTCGTAGTTCACCAGATACACAGAGCCAAACGTCCCACTTCCAAGCTGTTCTTTCATACTTATATCCCTCCATTCGAAACGCGGAAAATTAACAGGAGGTTTTCGTTTTTTCACGAGACAGGGTAGCTTGAAAGAAGCTGCCATCTTCGCGCGACAATTACAATGCAAATTTTGTTGAATGTTGCGCGAATCTTCGATGAGCTCAAAGGTCACCAGACCACTTCCGTCTCCTGTAGCAAAATAAGTGACCGTCACGTACGTTAAGCTTAATACGATTTTACTCCGGGGCATTTAGTTTTGAAGCTAGAAAAAATAAGGTTTTGTACTTTTTGCTGCGAATTGTTCCTTTATCAGAATGTTTATAAACGTATTGAAGGGAACAAGCTACTCATTGGACATGTTGCGTGATAGAGAGCAGGCGATCCGAAAATATAACTATTATTATTATTGTTATTATCATTATTATTCAACTGGCTGCTTAAAGATTCGATGAAACACAATTACGATTATGAACTGGTGATAAATAAATTTCTTCGCGGCCAAAACTATTTAAATTGTTTGTAACTGGCGCATATAAACCCCTTTTGTAGCTAAAAGGTCAAACAGGGGTTGTTACGCTCGCTAAACCGTCGGAATAAAACAGCCTAAAAATAAATGAAGAGCGTGTTTAAACGTAAATTAGTTTTTGTGAAAGTCTGTTCACCGTTCAGTTTTATCCGATTTACAAACACGGAAAAAATCTAAAAAAAAAAAAGACGTCCGCAGGAGCTTATCCTGAGTCCGCGTTTTACTAGTCCGCGTTTTACAAGTCCGCGTTTTACAAGTCCGCGTTTTACTAGTCCACGTTTTACAAGTCCAGTCCAGTCCAGTCCTCGAAATACAGTATGCCTTTTTATTCAATTTAAAGAAAATGTACCATAAGATGTGATTTTGAACATTACTATCATAAACGTGTTTAAATGTAATTTTCATGCTTTCTCCAATTGATGATTAATCATTGAATTTGCGTACACAGACTTTACTTCCCGGCTTTGGATGTTTGTTAAACCTGTAAACTGAGTAGCAATTCCTAGAAATTCCTAAGAATTGCTAGGAATTGCTAGGAAATTATTGGAATTTCTAAGAATTTTTTTCACACAAAAACCTTGTAGGTTGGAACTCCTAGGAATTCCAAGTCTACAATCCTGGTCAAAACGTTTGGGACACTGTGTTTCAGGTGAGGAAAATGTAATTCAAGTTGACACCCCCCCCCCCCCCCCCCTGAACAGTGTCAGGTGTTACAAGTCAAACACGTTTGACATACTTTGCATACGCTAAGGACCTCAACTTTGTTCGGGGGGGGAGGGGTGGGGGAAAAATCTTGTTAAGGCCGTGCTTATGAGTGTCACAGGTTAGCTGTAAATTCCATAGAAAGATACGTGAAAAAGGGGAGGTGTCCCAAAACCTTTTGGTCAGATCTGTAAGTCACTATCCGTGATAATTTAACATTCTGCAAAGAAAACTGACGAGCTGGGCCCAGCGTGATACAGCATTGCAGAAAAACATTACACTCACGGACTAAAGAAAATCGCTTAGATCAGATCCAGAAGGCACTTTGGAGAAAACTGGAACCCTTATTCAGCCGTAATAAAAAAGCTTTACGCTTCAAAAGAGGTCAAAGAAAATGCGCTTGCATCAGAGGACAAATCCTGCCGACCAGAAAACAATAACTACAGTCAATCGATACACCTCTAGTCAATATATACCTCTCAGTGTGAAACATGCGGCTAAAACCACATTTGCTCAGTAAAATGCAGAACCTTCCAGAGCATAATCTACCCAGCAGATAAAAGCAACTTCATTGGAATAAGCAGCATTTTGGCATGAGGTAAAAGTCGTGTAGGCCTACCACCCCTTTTTATTGCTACATCATCCTAGCTTAAAAGATAGGATGATGTCATAGCTTAAACAAATGCCGATGACGTCATGCATGCATTAAGATAGGATGATGTCATGGTTCATTTTTAGCTGGCAAGGAGCAAGTGACGTCAGAATACCCTAGGAGTTGACGTCATCAAAAAATGTTGAGATCATAATCTATAAAGAGAAAAGTGATTTTTTAATATAATCAGCTATTTGCTTTAGTCTTCCGATTGGCAAATTTTGAACGTGCTATCTTTGCAGACTATACTAACTGAAAAATCTTTAATCATTAAATTATTTTCACTAAAAATCAGTTATAAAAAAAACCAAGACACAGGTTAACTGAAAAATCTTTACCACGAGCTGATTTCTTTAAGCCACCAGAAATTCTTTTTGGCCAGATCCAATGCTAAGAGTCACAGCTTTTTTCTTTGGTGGTAATGTTTAACTTAACTTCCTCTTGGGTCCGTGACAACAGTATTTCCTTATTCGAACACAGAAATCTTGTTAATATTAGAATTACGAATTATTCGTTGAGCTGTCTACAACCAGCTCTATGACGGACGCTTTCTGTTTGCCGGGCACTGCTCTGGCGCCTTTTGCACATAATAACATCAGTTAATGTGCACAGGGTCATCAGCGGGACAGAAAAAAGACAGAAAATAGCATTTCTGCTTGCAAAAATTTGTTGCTTTTATTAACATCAACGATCGTATTCAGTACAATTAATAGAATGTTACTTAACTGTTAACTTTTCATGTCTCAGTTAACTACTAACTTTCTGGCTAATTATCAGTTAGCTACTGTTTTTTTGGCCAAATATAACTGCTAACCCCATTGGCACCCTCCCACAAGGCTAGAGTTGACTAATAAGAATTTCTGAAAGTTATTACTGTCAGTGTGCTTCATATTCCAGTTGAGCACGCTGATGACGTCATTAAACTAAATAAATACTTCGAGTCATTATGAGCTTAGTAATCCTCCCCAGTGCATCCATGACTCAGTAGTACACGATGAAGCGTTTAAGATCTTGTCTTAGATGTCTCAGATGATCGCGTCATTGAGAGGTAACACTAAGCCGTTAACCTTGCCCCCCTCACCCTTTTGAGTCTTATCAATTGGAAGCGACAACGTAAAAGAACCCACACTTGTGTGGAGTAGGAGTAGTGTGTGTGTCGAAAGGAGTAGGGAACGTAGACCCCATCTCTCATGTAGCTTGTGTACAGACCCCCCTCCCCTCAGGAAAAATCGTTTTTTTCCTGAGGGGAGTGGAGTCCGTACACAGGCATCTCTTATGAAGGTAGGGGACTGTAGGAGCTCGCAGCAACTGGAGTCATGCTGTTGAAGTGACTCCGCCAAAGTTGTCGAATCTAAGTAAATAAGTATATTTAACAATTAATGAATGAGGGAGAGTATCTTATGAAAAATATGGAGATCGAGGAGGGTGTTATCGCGGATAACACCCTCCGAGTTCTCCATAATTCTTCATATGATACGAAAGCCGAATTCAATAATTGTTTTATTATTCATCCAAAATAATTCGTAGTTTAAATACATAGCTAAAACAAGCTTGACCTGCATTGATGTTAAGTTTATCTTCGATAGTTTACGTTTGGGCTTGTCCAGCTCCGCAAATATTCTCCAAATAGCAGATGCCGCCCTCCGAGTTGTCTTCTTGCTGTTTTTGCTATGTTTTTAGCCATTATTTCGCCTAGTTCCAGCTGTAGTTCTTACTCTTGAAACGAGTGAAGTGTCCGCCATTTTAGTTTTTACAACGAAAACAATTCAATCTCGTCCCCAGGTCTTCTCGGTTAACGGTGCATTAACCTGTAGAAGGCTGCATTTTTGACGTCATTTCCTCGTGAAACACAAAATTCTTCCAAATTTGGTCATCAGTAACTGGTTATGGTGAATTACGCGTGTGCTTTTAGCCAATCAGAATTGGGGAAATATTTTGAATGAATAATAAAAACATTTAAATTATACGTGGTTCATTATATGATGTCATTGCCTTGACTGTAGACAACGCATAATATCAGTCAATTGGTGAAGCAGCTGACCAGTAGGGCCTCTTTCTGTTAAAAACGCAAAGTCAACCATTGTGCCCAGTCATCGGTTTTCCAGTCATGCAGTGCGGCACTCTGTTATGTCTTTGAACCTCGCGTTGGACAAAATATTGATAAGATCATTTTTATGCCGTCGAAACCTTTCCCTGGTTAATAAGACATTGAACTAATAATTGTTGCTATTTTTTACTAGATCCTTTCTGGGTTCGGCAGCACTGTAATAACCGGGGCTATTTGATATTAGTAAAATCCAACTAGTGGTCTATTATCAATGCTGCGTTCTGATTGGTTGAGCTACTACTAGGCTATATGTCATAGCCCACTAGTAGCGAAAAGCGCCGGCTTTGAAAACCAAAACAATGGCGGCTGAATCGCGTTTTGCTTACTAAAGTTTTTTTGTCTCAATATTTTTGATCAACTAGTTGGATTTTACTAAAACAATTATTCCTCTCGCCCTCATGGCCTCTGAATCAATAGCCCATTCGGGCTCGAGGGATAATTGTTAAGTAACAAGCTATTGAGTTTCGGGGTTTATGACGGATTTTGAAAGTGCTCCAAGAGGAAAGCAAATTCGTAACCCACCGACCGCTTCCACCTCCCATAGTCAAACATCTAAGGCGCTTCTTCCAAAAAGTTTTATTTGCGGGGATTTTATTTACAGCTAAGTTGACACCTCTACTAAATATGTTGACACCGAGAAACGATACACGAAATGATGAGTTAACTTCAACTATAAAAAAGCCGTTTTTGTTTTTAAACACTAAGAACTTCTTTAGCAGGCTTTCAGGAATTTCAGCAAATCTGCATCGTTTGGTAACTGGCAACCGTGAAGCAGCAACCCTAGTTTTGATTTACTTTGCTTAGCGTTTTCATATCTCACTAAAAATCGTTTGACCGCCGGGAAACTCTCCTCCCCTCCCCTCGTCCCACGTTGCAGCTGTAGCTGAAGTTCAAAGCTGGAAGTGTTCATCTGTGGCAGGCGAAGTCGAGTATCCACACTTTTATCATTTTTTGCCACTGAAGGGACTTCCAAGGATATTTAGAATAGATGAATAAAGTAATTAGATTTAAATTCAAATTCAACTTTAGTGCCGCGTCGGTGGTGGGGATTTGCTTTCATCAACTGAGCGTGACAAATTCAATGTGACCGTAAAGAGATATGAAATCTAACGTTTCGAGCCCAGTTTATCAGAGCAAAGGAATAATGGGCTGTGTGTGGTATAACAAGAACAATAGACCTTATTCACGATACCCGCCATCTTTGCACTCGCTCTAAGATCGATGGGATAAAAGCTATGTCACGTGGTATTTCACGGGGCAAACAAGTGATAAAATTTACCAATACATGTAATCGCGGTCGAGTTTGTTTATTCTATCAAAAAGACGACGATTTCATAGTCATGCAAAATGTATACATCGAGTTTTGGCAAGGTTTACGCCATTACTGTTTACCACGAGGACATCTACGGTGGCTACTGCATACAATGAAGTAACGATGATCACTTCCACCCATATTTTGACATTATCGTCTTTAAGACGGAAAGGTCTTCATTTCCTTTTGTCTAGGATAAACAAACTCAACCGCGATTTCTTCCATTGCCAATGTTTTTCTCTTGTCTGCCCCCCCGAGAAACCAACAATCTCGTCCGTAGCGCTGACGGGTCATCGTGAATAACGTATATTTAGCTGAACGAAAAGCGGTCATTTACTCCATAGGGACTAGGAATAATGATTTTAAAAAAGATGAGTTGTTGTTCTTGATTTATGCGACTTTTTGTACCCGGGGGGGTATTCCCTATGATGGCCTATACCCGATGGGGAGGCTTCCCCCGAAAGGGGCACCTTTTTCAGGCTTCAGGTATATGAAAGGGTAAGGATTTCACTGGTTGAAGTATATTGAAGAGTAGGGAAATCTGTCACTTTGGTCTGTAAAAAGGCCCAAAAGGGCTAACAGATGAATTTTATGGCTTGAAAACGTCGGGGAACGTTCTATTTTGTGATTAATTCTTATTTAAAAGACTGTGCATTTACAGCGTTTAAAAGGAAGGGGTACCTTTTTCGTGAAAAATAGTATATAAAGGGTAAGGGGTTGGTCCTCGGAGAGGAGCCTCCTCGAATGAATATTTGCTGAGTACCCTCCGGGTTTTCATGTTGCACTGGATTGCGAGGTATAGACCTCTTAAGCTTGTATGTTTTGTTTTCCCAATAGAGGTCCCAGGGAAACTTGACACGTTGTCTTTTTGTGAGTACATATGCACATGAACAAGACGAAATTTGAAAGAAACAGTTCTCTAGAGTATTATCTCGTGACCTGTATTGGGGAAACAAAACATACAAGCTAAAAAGGTCTGTTAGAGAGGTTAAGCATCACGTGACGTATAACATCAAATTCAAATTTGTACCACGTGACCAAATTTCCCCTTTGCAGTACACTTGTCGTTTACTGTTCATTATTTCAACACATAAATAAGTAGTTTCAAGCAATTTTTATCCATAATAATTGTTTTGAGCTCTTTTATTTGGCTCATTTTTTATTTTGAGAAATTCTCAACTTGAATCTGACGTTTACAGTATACGTGAAGCCTAGAAACTCTCTAAATGCACAGAAGAAAAAAGGAAGAAGTCTACTAACACTCCATTGCGACAGATTTTTTTTTTAGTACGAGGTATAATACGAAAAATTTGTCTCAACTGATGTCATGGTATTAACGTCAGGTTAGCCCGGCAGGCTAGACTAGTTATAAAGGAATAAGACTGTAGAAATTTTAGGATACAATGAGGATCCCGAGACAAGCCAGGATGCAACGGAACTTGAATAGGGTTACATTCACTTTCCAAGAAATCAGGCCCGGCCAGGGGTTTTGGGTATACGGTATCCCGGGCCATTTTAATTCAGGTATATGGCATTTTTTGGTCAAAAAACAAGCCTATACACATGCAAACATACCACAACGAGAGGGTATTACCACTGTATGCCATGCATACAAAGAATTTCACCAAGGAAACCCTCCAGTCCCTACCAGGTTTTTAAGCGAAATGCTAGTCTGATACTACTAGAAAACTCGTTCCAATTTAACGAGAAAGATTATCCTCAAACCCATGGAACAGCCATGGGCACGAAAATGACCGTAGCCTTTGCTAACATCTTCATGGCCAAAATAGAAAAAGAAATACTCAGACAGAGCATCATTAAGGTCATCTTTTGGAAAATGTTTATCGATGACGTCAAATCGGTATGGGACACAAGCAGAAACGAAATAGAAGAATTCCTTCTAAAGGCAAACAACTTCCATCCTACACTCATCAAATTCACGGCTGAAATATCAGAAACAGAAGCTACATTCTTGGACACGAAAGTGTACAAAGGTGTCAGATTCAACAAGGATTCTATCCTTCACGTGCGAACACAACCAGGAGCGTAGCCAGCATTTTCCAAATGGGGGGTCACAGACAAGGACACCATCCGGGGATCGCCGACTAAATATGGTTTACACCGCTGCTTTCCCTCGTGTATCAGCGGGCTCAGTCGTATTATCACGGCCTGAAGGCCCATATTAACTAAAGACAAGAGCCGTTGACGAAAATACTTAACAAAAAAACAAATTTTAAAAAAGTGGGCTTTTCAACAATGGCTTTTACGGCCAAGATATTGTCAGGGCGTTTTCGTCACCTGAATAGGGAGCTTACGAATTGACGACTTTCGCACGACGACGCCGTTGGACTGCGTGACAGGCTTACTGCGCATGCTTTTCTGGGCACTTGCCGGCGTCGCGCCAAAGTCGACGCCGTTGTTGACAGCGATTCGCCGGCGTCCTAAAAAAAGCAGGACGTGACACTAATTTTCAAAGTTTTCCCTACATACTTCAGCGGATTTTTCCAGATAATTCAAGTATCACATTAGGGACATGTTCTTTACATATGTTTTCGATTTGTTTGTCTGTTTTCATTGGAGTAACGACCCGAAGAATCAAGTAGACAAACATAAATTAACACTTAGTGAAACCATATTGGCAAGATGGTACCAAAGCCACAACTAGACCATTGCAAGTGGTTATTTCATCACAGTAACTACAGCTGTTCAGCAAGTTTATAAATGCCCTCCCTGTATATAAACGCACCTTGCATTCGTCCCTTGTTGTCTTGTCTAAATCCGTAGTTAATTCTGAGTTTGTTGACGAAACGCATAAAAGTACAAATACAGTGAAATACTCGGTCCTTTATAAATCTGTTTCCATAAGCGTCTGCAATACGAGCTCTCGTTTCTTTTATGAATTTAGAAATTTTTCATTGGTTGAACAAATAAGCTTACTTGTGAAAAGAAGAAAACAAACTTCAGAAACGGCGGGAAAATTTGCCTGCCGCGCGCACCAACGTCGTCGTCTTTAGTACGAATCGTAAATTCAAATTTCTACAGGACGGCAACGCAGGACTATGACGTGACCCAACGGCGGCGTCGTGCGAAAGTCGTCGATTCGTAAGCTCCCTAATATTGTAGGTTGTTTGCTCAAAAGAAGGCCTACCAAAGGGGGGTCACGGGCACCCCAGTACCCCCCCTTGCTACGCCCCTGCACACTTCAAGCCTACAGAGACATTCCAATACACGAATTTCTATTCGTGTCACCCACAAGCCGTCACAAAAGGCTTCATCAAAGGAGAAGCTTTTTAAAGGCTTCTAAGAACAAATTCCTCTGAAATCACTTTTAAAGAGAACATGAGGAATTTTTCAACACGCCTAAAGAATAGATATTACCCAGCTACAACTGTAGAAAAGCATCTCTGAGAGGTCATTTTCGCAGACAGAAAGAAAGCACTAAAACATAGAAACAAAAATGCGCGTAAGAAAATACTACCCTTTGTAACCCAATACCACCCTGCGTTGCCCACCCTCAAGGAAATGACACCTTATACAGAACCAACCATACCTGAGAAACATCTTTAACGAGCCTCCCCTCATTTCATATCGAAAGGAAAATCGCTAAAAGACACTCTCGAAAGAGCTAAACTATAAAGGTTTTAAGACCAATCTATTTGCGAACTGCAGGAGTCGTGCAGGCCCGTCAACACTTTTAAACTCTGTTCATTTTCAGGTATTTAGTATTCTGTTTCATAATAATTTTAGGTATTTAGTATCACACATTTTACGATTTTGAGGTATATTGATATCTTGGGGGCAAAATAGCGGGTATATTGGTATCCCACTACCCCCCCCTGGCTGGGCCTGAGAAATGAAAGACGAGAATTTGGCAAGTGTGACGAGTATTGCAAGAATTTGGTTTTTAGATTCAGATGAAACTTAATATACTTATTGTTCAAAACATTAGCACAACTGCAAACTTCTTGAATTGTAGAACAATTTTATTTTTTCCTATGCATTTTGGGTGACTATTAAACGCACGCGCACAGTATCGCAGCAAGTTTTACAGCACACAACTCAGTATGCTTGTTTATGGTTGAATCAGCAAGCGGGAAAGACAAATCTTAAGAATACAAAAATCAGTGATATCAAACACAAATGGGAATATTTTCAATCGCTGCAGCTTTTTTAGACCAGGAGCCCAGAAGATGGAGTTATTGAACTTTAGGTGAGTTTTGCAGACAGAATTTGTAAGGGTGGGTGTTTCAAAAACGTACCATCTGCTCCCCTAGTCTGCCACACAGCCGTTTTTAGTGTCGTCACGCAACGCTCCTCCCCACTATTCTAGGCTGATTTAGCAACAGAACGGGAACGTCAGTTGACGACGGGAAAGAGCGCGAACCGACGTCCGGTGCTCAATTTGCCGCTCTGCTGATTGGTCAAGCCAATAGTTTCATTTGCGCGCAGTAGTAAGGGTAATGGTGTCTCAAGTCCACGTGTCCGAAATTAATAATACCAATAATTATAATAATAAAATCCCTGAATATGCCAGGGACTACAAAAAAGAATGGCTTTTCATAAGAGGGATAAATAGGACAGTTGGTCGGATTTTAACCAAGTTAGAAAATGACCCTGATTATGAAAAAGTTTTTTCATCTCCAGGAGTAAAAGCACTTGTTAGGGATTTTAGAGTAGTTTTGGCATTCGAGAGAATGGGTAAACTTAAAAATATTAGTAAATTGAAGTTTAAATTAAGTGATGTTGATAAAATAATTGAGTTAAGAATTCATATATATGTAAATATGGGATTTAGATTTCCAAATAATTTTAATTTTGATGAAGATTTTCAATATTTATTTGAGAATTTAATAATATTTACTAATATGACTAATATTAAAAATGAAGAAGATTTTGAAGATGATTTGTATTCTAATTTTGATAATTTAGAAAGTGAGAGTGAGAGTGAGAGTGAGAGTGACTTGGAAAGAAGAATAAATGAAATGTATGATAGTGAAAGTGAAATTGATAGTATTAGTGAAAGTGAAAGTGACGAGAGTGACTAGTAAAGTTTATGTCCTGTAATAATTTTATTACAGGACAAAATGTCCAATCAAACAAATAGTTTTCAAGGTTCACAACCTTTTATAACGAATAAAGAATTTCAAGATGATAATATAAAATATTCACTTAATCTCAGGGAATATATTGAAGTTATTAACAAGATGGAAAAAAATATTATTTGTGATTATTTGCTTAGTCTAGTAAGTTTTACAATTAAATATTTTTTTAATCCAACGAAGGATAATCTTAAGATTGTTGATTGGTATTTTATTGATTTGATGATAAAAAAAGATAAAATAATTATTAGGGGGGTGTTTTATGATCTTGGTTTATTTATTGAAGATAAAGTACTTGTTGAAGGGATTCTTGAATTGGAAACAAGAATAAATGAAATGAATAATAGTGATTAGTAAAATTTTATAACATTTTTTTTTGTTATAAAATTAATATAAATAATTAATAAAAATGGAACCAAGGTCAAGAGAGACTACTCCTACAAAAGAGGACTTGGAATTTATAGTTGAAGATGGTTATAGACATGACGAGGATCCAGATTATGTTCCAAACGAAAAAATTATTATTAAAGGATCAAAGTTTAAGAGTTTACCCAGAAATGCTAAAAAGCTTGCTGCAGAAAAAATAAAATTGATTTATGATTTAAATATTATCTAAACATTAAATAAAAAATGCAACTCACCAGCTACGAAAATATTACCCAAGAGAATATTATCTTTAATGAAGCCAAAGAGTTTAAAGTAAAAAACAGTAAGATCAAATACAAACGTATTCCAATTGAAGTCAAATATCCAAATAACAAAAAAGGACCACTAGTAATCGAAACTCCAGTTCTTTTCTCTTTTGGAGTAAATGAAAAGAAAAATCAAGAAACAGGTAAGTTAGTAGGTTATAGTATTCCAGTATGTCTTTGGTCTAAAGATAGTGAACCGAGTAGTAAAGAAAAAGCATTTTTTGATGTTATTAATAATATAACAACTACATCTCAGAAACATCTAGAAAATGAATATGGAGCAGATCTAGCATCAACTCTACCTTCACCATTTTATTACAAAAAGGAAGAATATACAGACAAGAAAGGAAAAAAGAGAACAAAAGTTGATATATCATCTTCACCAGTTCTTTATACAAAACTTATTTACTCTGAGAAATCAAAGAAAATTCTTTCACTATTTAGAACAAAAGGAAAGAAGGATTTAAATCCTTTCAAATATATCAATCAATATTGCAATGTTAAAATGGCACTAATAATCGAAGGAATATTTATAAGTAATAATGTAACATCTTTACAAATAAAAGTACATGAGTGCTATATCATACCATTAAAACCTAGAGAATCTTTACTAACGATTGAAGAGGAGGAGGAGAGTGAAGGTGAAGAGATAACTGATCAAGAATCTGAAGACTTAATTTTATCTGATGAAGAAGATGAGTAAAATAATTGGATTTTATTTTTAATACAAATTTTGTATTAAAAATCAACCAAATCCTTCAAACTTACCCATGAGTTAAATTTATCAGGATATCCACTCCATTTTACTAATGCCATTTTCTTTTTATTATCTCTTCTGATAATTTTTTCTATTCTAAATGTTTGTTGTTTTGCTTTCTGTAATTCTTGATCGTAAAAAGAACCTTTAATCTCTTCTCCCATCAAATCAATAATAGAATATGTAATAGGTTTTGTTGGATTAACTTTATCAATTACAAATATTTCCTCTGTCCAGTTTGGTGTGTAACCTTTATCAAATACCTTTCTCTTATACTTAGAAATTCTAACACGATCACCAACCACAAATTTTGATTTACTAGGTTTCAAGTAAATTAAATCACCATACAAATTATTCCAAACTTTACTTTCATTTTTCTTTTTACTCGCTTCAACAGGTGTCATTTTTATACTAGAATGTCTCGTATTATTGTAATCATTAACTAGTTTATCTAACTTATCCCAGTAAACAGTGTTATTATTCACAGTAAACATTTTCCACATTCTGTTTTTCATTGTTTTATTCCATCTCTCAACAACACTAGATTTTTCTTCGTTTTCAGTGTGATACAACCTAATACCTTTACTTTTAAGAAAATCTTTGAAATGTTTACTGATAAACTCAGAACCTTTATCTGTCCATAACATTTGAGGTTTACGTTTACTTTTGAATATATCCTCAAATGCTTTACTAACAGTTTCAGTTTTCTTATCTTTCAATCCCTTAATCCAACCATACTTGCTAAACACATCTATAACCATTAGAAGATATTTTATCCCTTTATTCCACTTACTAAACTTTTGCATTTCAACCAAATCTGCAGCCCAGATATCATCAATCCCGTTTGAGATTACTGATCTCTTTTGAAAGTTTCTTGTGATTGGTTTGTGAAGTTCGTCGGCTAATTGTTGAGACCAATCACTACTCAACGCCGAGTCGCGTTTAAACCAAGTCCAAGTTTTTGTTTAGTATTAATTATTGTTCTAGCTAAAGTATGCCCCCATTGTCGCTCTTTCCAAGGAATTGAATCCAAAGATTTAACCATCTTTCTATCAGCTTTATTTTTACACTTTCGGTCATCACCACAAACACTATAATCAACATCATGTTGCATGGCTACAGCATCAGTTGCTCCAGTTGGTTGATCGTAAATTTCTAGTATTTCACCAGTTTTCGGATTGTATCGCACTTGGTTTTCGAGATCGTTATAAGGACCTGTATATTTATGCCCTGGTAAGGTCCATCCACCTTTTGGTTTTGGCAATTTACCAATATGCTTGTGAATATCTACTCCTCTTCCATCCAACTCCGGTCTATCAGTTTTATATTTAATTTTTGGTCTTACTTTGGTTGACAGTTGATCCATTGCTGATCCAACAGAATCTTGAATAAATGGGGTGAGTTTGTTAATTCCATAATTTACAGCTTTCTTCTGAAGATCTTTATTGCGCATTAACTCACTTGCTCCATATCGCCCCATTTCAACTGCTTTTTTACCCATCCAAGGTAAACCGTAATGAACAAATCCATCAACTGCTGTACCAACTACAGTATCAAAGACGCCCGCCCCTTCAGACGGGCTGTTTAGTTTTTTGACTTTCGTTTTCTCTTTTTTCCACTTCCACTTTGAGAAGCTGATCCAGTTTTCACATATTTCACTTTTTTATTTCCACAAACTGCACATCTACAGTAGAATTGAGTTCTACCTCTTTTATCTTTTTGGTAACCACTTGGCTCTGTGCAAGGAGTTACTCTTTTATCTACAATACAATATGATTCTTTCATTTAATATATTGTTTAGATAAATATGTCTACTAGATCTAATTTTTTGAGAAGTGAACTTCAAAAGATATATAACAATTTAAACATGAGTTTTGAATATGCTGATTTTGCTAGATTGGAAAATGACACTAGATTTATAAAAGTATTTGAGTTGCTTATGGAAATAAGTGAAAAATCAAGTACTCTCAACAAAGTTGTAAAAGGTAATTACCTATTTATATGATAAATTAAGACTTAAAGAATATAATTATTATATAAATGACAAACATGTTGGAGAAGAAGTTTACTAATAAAGATTTAGGAATTGAGTTAAATTCTTATATTGACAAACAACAAAATGTTTGGTTTCGAGGAAAGGATGTTGCGCAGATACTTGGGTATAGTGATACTGATAAAGCTATTAGAAGGCATGTATCCATAGAAAACAAAATGACGCAATTTATACAACCAAAATGTTCCCCCGCCAAAACGGCGGGTCAACAAAATGTTGTAAAAAGAGGGGGTCCTGAAACGACTCCTCAACAAACTAAAAGTGTTGGGGGTAGTGAAACGGCGGGTCAACAAAGTAAAAGTGTTGGGGTCGTGAAACGCGACCTCAACAAAAATGACACTAGAGGAAAATATTGTACATTTATAAATGAGCCTGGCTTTTACGAACTTGTATTTGGTTCTAAATTAGAGTTCGCTAAAAAGTTTCGACAATGGGTATTTAATACAGTTCTTCCATCTATCCGTAAATATGGCCAATACAAAATATTTGATAGTCCTTGGAATAAGATGATAATGATTGGTAATGAGACAGACCTTCACTATAAAGTTGTTCAACTAATTAGAAATTATTATCCTGATTCTATATTGGTAGCTGGACTGGGGGAGAATCAAGATACAGAGGAAAAGAGACTAGATTCGTATAAGAAAGGATATCAACGAGGTCAACCAGATCTAATGATTCTAGATTATCACATTGGATATAAAGGTCTCTGTATTGAATTCAAATCACCAACTAACAATTATGAAGTATCAGAATCTCAAATAAAGATGAAAGAAAAGTATCGAAATAATGATTATGCATTTATTCTAAGTAATGATTATGATAAGATCAGCAAACTTATTCATAAATATATGGCTGGTGTTCGTATTCCTTGTAAATATTGTCCAAAAGCATTTCGTAGTAAAACAACACTAAATAATCATTACAAAGTAATACATAGAATTGAGAAAAATATTTAACCCCCCCAAAATACTTTATCTATTCATAAAACAAATGGAAGCCAAATTCTTTTCTGAGATAGAAAAAAAGATGGATGTTAAAACACTAAAAGATTTTGAGAAAGATGTACGAACACAAATAATTAATGAGTTTGAGTCTCTTAGAAAGAAAAATGATGATCTTTCTAGAATACTAGTGGCTGGTGAATGTGAGATGTGGAAAAAGATCAGAGATGAGGACTATTCTTGGTTGAAAATAAATAATGATAAAAAGAAGAAACTTTATCGCCTTATTGATATTTATTGTAGTTTTGATGAAATAGTTGATAGTGTTAAAGATTTAAATAAAAAAGTTGAGAAAGTTAAGCAACTAAAGGATACACCAACAGATAGCGGTGAATAAAAAAATAATATTTATTAAATATTATTTTTACTTAGAACCTTAGGTTCACCCTCCAAAATACTCTTGTATAAAATCACTGTTGTCATTATCAAAATGTGGGTTATGTATTACATCTAGAATACTACTACCCCTTTGTCTCTCAAACAGATAGTATAAACACCAATAACCACAGAGAACAGTATTACGATTTTGTATTTCATCCTTTGAGTAAACTATTCGTTTTCCAGAAGTATGAAAATACTTTAATACTTCATTTGGCATTATTAAACCAAAAGGATCAAAGTACTCAACTACACCACTCCCAGCAGCAGGGGGGTTTTGGGAGGAGACAGGAGCTCGACCGAGCGGTCTACTCCTCCCATCTATATTTCTATAACAAACCCAATGTGTTCCAGGACCTGTTATATCATCTAGATTAATTACTCCGCATTCTTTTCTTATCTTTTTTGGTAGTCCATCGCGACTATAAATTCCTCTAAAATGTTTAATACCAAGTCTTTTTATCCATTCCATTAGGTCAAAGTTGGAAAGTGGTTTAATTATAAAATGGAGCCTAGAATGGGAATTGAGTTGAATGGGCTGTTTTTTCCTAATAGTAGACCCTTGCCTTTGGACGGCCTGCCGGCTTTTTTTTTTACCCCCATTCCAATTGGGTTCTTCCATGAACCTAAAAAAGGTGGTGGAAAGTGATAAGGATAACCCTCACCATATGTTGATGGGGAAGGACGAGGAGGTGGAACGTAAACATTTGATGTATTAGATGATCCACGTCTATCAACCTGAAGTCCCCCACCAAACATCTTAGATACTAAACTAATTGCCATTGGAATTCCAATAGAAGCAAGAGTTCCAAGAAATCCTCCTTCTATCTGTTTTCGAGTTGGTTTGATAACTAGTCGTCCACCTGTTTGATACATTTTGTTTATTAGATCTATTTGTGATTTGGTTAATTCTCCTCTTATTGCTGGTAACATTGGGATAAACTGAGGGGGAATTGGGATTCCTTTTCCAAATATTTTATTTAATCCAATTTCTCCAAGTGCAGTGGCAGCACCAGTTGCTAATGCAGGAACAACTTTTGAAACTCCTTTTATTGCATAAGGAAGTACTTTTGCTCCAAGAGATGCGAGTGATGAAAATAAGTTTCCACCATGTTTTACAGAATTTCTAATCTGAGTTTTACTTATTTTTATATCCGACCCTGTGCCATTTGCAATAGATTTTTTTATTTTAGAAATTTGTCTTTTTGTCAACATTAACTCATCAGAACCTCTAAGCTGAGAGTGTTTTAACCGAAGAGTTAGTGGTGATTTATTTCTTATTGCAGAAGCCAGTTTTGACTTCTGCCCATCTGTTAGTTTTACATCGTATTCAAAGTAAGTAGTCATTTTTATTTTAATAATTATATTAATATTTTTTTTGTTGGAATAAGTAACAAACTTAATGTTAAGACTGATGAGTAAATAGTGAGTATATTAATTTTTTCTAATTTCTGAAAGAAA
Source organism: Porites rus (assembly GCA_964035705.1). Classification (NCBI taxonomy): domain Eukaryota; kingdom Metazoa; phylum Cnidaria; class Anthozoa; order Scleractinia; family Poritidae; genus Porites; species Porites rus. Next base: position 36,694,330 of record OZ037995.1, read on the forward strand.
ATTAAACCAATTGTCACTAATTTTTTTCTTAGGTTTAGCTTTAGGTTTATTTTTAGGTTTATTTAATTCTTTTAGTGTATTTTTAACAAAGGTATCAAGATTAATTTTATTTTTCAAAGACATTAATTTTTTGGCTTTCCTAGCATTGTCTGATTTTAAAATCTTAAGTCGGTCTTGTAGTTTTAATTTCTTTAATTGTTTTGCTTTCTTAGCATTTTCTTTTTTTAAAATCTCAAGTCGATCTTTAGCTCGTTGCTTTATCCGCGAATGATTTAATCTAGTAACATAAGGTAAAGTTTTTTTAAACTGAGTTTTACTGAATTTTAAATCAACTTTTTTATTAAGTTTTTTTGCAGTCTCTACTTTTTTGATTTGAGTATTTGTAAGAAAAACTTTATAAGGTTCTTTATTAGATGTGAAGTCTAAAGTTATAATATTGTTTTTTCCAAAATCTTTTATTTGTGATGGAGTTAAATTTATAACATATTCAAAGTATTTATTTTCTTTTAAAAAAGGATATTTTTCTAAAGTTACTGGTGGATATATATCAAAAGGATTTACCATTTTTATTTTATTTTTAGATTAAGCACGGAGTAATAGTTTTCCATCTTGTTGTGATATTTCTGCTACTCTTTCATGTAAGACTAATGCGTAAATATTATAATCAGCGTTTGGATTAGCAGTTAAATCATAATGAAATGCTAATTTTGTAACACCATCTTTGATATCCATTTTTTGTTTTGTCAGGTCAAAATAAACAAAGGGAAATAAAGTTTTGAAATTACTTATATTAAGTAATGTTCCACCTTGATAATCATTATTTGCATAGACGAATGACATTACATTTCTAAAAACCCTTGACATATCTGTAGAAGGTTTAAAGTGAATATCAGGATATTCGTTTCCATTTGCAACTTCCAGGTAACAATCTCTTATATTTGCAGTATTTGGTAAATTAAAAGTATTGTATAAAAATGGATTTGCTGTTTGTGAATCAATATTGGCTGTGTTAATTCCAAAAACAAAAACATGGCGAGGTTTTGAAATAGCATTTGTAATTCTAAAATGTCCTGTCTGTTGTTGTGTATTATTTGATCTTTCAACTACTTCATTCAAATATGTCCATTTGTAAGGTTTAAGATAATTTTGCATGTATAGTTTTTGTCCTTCTGAATTAAATGTAAGTTTTGGAACAAAAAGTTGTAGTCTTGTTATAATAACTCTACAATCATCAGCAGCTTGAAAAATTAAATTAGCATCTTTTTCAATTTCAATATTTAGCTCAATTTTTGTATTTGGAAGTAATTTGTCTTCCAGTGCTTCAAAGAAAGAATATCTATTAAGAGGAATTTCACAGTTTACTTTGGCTGATACACCTAATAGTAATTTTCTTTTATGAAAACCTTTATTATAAGTTGCTTTTCTTTTAGCTAACTGATTTGTGCCACTAACTTCAAATTCTCTTTCCTCTGCATTTCTTGATGTATCAAGAAAATAAAATTCGTTTGCAGCAACACTCTCAGCATATGAAGGATTATACTCAAGAAGATTTTTAATATTTACAACATGATTTGCGTAGTTACAACTATAAACTTCTCTACCATTTGCTAGAATACTTAATTTTTCTATAAATGAGTTACTACCATTTACAATTCCGTTATGGTCTGCAATCGCAATGTTTCCTCCATCTGCCAGCTTATTTACTTTAAAATCCATTGATAGTCTGGCGTTATACCAATCAAAAGGAGTAGTTTCTCCTGTATTATCAGCAACAAATCTAAGACCTGTTTTAGTTTGGTGAGCGTTATTTGCTGGAGCTGTATCTAAAGACTGTTCCAGGTCAAATACAACATCTTCATATCTATCTAAATATTTTGAGTTTCTAAAAGACTTCATTTTATTTTAATAATTATATAATTTTTCTCTTACGTGTTGAGCCTCCACTAAGAAGGTTATTCAATGTTTGATCTATCTCTTGCTGAGTCATTGTTTCAACATTTTTATTAAATCTAACTTTTTTAGCTGGTTTTGCTTTTTCTTTTGATAACATTTGAACTATCTTATCACCAGCCTTTTTACCAGCATGTTCACCGGTTTTTGTCGCAGCTGTTGTTACTGCTTTTTTAGCAGCTTTTTTCATTGTCTTTCCAAATATTTTTTTACCAACTGATTTAAACACATCTGTTATTCCTTCACCATAAATGGGGTGCTCGCCGCTCCAAATATGTTGTCTTGTAAATTTCCCTAATTCAGGGTCAAATTTCATTTTAAACTCTGATTGTCTACTCATTTTAATTTAATAGTTATACAAAATGATTATTAGCGTAGCAGCAGGGGGGTTTTGGGGGGATGCAGGAGCTCGACCGAGCGGTCTACTCCCCCCATTACATTGAGTGAAGTATTAAAGTCATAAACCAATCTATACCATTAAAATTTACAGGTCTTCCAAGTGAGTCTGTCACATAGATTCTCATTTCATCAATGTGAAATGAAGAGACATCACAATACAATGGTCTTTTAGGTTCAAACGTAAATGGAAAAGACCTTGTGAGATTGTCTGTTGGTATCACAGCAATAGTATTTGTATTTATTCCATTTACAATGCTATCAGTTATTGCGCTTGTGTTAATATTCAAAACATCAATCGAATTTGTTATATTTGGTAGTTTTGTTCCATACTCTGTTTTTGTAATAAGTTTCTTTTCAAATCCAATTAGGTCTCCAAATTTTGTTCCTCTTAGATCAAGTTGATAATCACCATCAATTGATATGAGAACTCGATAGGTAGATAGTATAAAAGTTAGATTGATTGAATAAGTTTTCTTTCCACCCGAATCTGTTGAGTGATGAGTCTTTTGAGACATATATTGATGAATGTAATCATTAATATCTGAGTAGGAATACATTCCATCTGTAAAAGTAATTGTTTGCCAAGTCCTTCCATCATGAGTGTATTTGATTTTATTGTTTCCATAATCACTTCTAATATTATACCAAGAGTAAGTCATGGACAACCGATCAAGAGCAAGTTGGTGTTTTTTATCAGGGTCAAGTTTCAGAGATGGATTAAACTTAATAGTAAAATCACCAGGTCTGCTTGTACCTCTTTTTTCCCTATTTATTGAGGAAATGTGAATAGCTCGTTCTTCCATTTATTTAATAGATATATAAGTTTTTAGTAGATCGTTAAGTTGTTTTTTTGAGACAACCCCCATTTGGTTGAGAAGATGTGCTATTTGAGAAAACTCAGGTATAACACCATTATTCCCAGCAAGAATTGAACCACCGAGTAATTCAAGTCTGTCTAGAAGTTGATGTGGGTTGTTAAAGTAAATCATTCCAGAGCCAGATTTTGTTTTGTAATACTTAAGATTACTTAAATTTGTTGCATATATGCTTAATATGTTAAAATTTTTTATGTAATCTAATGTTTCTTCTCGTGGTTTTTTACTTTTTGGTTGAGCTAAAACATAACCGTTTGCGTCTCGTACAAAATCTGCAGTATTTTTTATTCTTGTACTCAAATCTTCTAAATCTTCGTTAACATCATAAATTACTTTATCAATGGTAGAAACATCCTCTTCAAAATACTCAGAAGGGAGTTTGTAATATTCGTTAGTTTTAAGTATATCTTGTGCTTGTTTATTTATTAAATATCTATCGAGGTCTTTAGGTGTAAATTTTGTTATTTTTTGTCCCTCATCTGATGTAGAGGGTAAAACTCCATCATCTTCTTTAGGCGTGTCTTCAATTGATTCAAAACCAGGTAATTGAACCAAATCCCATTTTTTTACCTCATCCATTTTATCAAATCCTTCAGTTATAGCAAGTCTGTTTTGATTAAGACCTTGTGTAAGAGCAAGTTGATTAGCTTGAAGTTGTGCTATAGTTGCGTTTTGCTGCTCATCAATACTTTTTTTAATAGAATCTTGAGATTTAATAAGTGGTTTAAATGTTTCTTTAAAACCCTCTCTCATATCTTGTTTTTGCCATTTTGTTATTTTTATAACATCTCTCACCTGTTGAGTCATCGCATCAGCTTCAATTTTATTTCTTGCAAGTTTTTTGTATTCTTCAATATTCATTTTTATTTAATATGTATATTAAATAAATGGAAATACCAAACTATGATAGTGGTGACAACCCAGATAAAAAATATAAACAGTTATTTCCTTACATGCCAACAGATACATTTCGGATGTTAATATGTGGAAACAGTGGAAGTGGTAAAACTAATCTGCTGTATCATATGTTAATTAAACCTCTACTGTATTATGATGAGATTTATCTTTACGCGCGTAATTTAGAACAGGATAAGTATCAAAAGCTAATTCAAAAAATGAGAGAGTTGAGTAGTAAACTAGGATATGACATACTTCATGTAAGTAATGATGAAATAATCCCAGTGACAGAAATGGATTACGAAGACAATCAAAAACTTGTAATATTTGATGATTATGTTTGCGATAAAAACCAGAGACAACTGATTGATTATTTTATTCAAGGACGACATAAGAATTGTTCGGTGGTGTATCTCAGTCAATCGTTTTATAAAACACCAAAGGATATTCGGCTGAATTGTTCTCATTATTGTTTATACGAATTTCCATCATCAAGGGAAGCCAACAGAATATCATCTGAGTTAGGAGTTAGTAAAGAAGATTACCACGCAGCAACTAAAAAACCATATTCATTTCTATATGTTGATAAACCAAGAAAACGTATTGCAAAAAACTTTACTGGTAATCTATCCTAATAATAAAAAATGGGAATATTTAACGAACAATCTCTTGATCATCCCTTTGCTAAGGGAATACAAGGTGCACCAGGAGTTGGATTTAATCTCACTTCAAGTGGGGATTATGATATGATAAATAAAAAACTAAGAAATGTAGGAACACCTAATGCTAATACTGATGCTGCTACAAAAAAGTATGTTGATGATAATTCCACTGGAACACCCTCAACATCAAGACTAACAGTTGATTCAAACATTGATATGAAAAATACATACCGTATTCAAAATCTTATCTCACCACTGGATTCTAAAGATCCAGCAACAAAATATTACGTAGACAACACATTTCTTGACAGAGATGGATCATACCCAATGAAAGGAAATCTAAATATGGACAACAATCGAATATTTAATCTACCAGCTCCAAATGGTAGTAATCAACCAACACCATTAGCTTTCACAGATTTGAAGTATCTTCACGTTAATGGAACAAATAAAATGACTAATAATCTAAACATGGATAACAAAGGTATAATTCATTTGAAACCACCAACAAATGACACTGATGCAGCAACCAAAAAGTATGTTGATGACTCTGCCCCTGACCTTTCTGATTACTTGGAAAAAGATGGGTCAGTAGCGATGACAGGTAGTTTGAAAATGAATCAAAACAAAATAATGGGTGTCGCAACTCCAACATCAAATACAGATGCAACAACAAAGCAGTATGTGGACACATCAATCAGCACAGCTGTAGTGGGGGTAGCAGGTAGAATCCCTGACGTCAGTAACTTCCTCAAAAAGGATGGAAGTGTATTAATGACTGGTAACCTTAATCTTGGAAACAAAAAAATAGTTAGTCTCGCAACTCCAACATCAAATACAGATGCTGCGACAAAAAAATATGTGGATGATAATGCTGGAAGTACAGACCTAACTGATTATTTGAAAAAAGATGGTAGCGTTGCTATGACTGGTGAACTTAATGGTGGTAGTAATAAAATAATAAATATTGGTAAACCACTCCAAAATAGTGATGCTGCAACCAAAAAGTATGTTGATAAACTAGTTAATCACACTGCAGTTCAACCAAGTCATTATAAAAATGAGTTTGCTTATCTTATGTCAAGTGGGGCCCAATGGACTGATGAAATAGATAGTGGAGTTAGTTTTGTTTTAAATAGGATAGATAACTTACCACCAAACAAAGGCAACTTTCACGATTATAATCACAAAGTTATTTACATGTATATACTTAAAAATAAAGGTAAATATAAGTATAAGATGGGAATTAATTTTTACAGACTACCCGCAAATACTGATTACACGTTGTGTTTGGAAATACTCAACACAGATTATAAACTTTGGGATGAGTCTCAAATAAGTGTTGATAAAGGAACTTCAAAAGGATTATCAATTGGAAATGTAGGTATAAGAAAACTATCCCATAGGTATACTGATTCAAAAGGAAAAACACAAACTATGTACTACCATAGAATAATAGTTAATTTCCGGAAGTTGTCATCTGGTAATAAGTTCTTTCTTCACATTCTTGTTGATATTTCAGACAGGAGATATACCATTGCGAAATATCCTCAAATTTTTCAAGGTGTTTACATAATTGCTTATGGTATTGTAGGTACATTTAGCAATATCGATCCAGATAAAGTTTACGATTATCACACCGCATTTGATATCAAACCAACAGAAGTAGTGTATAATGTTGATATTAATGCAAATCAAAAAGCAATTAAAAATATTAAACTTGACCGAAACAGTGATAATAGTGCTGCAACAGTTGCAATGGTAAAAGAACTAGCTCCTTACACTAAAAATAATTTGTATAGAAAATATTTTGATGAGGTTTATGACTTTGCTGATGCAGATAGTTATGGAATAAATATAGGCTCATCTGGAATTATTATTAATTCTGTAAAGCCTAATATTACACTACCACCAAATAAAGACCTTGATGAAATAACAGAAAAAGGATTACATATTAATGGTTATGATGTTACTTTTTCTCCTTCATATTCTTTGAAATCTACTTTATGTATTGTTTTTACTCATTGGAGAAATAGGAGTTTTACCCTAACTAAATATATATCAACAAACAATAATATTTTAGTAAAATTGGATTATAATAAATCAAACAATAAAGTAACTTTAACTGTCAACAAAACAACTCAAAATTTTACCATGCTAAGTAGTTTTAATGGAAAAATAATTGTTATATGGTTAGCAGAAGATTTCTGGGCAAATGACACAAAAGTTTCAATAAGTAACTATAGTGGAACATTAAATATACCAGCTGTTAATTACAATACTAATCAACGTTGGAAGTTTACAACTGAAGATGGAGTGTTATTAAGATTAATGTATTCACCAAACTTTTACGACACCGACTCTACGCAATATCATAAAGTAATGTTTCAAGAAAAGTTAAATGGAAGTTATATAACGTAATTATAAATGAAAAGAAATAGTAGAAAGAGTATTTTTGAATTCAATCATATTGATAAATCTTTATCAGAAGAGCAAAGAGAAACTATAAAAGACCTTTATAAACATTATCATAAGAAACATTGGTGTTATAAAAAATCTTATAAAAGTTACAAATTTTTAGATAATATTTTTCTATTTCTAGTTTATCTCTTATTGCTGTTGGCACTATCACAGGAGGGTTGACACTCAATCCTATTATTCTTGGAGTAATCAACGGTGTAGGAATAATTGTAGGTGGAATTACAAAAAAGAAGGATTTTAAAAAGAAGATAGAAACAACAAAACTTGCTTATACCACTTATGAGAAAGTGCTTGTTGAACTACGATCAGCACTCAGAGGAGATGAGTGGAGTAAAGAAGAATTTATAGATAGAATTAAAATTTTAGATGAAATAATAATTGATCAATGTCCATCGAGTGTGGATAACTTTGTGGAAAAGTATAAAAATAAATTTAATATATAGATTAAATACTAACTTAGTATTTAATCTAAGTATCTAAAGGTATATTTTTGATCATCTTTTTTGGAAGATGCTGATTTATAAGATTTTCTTTTAGAACAAATATTAGAAATATAAGTAGAATTAATATCTAATTCTTTAGCAGCTTTTTTAATTGATATAAATCTTCTTTCTTTTCCATCTTTAATATTGATAGAAATTATTGCCTTATTATTACTTTTTTCAACATTTTGCTTATGAGTGAGTAGTTGTAGATTTTTTAACCTATTATCAGTCTTAATCCCGTTTACGTGATCAATCTCAAATCGACGTGGTATTAGCCCTCGAAAAACCTCATATACAAATCTATGTTGATAGTAATTTATTCTTTTTTCTAGTTTTTCATTATAAATGGTAAAATTTAAATAACCACTAGATTTCCCCATTTTAATAATTTTTTTATTTTTTAAACTTAAGATATCACCATTTTTTCTTGCGGCGTAATTGTTAAAAACAGGATGTTTGTAGTATTTTACACCATCAATTATAACTCTTTGTTTTATTTTTAAATCTACTTTTTTATAAAAACCATACTTTCTAATTGATGGTAATACCTTTGAAATTACCCATCTTTTAAAATTTTTAGCTGTCTCTAATTTGGAAGATAATACAAGAGAATAAAATCCACTTTCATTTATAAAAACACAATTTTGTAAACCCCCCGCCGTTTTGGCGGGTCCTTTATATTTATCTTCCCTGTCTACATGCATCCGGATAGCTTTATCAGTATCTCGGTATCCAAGTATTTTAGCCACATCTTTAGCTTTGAACCATACTCTAAATTTTTCATCGATATAAGAATTAAACTTAATTCCAATTTGTTGATTTATAAAAGATTTCTCTATAACATTTTCCATTTTATTTTATATTTTATTTCTTTAAGCCTTTATTAATTTTCTATCTAAACAAATTATACATTTTTGTTTTCCTCCAAGAAGGCCCTGAATTGGGGCCTCCTTTGATCCATCTACCTTGAACCTGACCCCCCGTTTCAGGAGGGGCAGCTCTTTTTATCTTTAAATACAACTATTTCCCTTTATTTTTTATATTTTGAAATATAAAAAAATTTATGGATATAACTTTTTCTCTCTTAAAAGTTTTTCAAGACCTTCAACATCTTCTCCATCATAAAAATCTCTCCATTGTTTTTCCTGTTCCTCATTCATTGTAAGACCATAACCTTCTGCAAAATAAGCATCTTCATCTACTTCTTTTTTATGAAAATAAAACTGTTCTGGAGCTCTAGTTTTTTCAAGTGCTTCAACCAATTCTTTTAGTTTTTTTCCTATTATAGGATCTTCAACTTCAACATATATCTTCATAGGTATATATTCATCAGTATCTAATTGAATATATTTTCTTAACTCATGAAAACGACAACTGTTTTCATTTTTTTTCAAATCTTCTATTATTTTTAATTGAACTTTTGACTCCTCAAGTTCCTCAGGTTTCTCAAACTCTTTTGAGTAATCTACTTCCTCAACAATATCACTTAAGAATTCTCTTTCTTCTAATGATGGATTGTTAAGGTTAATAAACCCAAGTATATTACCTAAAGATCTTTCCATTTCAACTAAGTCATTTAAAACAGAAGGATGAAGTTTGTATAATACTTCACATATATGTTCTAGATTTAATAATGAATGAGGATTAATCTCTATTCTCATTTTATATATGAATATATAAAAATGATTAGTACTTGGTTATTTAACTGGAATAATTTACTGGTCTTTTCATCAAGGAAAAAGTTCTTTATAACTATCCCACCACTTTTCATAAATCTCTAAAGTTTGAGGACTAATCTTAAGTTTAATAAGTTTATATTTTTCACACCCCATCTCCTCCAAAAGTTTTTTCGTTAAATAATTAATATTTATCATTCTCTTTCTAGAGTATTTATTGTTTAGTATTTCCATGACATGATTATTTATTTTTGTTATATTATCATAAAGTTCACTTTTTTCTTCATCAGTTAGGTTTATTCTTTTAGAAATTTGATTAACCTTTTTCTCATAATGATATTTCCTATGATAAATACTCTTTTTTCTATAATGCAACCTTTCCAAATCTTTTATATCAAATAATCCTAATACATGACCGTTTAATACACCACATTCATTACAGATTTTTTGACCCCAATCAATTGTAAAATTTTCAGTATTTGAACAATTTTTACATTTAGCCTTACCCGAGGTTTTACCGAGGAAACAATTCCTCTCAACTTTATAATTATTAAGTATATCTAAATATTTTTTTATTTCTTCTTCTGTATAAGCCATTTTATTATTTATACTTTTTTACTTTTAAATTATTTTTTTTTATCTAAAAGCCAAAGTATGAATATTATCTTTGAGTACCTCTCTTTTATCATCTTCATTACTTAACGCTATTTTGTTAACTTCTTTAGAATATATATCATGTTTTTCACTTCTTATTATTTTCATACTTCTCATTTCTTTCTCACCTGTAAATAGACATTTAACATAATCCTCAAAATCTAATTTCTTTTTCACAACATTTTTCTTTACTCCTTTACACTTTCTTACTTCCCTATCCTCTTCAATTTTAAAACTATAAAGTTTGGGTCGTAATCCAACAAAATGTGTTATCTGTTTTCCTGCTACTTCATCTTTAAACATTCCAATCACTTTTTTATTAACTCCTGTAATTATCCCAGAAGGATGGTCTTGAGGATAATCAGAAGTATCAAACTTCTCTCTTACATCAGGACATATATCTAAATAAAAATCTTTTGTTTTAATTTGATACATCAATGAATCGGTATCTGTAAACAATAATTCTGCTTTGTTACCATATTTCTTTTTCATGTATGTGTAATGAAAATTAAACATTAGTGTTTTTGATAAATCTAAAATTGCTTGACCAACATACACTGGTTTGTTAAAATACACTTCTGTCTTTAGCATATGAATCGCAATAAGATTTTTATCAAATATTGTATATCTATCAAAGTTTGGTCGACTTGATAGTCTTAGAGCTTTCTTACGATTATCAATAAGATGTATATTTTGTCTTTTCCTTATATTTTCTATTGTTTTTCCAAAGACACTGTTATTCATTAATTTGAAAAAATCTTTCTCAAAACTGTTGGCTGCTGTTTTTCTAAGTTCTGTATTTTTTCTTATGTAAGGCTCCATCCAAGGAGACTGATAAAATGATATTCCTCTATGGACGGCAGTAATTCTCATACCCATCTCAAGACATTGTCTAAGAGTGCGATAATGGACAACATAATTCTTTCGAGGTTTAAAATGACTAATTAACTTTTCAACACCATTAACAATCATCTTCTCAGGTGCTAGAGGATAACCATTATGTGTTTCCCATAGGTGAGGAGGATATTCCAAATCAACTTCAAATATATATCCTTTTCGCCCAATATTTGACATACTATGATTTGTTTTATCTAGTATTTCATCTACCTTTTCTAATGTTATATCTTTTATCCATTGAAATCCATGTGTTGGGAGTTGTTGTGTCATTGCCCAACCGTAAAGATTGTTTGCGTCGAGATATTGAATAAATGTTGTTTCCTTTCCAGGATTGTAGTCTTTCATATATTTGTTATTCGCTTCTGCATATCGTTTTGATATATGTGTTATTCCACCACGAATACCTCTCTCAAACATCATTAACATATCATAATTATTTAGTAACTCTAATTTCTGACCTGTTTCTTTTAGACATGCATCCCAAGCTAGACCTGGGGATGTGTAATAATGTGCTGGATCTAAATTGTAATGTTTGAGACAAGTTTTTCTAAAGTTTTCAAATACATCTGCTAGAAGTAGTACATCAGTCATTTGGTAAAGATTATGATAATCTCTTATTTCTTTACATCCAAATGTGTTCCAGACTTTAATCGCATGTTGGTAATCTTCATCATTAATATCTTCATCATTTAGTTTTGAATAGAATTCCTCTTTGGGTGGGAGATGTGTTTCTGATAATTTATCAAGTGATGAAACATAATCATAAGGATAAACTCCCTTACGAGTTAGTAGATCTACATTTTTCTTGAATACATGATTTGTATTATGAAAATCTTCTTTTGATAAATTTGAAACAAGATTGGCAAGTGATGTTTGAAGAAACTTGAATGAATCTAAAAATCGTATTTCAAAATTAATATCCATCATTTCATGAAATTTATTGGAGTAGTATTCGTCAACTTTAATACTTTTTGAAAATGAAATATATTTTTCTTCTGTGGATGGAATACAACTTAAATCTCCTTCTATTCTAGCAAGTTGTTTTATAAACAAATGAGCATCATAACCTTGAAGATTATGAAATATAACTGGTAATACTTTTGGTTTACGACACATAAGATTGCAACTGTTATGTGCTGCTCCGCGATACTGACCTGTAAAATGACAATGATCTCTAACTTTGCCACCCTCTTTTAATTCACCACCACAAATATGACAGTTAACTGCTTTCTCAAATGATTTTTTATCTTCATTAGTTAGTCTAAGAGGTTTTGGTCTTTTATAAAATTCGTTATAAATTGATTTAGTTACTTCCACCAGTTTTTCTACAAATACTTTTGCTACATCATCATTTTCAGAGGTTTTTGTGTAAATGAATGGTTTTATTTTTTTATCGATTATTCCCTTTACATAAAAGCAAAATCCTGATGGTTCATGTTTCTGATAATTATAACTATATGATTCTTTTGGATTAGGACTGCAACTATTCATTGGTTTAGTAAAACATTCAAAATCTGCATAAACTACAAAAGGAATAGGAAGTTGTTTATGATAATTTTTAAAATATAGAAATGTGTTTGGTTTGGGCATTGTTATAAGTGCTGTTTGATTTTTAGAACAATATTTAATATGTTTTTCTAATAATTCTTCTTTAGTGTAATGACTAAAGCATCTCTTACAAATAAACATTTCACCATTTTGACTTGAAGTTTTTTGAGATCTTATCAACCTATGAAAATTTTTAATAAGAGTATAATGAGAGACACCATCTTCTTCATATAAAAATAAATCAATAGTATTTTTACAATCTCTATTTGCCTCTCTCAAAGGATAAATTGTCTCTCCATCATTAGAAAAAACATTTATCCCTGGAAGTTCTGGATTAAGTTTTTCAAATTTAGTAATATTATTTAGTTTCATCGGAAAAGTAATTTCTTTAGTATTAAGTGAAAACTCATACTTTTCCAAATCTTTTATTCTTTCTGCATGTAATTCTTTTGGATGAAGATATCTAAGTATACACCAAAGAAAACATTTATCATCTTTGTTTTGTAAATTAATAATTGCTTTTTTATCTTTTATCCAAGAAGGAAGATCAATGTAAGATGTTCCTTTGGTTGGATTAAACTTAATAGTATTAACATGAAGCTCTAAAACTTCTTTAAACCACCACCCACTTCCATTTGAGGTAAAGTCTTCTACATCATTTACAATTTTATTAATACATTTTGATAGTATTTCTTCTTCATTTGATGTTTCATAATTTTTATAAGTTTTCGATCTAAAAAATGCTTTAAACTCTTCTAATTCTTGAATTCCCTTTTCTGTTCTAGTCAAAATTCTTTCCATCATACATGTCAAAACTAAATTTATTTTAACATTTCTATTCTCCTTCATTACATTTATTAAACTAGCATAAATTCTAGAAAAAAATTCTGGCGGTCTAAGACCAGGAATTCCTTCAAAAACATACGTAATAGCAAGGTCATTAAGAGCTGATTTTTTTGTTTTTATACTTTGTTCATGCTCATACAAAGCACGCTCAAGAGATCTACGTAAATATTCTGGAGTATCCGGAGGAATCTCTTTATTTTTTATACATTCCTCAAAATACTCTTCAAATGTTTTTATCTTTTTTTTCTTCTTATATTCTTTTTTTATATCAATTCCTTTTCTAACTTTTTGTCTAGCTTTTGTTATTCTTCTATATAGTTTAATTAATCTTTTTCTAGAATTTAATTCTTTATAATCTTTCTTAAGCTCTTCTTTTTCTGCTTCTATTATTTGCCTTATTTCATCTAAAGACAAATTCTGAAATTGTTTATCTGTAACAAAGGGCGCAGTGGCCCACGAACCATTTGCTTGGTTAGACATGACGTCCTCTAATATATGTTTATATTAGAGGACGTAAACTTTTAAGCCATTTTTAATCATCTTCACTCTCATCACTTTCAAAATAATAGCCAGGTAATATAAGCTCTTTATCATCACCTTCACTTTCACTCTCACTCTCGTCACTTTCATAATTGCCAGGTAATATAAGGTCTTTATCATCACCTTCACTTTCACTCTCGTCACTTTCATAATTGCCAGGTAATATAAGGTCTTTATCATCACCTTCACTTTCACTCTCGTCACTTTCACTTTCACTCTCATCACTCTCGTCACTTTGAAAAATACTACCAATATATTCTTCTTCGTCTCTTCTTATTTTATCATTAAATAAACTAATAACATCAAAAATCTCTCTAAAACCTGGAAAGTCTTTATCTATATTTTTTTCATAAGATTCCTCATCAAACTTATAACTATCTGGATCTACATATAAATCTCTATAATTATCCAATTCTTCTTGTAAACATTCTATTTCATTAATTTCATTTAATTTAAACTTTAATTCACTAATATTTTGAAGTTTACCCATTCTCTCGAATGCCAAAACTATTTTAATATCCCTAACAAGTGCTTTTGTTCCTGGAGATGAAAAAATTTTTTCATCAGAATAATCACTGTTTACAATCTTTATTATTAACATCTCACAACTCTTATTAATCCCTCTTATGAAAAGCCATTCTTTTTTGTAGTCCCTGGCATATTCAGGGATTTTATTATTATAATTATTGGTATTATTAATTTCGGACACGTGGACTTGAGACACCATTACCCTTACTACTGCGCGCGCCGTCGTCAACTGAACTGCTGCCCAGTACATCTCTCGGGGCATTTCATTTGGCATACATAGCGGAGATTCCTGAGGCTGCACTGGACGATGGCGGTTTCGGTCTGATTCAGGCGGTGTTGATTCCATGAGTCAGATTAAAGGAGATATTAGTGGAAGAACATCGAAAGAAAGATACGAACAGCTAATCTTGGAGCTGTAGCAGGGTAAGAATCGCCTTTTTTGTTTCTTAAGGTATCCTCTCACTAATAACTCTGCAGGAAAATTTGTTACAATGAGATCAGGTCCTTGGCCCTCTGTTTTCACAAATAGCCAGCTTACAGGTTTGATGCTGCGTTAACTTGTAAAGAAGTCCAAGATAGTTATTCCCACCTGAAATGTTTGTGAACTGTTCTTTATAGTAACTATATAACATTGACCAGCAGTAACCGAGATGAATTAGTGTAAATGTTAATGTTCGTGACGATCGACTCAATGCACTTCCGGCTTTGATTAAAGGCCTCCACTAGTGAGCTATTAAACATGTCAGAAAAAAAAACAGCATTGTCATTATTCAGGTGCATTCAGTGGAGGCCAGATCATTTCAATATAAAACATAGAGTTTGCAAAATGCGACAACACACTGATCTCTTTCCAACTGACTCGCTTCCCCCCCCCCCCCCTTCCTCCAGATTGAACCGGTCATGTTGAAACGCAGACCATGCAGACTGCAGACTGCAGACTGTGCAGACCGTGCAGACTGAGTGTTACTTGTACCTTAATTTTCTAGTAAAATTTTTACTATAGTTTCCCGAAGGAGCGAGCACGATGGAGGAAGGTAAGCTGTTTCTTTCTGTAACTGTATCATATTGCCACGATTATTTAAATTTTTTTGTAGAAGAAGCTTTTTCAGGTTAAGTGACTTAAAATAAAACCCTTTTCGGCTTCCTATAACGGCTGCGAGAGAGACATGTCCTCAATTTCCGTGATTGTTGATGATCGTCTTTGGTTTCACTCTGTAATTCAAACCGGTGACTTGCCGTCATTTCTTCAAATCTTACAGATACCGATGTCATCGTTGTTAGCTCGTAAGATTCGGGTAAGACTTTTGTTTATGTATTTTTTTTATTCGATTCTCAAGAGTGTCCTTCTGGGCGGGTTTTCACTCGGGGATCGACAATTGTATTTGCTCCATGCATTCACGCCAATAAGTGGTAGTGGTTTGAAACTGACAATCTTGTTCGACTATCATGGTTCTTGTTTATGCAGCTCCAAAACTAAATAGTTCATTAGTAACAAATGTATTATTTGTACAACTCGAAGATGTGGAGGGGGTTTTAATGCGCATTGAACTAGATCCCCCGCCATGTATTTTAGATATATTTTGTCTTAATTTTCATTGAATATTATCTGTGAGAGGTTTCAAGTCGCTGCTCTTCTTCTCTTAATTCTGACACTTACGGAACCGACAAACACGTGGAAATCAGAATATTTACTTTTAAGTAGATATACCGTTGATTTATTAACACATTTTAAAGGAAGGCCCATCTCTCAAACGTCTCGGTTTGATATCCCGAGCTAACAATGATGACATCGGTATCTGTAAGATTTGAAGAAATGACGGCAAGTCACCGGTTTGAATAACAGAGTGAAACCAAAGACGATCATCAACAATCAAGGAAATTGAGGAAATGTCTCTCTCGTAACCGTTGTAGCCGAAAAGGGTTTTATTTTAAGTCACTTAACCTGAAAAAGCTTCTTCTACTAAACAAATAAATAATCGTGGCACTATAATACAGTTAGAGAAGGAAACAGCTTACCTTCCTCCATCACGCTCGCTCCTGTGTGAAAGCAGCGCAGCTAAAAGCACGCGAAACTACTTTTACATCTGCCGGTAAACATGAGCCCGTGATTTTCTCATTTCCTAACCATGACCCTTGCAGGTACACATCAGTGCACATATGATGGTGATGCACAGTGCACATAATGAGAGGAAGCAGGAAACTATAGTAAAAATTTTACTAGAAAATTGAGGTACAAGTAAAAAAATAACACTGAGTCTGCACAGTCTGCACAGTCTGCAGTCTGCAGTCTGCAGTCTGCATGGTGTGCGTTTCAACATGACCAAGATTGAACTGATTCACCTACTGTTGAAGAGAAGGTTTATCTTGTGAGTTGCCCCTATTGAAAAGTTTTTTCATGTAATGTCTAATGCCATAAGTTTGGATAATCAAACATTTCTTTCTTGGTTGGTGGATTCTTTTATTAACTTTTTTCAGCTCCAAAATTTTCATTTGTTTCTCTAATTCTCTTTCATTTCCCAAAGAGTATGGCTAAGGGGGGTACAGGGGGCTGGGGCCTGGAGGTGACAGTCCTTGGTTCAGTATGTTCATTTAAAAAGACAATTAAACCCAGCTGGTGAATTCTTTTAGTAAAAGATCAATTCATTCAGAGGAGGCAATTGGTACTTCCTAATAATTATTATTTGTCAACATGTACACGTCAACTTGCCTACCATCATTGTAACTCATGTACTGCACAACTACTCCTGGTTGTTCAAAAGATGGATTACTATGCTATTCACTTCATTGAATGGATAAGTATTAGGAACACTAATTCCACTATCCATTGGATAATGTTTTGTCTGGTTGGATATAGCGTTATCCACGTTTTGAACAACTGGTGCCTGCAGTTACCAATAATGGAACAATATCACACATGGAAAAAGAGGTGTGTGTACTTCAGGTGGTTACGTCTTGTAAAGTATATAAGTGTATGAATCAACCTTTTGAACACCCTTTGGTTTCCTTAAAGCATATCTACTGGTAGCCTGAATTTCATCTGATTGCTTCGAGTCGTCAGTTTTCTCCTCTCAGCAATGTCTGAATCGACCAGCCATTAATGCCGTCCAGTGACGTCACCACTACCCAAAAACTGGGTAGTGATTTTGACTGGTTGATTGTCTAAACATTTGCATAATTATGTATAATTATGGGAAATTTTTGAGGGATTGTCAATTGATATTCAGCAGATTGCATTGGTGGCGTACTTGCATCATGAGTTCAAACATTTCGATAATCTTTATTGTAAACAGCAAAATTCCCCTTGAACCTTCCCGGAACCGAATTGCTAAATTGAACTGCGAATGAAGAGCTGCTTTAGAGCCGCTTTGTTGTTGCCACAGTGATTTTGTTAATGCGAAGTTTCTGAGACCAATGTCATGTTGTCATTCAACCTTCTTGCTAATTTCACTGTCAAGTGTAATGATTTTGTTAGCTTTTCTTTCTTGTTTCCTTGTTTTCTTTTTTCTTCGTTAAGGATCAAATAGCTTCTTTTCAATTAAAGGATATTATTGTGTTTTTGAACTCAGTGTTCCTTGTGTGTATTTATTTGATAGCGTGACTGCAACTAAGTTTGAATTACAATCGGTTTAGAGTACTGCATGCAGTTGATAGTCTGAACATTAAACATAAATAATATTTATGATCGTAAAGCAATTCTGTCAGCTGTTCTGTATCATGTAGACATTTCAAAATGATATTTCTTGGTTTGCCACTTGAAAATCGTGTTTTACTTTTTGCATGAATTAAAGCAAAGGAGTAGTGACGTCACTGGACAGCATTAATGGCCGGTTGATTCAGATGTTACTGAGCAGGGGCGGATCTAGGGGGAGGGTGCAGGGGGGGCGCACCCCCCCCCCCCGAGATGACCTGCGGTTTTCTAATACAACTGGTTTTCTGCAAAAAAAAAAAACTATGCGGTTTATTTTTGTTGAAGAAGAGCAAGAGACGAGTGCACCCGCTCCTAAAAAAAATCCTGGATCCGCCCCTGCTGAGGGAGTATAAATAACAACTCAAAGTAATCAGATGAAATTCGGGCTAATCTACTGGATGATTGCATTGATTTGGTGTATAACACTATCAGACCTTTCAACAACTGTGGCCTACAGCTTGTTACCAGCACTCCACGGCCTTACGGACATGGGCAACTCTTTGCTGTTTATTAGTATGCCTTATGGCAGTTTTTGCTGATAGGGAAGCTTGGGGGAAGTGTAAGTAACCTAACTCAATAGCTCTTTTTCATTACAGAAAATCCAGGAAATGATATCATACAAAAATGTAAAGTAAAAATAGTTATCAACAGTATCGTATTTATTGACGTCAGTTAGCCTGAAAAAAACTGCATTTTGGAGCTTCTAAAATTTTAAAAGATTCTGTGTGTAAGTATGCCTTCAGGCACCCATGATTGAAAAGGCTGTGGGACCTTACAATTAATTTTCATTCCCCTCTACCTGTTCCACCATATTGGCAGCCACATACATTTATAAAGGGAAACCACAGCAAAGGCACAAACATGCACTACAGTCATTGTTACTTTAAATCCTATGAAATTATGATAATGACTAAAAACTTCTATCTGCATTAATTTTCTGGCACCACGTTTCTCACACAAATTTTCTTATAAGAGAAAAAAAAATCAGCATCCATGCAGATCAACATACAAATACTACTGATTTGTAATTACAAATCAATCAATCTTATCAGGCACTCACTGCTCTCAGTAACACGTTAGCCAGACTATTAAAAGGTGCTTCATGCCCATTTCCCTACCCTTTGGTTCTTCTACCTTGCTACCATTTCTGCATGTACATTTTCATGTAGTTTTGAATTGGTTCTCCCATCTATCTATACCCACAACCCCCAACAACTCCCTCCCTGCAAGCTCAGTGAAGAAAATGTGTCTACATGGTTATAAGGGGTAGTCTGAAATGTCATTATCTCTTTGCTATCACCCCCACCCCCCAAACGGGGAGCCAGGCAAGAGTCCCAGATGGCTTTTAGTTTATTGAGAATTTCCGTCTCCACCCTTGATTTACATCACTCAAGTTGATGGTCAATTAATTAATAAGAAAATCTGAGGGAATTAGAACTACATGTAGTTTTATTACAAGATGTAAAGCACTTAAAGTATAGAGTATTGATGTCTTTACAACAACTAATTACCTTGGTTTTTCTTGTTGTTGTTGTTGTTTTTTTGGCAAAGAGTTTAACTTAACTTTATTATTACATATCACACACTCGGAAAATACATGAGAACAACCATAGTTGGGGGGCTTAAATGGTCTAAGTTTTCTCTCCCCACCCTATACTAGGAAAGTCATTTTAATTCTTATTTTTCCCTTCATCAGCCATGGCTGCCTCATCCAGTCAACCTGAGACTATGAATGCAGAATGCAGTCTGGACAATCTAAAGGTTCATTCTTTTTTCTTAATTCTTTTTACGAATAGCTGTATTTTATTCCTATTACACTATATACAGTGATATTTCAAGGCCTTTGACAAGAACTTTATGATTATTTGGTAATGTGTCCCAAAAATAAACATGAAAAGTTGCCAGATGCTGTGTAAAAACTGCTTTCATCAAGAAAACAGAAAACTACGATAGTGTGATCATGTCCTTTTGGTGCATGGGTGCAGTGAAAATCAGGAATGGTGGACATTACATTTGGGGCATTTGTTTGTTTGATTAATTATATAGAATTTGAGAATATTATGTTGTGGATATGCCTGATTAATTCCTATTTGATTGAAGGGGTTTGTTTCTAAAGACACTGTAATATGTGTTACTGTGGTGGGAAATTGGAGTGAGAAAGTGACTATTCTATCCCTATCAACTTAGTTTACAAATTATACTAACAGGTGACAGTTACTAAACCTGCTACGTCATTTGGTCTTGTATCTCCTAACTATGCAATTTTATTGCTATTGTTTTTGTAGGCTTGCTATTCTCAGACCAGTGATCCAGTGTTGCATGTTACTCTTCTTGGTGATGAGTGGGGTTCATCTGCTGGTGGGTTGTCAACCATAAACAGAGAGCTTGCTATTCACCTTTCAAATCATTCAGCAGTGAAGGTTTCTTTGCTAGTCCCGGAGGGGGCTTGTAACACTGAAGAAATAAGAGAAGCAGATGGCTATGGAATCACCATTGTTGAGGCAAAAGAACGTGCAGCATATGATCGTCTTGATTGGCTAAGCTCACCACCCAAGGATCATGTTATGGACATCGTTGTTGGTCATGGTGTAAAACTTGGTCGGCAAGTTCAATTCATTAGAGACTCAGCTCTGTTTCCAAATTGTAAATGGGTACAAGTGGTTCACACTGCTCCTGAGGACCTGAGCAGATACAAATGCTACAGTGACCCCATTTCAAAAGGTGAAACAAAACACAAATCAGAAGTTGAACTTTGCAAACTTGCTGACCTTGTTGTGCCCGTGGGACCCAGACTTAAGGAAGCCTACACTTCATATTTACAGCGACGCAAGACAGATCAAGACGTTTTGTCTATTACTCCAGGTCTTTTTCAAAGGGAGTTTGGGGATTTAGTTGCAAAACAAGATCCTAACGAGGATGGTGAGTTCAAAGTGTTGTTATTTGGTCGTGGGGATGATGAGGACTTTGAACTCAAAGGATACAACATTGCTGCTAGGGCATTTACTGATCAACGGTTAAAAAACAAACCTTATCATCTAATCTTTGTTGGAGCACCTGAAGGAAAGCAAGAAGAAGTTAGAGAAAAACTTCTACAACGTGGTATGGCAGAAGCACAGTTGACTGTTAGAAAATTTATACAAAGTAGAGACAGCCTGAAAGATTTGTTGTGCGAAGCTGACCTTGCCATCATGCCATCAAAATCAGAGGGATTTGGTCTTGTCGCACTTGAGGCCTTGTCTGCAGGTTTACCCATTCTTGTGGGCAGTAGGTCTGGATTTGCCAAAGCATTAGAGAATGTTCCGATTGGTTTTTCATGCATCGTGAATTCAGATGATCCTGCAAAATGGGCAGAAGCAATAGAAGCTGTTCATACCAGGCATCGAATGCGGCTGAAAGAGATAAAATCACTGAGAGCTTCTTATGGGGAGATGTACAGTTGGAAGGAGCAATGTGAAGCTCTTGTGAACAGAATGTTGAAAATGAGTCATGGTAAGAAATACACCCTTTTACAATCCTAAAAGATTACTTTCCCAACAAATCACCTTCCAGTGTTGTTATTTAAACTGCTACTGAAGGACACCATACAAAGACAGTCAATTTTTTGTTGGGCACTGACAATCATGCTAAAATAAAATGGGCTACTTGAAATAATTATTGAGATGCCTGCTTTTCTTTATAATAATGTACCTCAAAGCTTGAAAGACGTGACTGTATAACGGAGTAGGAACTGTTTTGGATTGTTATCTTAAAGTGGATTTATAGTACTTTAAAAACTTATGACGTCCTATTGCTTCTTGAACTTCTTGAGCTTAAATGTTTTGTGCTTATCTTTTAAAATTGTATGGGAAGTTCTCTAAGTGGATTAAGATGCATAAAAAGACCTGTGATGCTTCGAATAAGGGTCTCCACCAAATTTAAGGGTCACAGTTGATTTGAACCTCAAAAATAATGGCATCACTTTAACGTGATACATGGGGCGTGGTTTCACAAGGGTGGTTATGGGTGGAGATGTGAATGGGACTGAATGGGTTACAAAAACATATATGCATTATTAATTTTGTAAGAGGCTTATAATAAAGGCTTGTTCTCACACCAGATACTTCTGATATACCAAAGTATGTTTCTGCCACTGAAAAGCAGTCTGTTGCAAAAACACATGCTTCAGCTTCTGGATTCTCAGGAGACCAATGTCCAGTTGATGAAGAGACTAAAACTGAGGATGCAACCAGATTAAGTGAAGGATCTCACCCAATTAGCCATACTCCTAGCGTTTCGAGGTTCACTTCTGACCAAGGTATGTAATAACATTGTAGAGGTGCCAAACTTTTTTACGTGTATAAATAAGCTCTTTGAATTTTTTGGCCCATTTTAAAAAGTACAGTCGACTCCCGATAACTCGAACCTTCAAGGGAAATCGAAAAAAGGTTCGAGTTATCGGGAGTTCGAAGGAAATAGCCGAGAGTAGGGTAAAAAACAGTTTTTACTGCACAGTGAACATCTTAATCACATCTAATTGTAGAAATGTCAAGTGAAAATTAAAAGATACTTGCAGATTATAAATCAGAACGTAACGTAACAAAACATAGTCTAAACAGAACATGCGTTTTACTGTTTTGAGAAGAAAAGCTGCTTCACGTTAGCCTGTGACAATCAACATCAGCCTCCACTAGTAAACTATACTCCTACAACACTTCAATAGGAAATCCAAAATTCAACGTTTTGGACGCCCGTAGCCGGCTTTTCTCCCAACTTTTTTAAGGGCTCAAAACATGGTTCGAGTTATCGAGGGTAAAATTATATAGCAAATGACCTAAGGGGAAACGAAAATTAGTTCGAGTTAGCGGGAGTTCGAGTTATCGAGGGTTCGAGTTACTGAGGATAAAATTACAGTGAATGTATGACGGAAATCCAGGGGAAATCGACTTTGGTTCGAGTTGGCGCGAAGTTCGAGTTATCGGGAGTCGACTGTATCTGTTTTTTTATTTCTTATCTTTCTGCTATTGCTAAACAATGCTCTGTTTGTGTAATAGCATCACTTTTATGCTTTTTTTTTGTTATAAGAAGCGGTAATTAACTTGTAGTTATTTTTTTATCAATAATTTTCAGAAACAGCAAACACTGTAAAGATGTCAATCACCACACGTGATTTAGATGGTGAACTGGAGGACGTCGTGGATAGAATGTTAAGACAACAACTTGAAGTTTTCTTGAAATACAACAAGAAAACTAAACTTTCTACGGCCAAAGGATTGAGTGCTTTCGTCAAGCATTTCGAAAATACTTACAACGTTACCCTAACATCGGTGGGTGTGGGATCTTTAGTAATAAAAGTTCGGTGTCCCAACCTGCGAAGTCTGGAAAGTCTGTGGAGTGATTATTGGTCTGGTGTCCTGAATGAAGCTGCAGAGAGGTTTTTGGTAACTGATGACATGAAGAAAGAAATCAACCTGGAGACACTCAGATTAAAGACTATTATTGAGGAAGAAAGTTATTTGATTTGCAAGAGAGCTCTCATGGAAATGTCAGGTGAATTGGATTGTTGCAATCTCTTGGGCAATTATCTTTACATAAGAAACTGATATAATTGCTCTGTTAGTGCTTTACAGCACTGTATTCCACAAAACAATACAATCAACCGGGCTTTTTACAGCATAACGCAAGATAATGGTGCCTGTTAATGTATGAAGCCGCTCCAGACTGCTTTGTATCGTTTTTTTTTTGTAAAGGGTTACTTTGGTTCCTACCCGAGTACATGTACTTAATAGAATAGTACTCGAGTACACAATGTTCTCGTCCGTTGTGGTTTTCTTCCTTTTTCATCAGAATGAGTTGTACACCTTTCACTTTCAAAAAATGCCTTTCGTCCCGTGGTGAAAGCAATTTCCTTTCTAAATAAACTGCTTGTGTAGAAAGTAAAACTTTAGATAGAAAGAATGAATATTTACAGCAGCAATTAACGGTTAGTATACATATATTCATGTCTAATACCGATTGACTGCGTGTTCAACCCGGGGGGGAGGGGGGGCCACTCAACATTATTTTCACCCTTTGTCCTTTTATATATCATTTTTTACCAAATAGGTACCCTTTCCATATACCTTGAAAAATGGTGCCCCTTTCACAAACCTACTTAGTATACGTCTTCTTTTCATTAATACATTAAAAATTAATGATACAGTTATAAGCTTAGGTGTCTTTTCGACGTATTTAATTAATGCTGTTTTTAAAGTATATGAAACAGTAGGTAAATTGGTTATTAAAAATACCTAAATATAGCAAATTCACCTCTACCGTTTCATATACTTTAACGCTTGAAAATGCTACCTCTTCGTACTCCTGAAGCCTGATTAAGGATGTTCTCTTAAAACAGGTCTGATAGGGCGTTACCAGTTGTACATGCATTTCGTTTGAACCTTTTTTGTTACTTTTTTACTAGGAGTCGCAGGTATCGCAGAGACGTTATCTCAAACATCTTACCCAGGTCCAGTAGAAGATACAAGGTGGAGTGAAAAAAGCTCAGGTGTTGCGAAAGTAAGATGCTTTTCGTTTCTTCTTTTTCTTTTTTGACTGTTTGTGGGAACTGGTGACACTAGCAATATAAACAAGCAGTCAGGAAACGAGTCGGCCAGTTGAAGATCGAAAATATTAATCAATAGACTATACAGTAAGTTTTTTTAAAACTAGTTGCAACTATACCAAACAAATACCACAGTGATTACCCTATTTCATTGAATAAAAGCCCAGGTTCCTATTTCAAATGATGTCCAAAGTGAAGGAAAATCAGGGGATATTCAAAGGAGGGTGGAGCCTGCGTACCAAGTATTTCTGTGCGATTTTGTTGAGAAAATTGAAACCCTTCTTTTTCGATCTGGCAACAACGTTACCACAAAAACTCGTTCGGAAATGCTTGCTACGCAGGCTAACCAGGACACATAATCGGAAAGGGAAAAGCACCTAAAGAGCGCATTTTATCGCAGCTTGTTATAGAGTGTTTTCGCTCACGTGACCAGCATCTATGCAACTTTATGGGAACAAAAGAGAGTGTTTGCATAAGAAAAGAGTTCAACTCCCAAAGGATTAGTTTGGGACACGAACATGGCCGCCGTTTTGTTGTTTTGGAACACCAATGGGGCCGCCGTGACGTCATGTGAAAACGCTATATACATTTTTCCTTTTTCGTGATTAAAGTTAATTTGGCGCAAATTTTGTTTTATATGAGCAGATAATTTACATACTACAAACACACAGAGTTAGAAATGGGACTTGAACTGACTTTATGCAGAACGCATTAGTCCAGTATTTATGCCACCATAAGAGATAAGACATTTATTCAAGTTAGGAAAGAAAGAGGCTTTAGTTGTGTTATACCCTCTATTTAAGAAACTGAGGGGGAGTAGGGTACTTATCTGCCAGCTAGGGAAAAGAAGGTGGGCGCTTATTCGGGGAGGGGACTCATATGAGCGCGGCATCTTATTCGACGAAATGGGTTATAAGAGGTAGGTGGTTTGAAGTTGTGTGATTGCACGGAAAAATATCATGTCAGTCATAAATTGTAGTTTGTTAATTATCTTCCTAGGACAAGAAGCTTCCCCTGACCCATATGGAAAGAGCTGAGAGGGCAAGAGTAAGTTCTGGGCGATGTTTATTGTAGTGTAAGGTTATTGTGCATTCAAAGGAATGTAGAATGAATCTTGTTTAAGAGTTGCACACATATTAGATTCAGAAGACGTTGGGTTTATTACCATCGTTATTTAACTGTTTGAGCAGCGAGCCACTTTACTTTATTGGAGTGGCGAGGAACTTTATTAGGGAAAGCTAGAAGGGGTGGGAGAAAAAAGGAAAGTTTTACCCTGAAGAGGGGGTATTTACTAAAACATCTACTAGTGTAAATCAGTGAGGTATGTAGGCTGAAGAATGTTTATTTACCTTCTGATTTAATCAAACTTTTTAAACAGGCGTCGAGAGGTTCTCTTCACAAGGCTGCTATCAGTGGACAGTACGAGATGGTCAAAATGCTTCTTGAAAGTGGTGACGATATGAATCAAAGAGATCAGGTTGTCCTCTCCAGTTTATTCAAGTCCTACGTTAAGCCCTACCTCTCGCGTTCGCTTCAGTAGCAAATTCTCTTGTTCTGTTCTCACCTTGGCTGCGATGCAATAGCCTACGGACAAATTCTTGTGTCGGTTTCGCGGCGGTTTCGCAAGGAGTCTCCAGCCAGCGGGGGAATAGGCCCTTCGAGGGTGGCCAGTCACGTGTCAAAAAAGGCTCCCAGAAACGAACTGGGGCAAGTCAATCAAAGAGCTCGCATCATTTAAAATGCCATCATTAGGTTAAACCTGATCTTCCAGGGGGAAATTTGTCCACTGCCCAGTCAAGAACTCTGATGATGATTTCCTTATAGGTTGCGAAGCGTTACTTACTGTCACCAGCAATGCTATAGGCGAATCTTTGTTTACAATTTTTCCCGCATGATAAACATATACCTTTCAGTCTCTGATCAAGCTTTATAATTAACTCTCTGAATATTAAAAAAGCGTAGCAATTTCAGTTATCTGTGAAAATTTTAGCCCGATACACCAAACAGTTTCGGAGAAATTATCTTACAAAAACTCCAAACGTGTCAAAGATTCTATGGACTCATTAACGTCTTTGCCCCACAGACATTTGGCATTTTTCGATGGCTGCTATTTCCCTTGAAATTACTTGCAAGGAGCTGAAAATTGCACAAATTGCTCAAATTAGCCAACTCTTTCAATTATAGTGTAATGCTACGTATTAGTCGTCTATCCATTTCACGAGTTAAGTAAAACCACTCCATGCAATTTCTTGAAAAGCCACTATTGTTACTAGACTAGCTGGCTTTTTTCAACCTCATCTAACTGTGATGTTTTTTCCTATTTTTGTAGTTTTCTCTGACCCCTCTTCATCTTGCCTGTTGGTATGGACAGGAATCTGTTGTCAAACTGTTGTTGAAACATGGTGCAAGCGTCAACGCTAAAGACAGGGTGAGTTGGTGAAAGTTACTAGTTTGAGTAATATGGAAAAAACGTTTTGTATTGAATATTCCATTGCGCAGGTAAATACATTTGCTCTAATTCCATCTGTGGTATCCTTTAGCCGCACCTGTATCACTTCACCAGAGTCATTGTTAAGTTTCCTCGTTTTCTCCTACATATTTAAGCGCTTTCCCCATTAAGTGAATAAGCCACTTTTCAACTGTCAAAGTGGGGTTGATGAATTTTAGTACGCTTGTAACAGAACATGAATGAGGGGATTATTACCAATTACCCTCCTATAAGACCAAATCATTTAAAGAATTGAAAAGGCAACAACAACAATGAAAAAAAAGCTTAGTTCTCGCAGGATAACCAATCGTTTTTTGTTTCTTTGTTTTTTGTTTTTGTTGATGCTTTTTTCCTGAAGGCTGTAATTAGATCTTGTTACAAAACTATTAATTGAGCCCAAACTACAACAATTGCGTCCAGGACTGAACGCTGATGCAATTCTTTTAATTGCTTGGCTCTGTAAATTTTGTAGTTAAAATTACGTTGATATATGTTGTGGAGACAGAGGTATACGGTTAAGATGTTTCTGTGGTAAATAGCAAGTGGTAATTAAAGCGTATTACTCTGCTTAAATGTGTTTAGTTTCAACGAACACCTATGCAAAAAGCTGAACGTCAAAGCCATCAATACATAGTGCAGTTGCTGCTGGAAAATGATGCCAGGCCAAGTCTTCATCAACCAGTAAGATATTAGCTTTTGTCAGTCTTCCCTAATCCATTTTTCCAAACGTTGTTTTTCAGATGGAGTTCTACCTAAAATGTTTAACGTTACGTATATATTATCGTACGAGTCTTTTAGTGCCTTCTATCTTTTAGATACCTTACATTTGTTGTTATTTATGGAATACCTTACCGGAGAACCTTAGAACTGAAGACCTAGGTAGGCCTGTCTTGCCTCAAAAATAACGTTGAAAAATTTTTTACAAAAAATAAGATTAGGGACTTTGATCCTGATCGCCCACATGTTACCTGGGCATAAAATCATTGTCTAGTTTTATGTCATAATTATCAGTTTAAATGTGTTACTTTTTTTTTTACATTGTAAGTTATATTTCAATTTAGTCAGGAGTTGCTCGTATGGGTCTTCTGTTCCCCACTAGGCCCTCCCCGCTGCTCTCCTCGTGTATGCAATGAAAATCAATTAAATTCAAATAAAAATGTAATTTAATTGAAAGCAAAATGTGTTTATTTGAAAGACACGGAAACACCATTAATCGATTATCTATAAAAAGGTACTTTAGAATTAGAGTCTAATGAAAACATCTTTATTATTTTCGCTCATGAACATGTTTATTTTTATAATAGGTCAGTCTAAGGAAACTCTCGAGGAAAGCTTTCTTGCAAGTGGATAAACAGTCTGGATTTAATATGCTCCAGGCTGCTGTCCTAGACGGAGAATATAACATTGTTTTAAATGCTCATGGCTTTCTTGATAACATCGTAGAAGAGATGGAACTTGTAACAACAGGAAATAACGCCAAAGATTTTCCAGGCGAGACCGCAGTTGACATCTTATCTCTTATAAAGAGAAGAAAAACAAGTCATCATAGAATCGAAAGACTTTATGACGAGTTGGCTAAGGACAACAGTAGACTTACTGAACTGCAGTTGCCTACATGCAATGATGATGTGGAACAGGCAGTTGAGTTTGTATTAAATGATTGTGTAGATATTAATGCCTCAGGGTCAAACAATGATTGGACAGCTTTGCTGAGGGCGAGTCGTTCATCCTCAAGTCAGTTCATTGAGACCCTCATTGATCTTGGGGCCGACGTTAATGGCCAAAGAAAAGAGAGAAAAGAAACTCCCTTAATATTAGCAGCTGATTGGAACAACTACATGGCAGCGTACTTGCTTGTAAGACATGGAGCTGATGTAAATGTACAGATTAGTAATGGGTTCACATCACTACACTTATCAGTCCAAAAAAATCACGAAAATCTCATCAAATTATTACTTGCAAACAAAGTGGATTTAAATATTCAAGATAATGATAAAAATACACCACTGCTCGTGTCAGTCCAAAGTAATGACGAAAACCTCGTCAGATTGTTTCTTGAACACAACGCAGATGTAAATATTCAAGATAATCGTGGATATACACCCTTGCACTGGAGTACTAGAAAGGGTAACGAAAACCTCTGTAGACTGTTACTTGAACACAACGCGGATGTAAATATTCAAGGTAAAGATGGATATACACCCTTGCACTGGTGTGCCTTCAAGGGTAACGAAAACCTCTGTAGATTGTTACTTGAACACAATGCGGATGTAAATATTCAAGATAAATGGGGATATACACCCTTGCACTGGTGTGCCTTTGAGGGTAACGGAAACTTCTGTAGATTGTTACTTGAACACAACGCGGATGTAAATATTCAAGATAAATGGGGATATACACCCTTGCACTGGTGTGCCTTAAAGGGTAACGAAAACCTCTGTAGATTGTTACTTGAACACAACGCGGATGTAAATATTCAAGATAAATGGGGATATACACCCTTGCACTGGTGTGCCTTAAAGGGTAACGAAAACCTCTGTAGATTGTTACTTGAACACAAAGCGGAATTAAATATTCAAAACAAATGGGGGTATACACCCTTGCACTGGTGTGCCTTAAAGGGTAACGAAAACCTCTGTAGATTGTTACTTGAACACAACGCAGGTGTAAATATTCAAGATAAAGGTGGATATACACCCTTGCACTGGTGTGTCAGAGAAGGTAACGAAAACCTCTGTAGATTGTTACTTGAACACAACGCGGATGTAAATATTCAAGATAAAGGTGGACATACACCCTTGCACTGGTGTGCCAGAGAAGGTAACAAAAAGCTCTGTAGATTGTTACTTAAAGTGCTACTGCAACGAAAATCGAAGTTTGTTTAACCGAAATTTTTGGGCGCGAAGTTAATGTTTGGACTTAAAACTTCAAGAAAAAAAATGTAATTCAGACCAACCTGACGAAGCAGTTCCGACAAGAAGGATGTCCGAACGAGCGAAAAATTGGTCCGCCATTACTTAAACAACAACTGTTCGAGCCGACGAATTTTGTTCCGCGGTTTCCTTTCGTGACGTTATCTTATCATCCAAAACTCACCATTATCTTGCTACAACGCCTACTAGCTTGTCGTTGTGATGTCGTCCCCTGCGTGTTCTTCGTCCATTTCGTCGGAAGACAGATCTGATTTAAGTTCCGACGAAAACAGTGATATTTTGGACGACAATGGAACTGCTTTAGTCCTGTACGATGAAGACTTGGGGCCAATCGCGACCGTAAAGAGTCCACCGCATACGACGAAAGTATGGTTCTTGAAGAAGAACGGAATCTCGAGCCCCAGACACATTTTACTGGCGAAATAGGCGCATGGTAGGCGTTACTCCGATTGTGTTTTTTTTTTTCATCGTACTGCGTTTCTATTGTAATGGAATTTTCTCACAGTACAAGGGAACCCAGTTCAAGTATTCACGTTCCATCTGAATTGTAAATATTATCCCTGGGGATTAATTAATGATATGCAAATGAGTATATATAATAGGAAACACTGGCACGCATTGTCCCATTCACCTCACTTTGTCCGATACGAAGGTGATTGGCGACCCACCCGCCCTCCCCAGCGAGTAAGTCGGGTTCCAGATTACCTATTCGTGTATTCAATTCAGTCTGTCTTGGGCTTGTTCCAGGTCAGATTGATTTCCCATACCTTATTATAATGCCATGAATAACAATACCCAGGGATGAATATTATACTATCTAAATTCTCTAACTTTGTAAAATAAAATAAAAAATACTGAACGGAGCAGGTGTCTTAATTTTTGGTTTGTTAGGTGTACTTTTTCGAACTGTTCCGTTGCCATCACCACCAAAACGGAGGAGTGTATTCGCTCCAAGAACTGGACCGTGTAAGGGAAGTTATGGGTAAAGTAGAACGGGAAGGTGAATGCATCACTCTTCATCCCGGTTTTCAAGATGTTTGCCTGAACTGATGGGTCCTTCAAGTAGCATCGCTTAATCTGAAGACGAAAACTGGGTAAAGTTACCGAAATCTGTTCAGTCAAGATCTTAAAACGAAATCAGAGTAAGTTATTCACTCTTTGTCGTTTAGTTTGTTTGTTTTGTTATTCATCCTCTTGCTGTAATTGTTGAGGTCATATGTGTTAAGGTTGAATTATACTCAAAGCATTGTTTATGAACAAATAAACTCCTAACGGTAATGTCTTTTTTTTTTTCTATTAATTTTGTAGAATCCTAAAAAACTACTATAATTGACCCAAAACTCCTACATAAAAAAAGAAAATAAACCAAGGAGTGTACACCATTTACCCTACTGTATGATGAAAATGAAGAAGAGAAGAAGCTACAATTAAAAACAAGAAGAAACGACAAAACTTGGGATGAACTGAGTACATATTTTTTTTCTTTTCTTTATATGTTTCTCTGACCAGTGTCTTACAGCAGACGATTCACTCGACTTTTTTGGGATTTTGTTGGAAGTTCCAAGCGGTATTCATTGCCATGTTGTGCTTACAAAGCAATAAGGACAGCCTTTCCAAGTGAAAATGGGCAATATCATGACAGTGAAGATGATGAATCATAGACAATCATTGACCTGACTGAATATTAATTTGAATTATCATTTGTTGCCCCTATTCATTTCCTTCAGAAGTAGTGGGGAGAAGTTGATAAAACATCAAGCAAATTCATCTTGTGTGATGATGTTCATAATTTTCATGACCACCCTGTTTTACAAAGCATTGGTATTACAATTTGATGCTGATCACTTTTAGGGCTTTAGGTGGCTGCACACAGTTTTGCAGGCGGTCAGCGGTAACTCGCGTGATGGCGCGTATTTTAAATTAGACAAACAAACGAAAAAGCAATGGTACACAGAAGATGATTTCTCAAAATCTACTCATTAAAATGTTGTGATATTTAGCAGAATTTTTACTATTATCGTATTTTAAATAATTAGAACTTTAAAATGGAAGTTGAACAGGCAAATTTTATGGCACATTTAATAATAACGGTACAATTATATTATTTATCTTGAAACCGGTCTGTTAAAATTTGGTCAAATAAGTTATTCATTATAGTAAGCTGTGTGCAAGTTTATAGGAAAATCTAATGACCGAATGTTAATATATAGATTTAGCCAGGGCTAAAAGCGAAGCCTCCGTTTCTATACTTACGGTAAAAGCAATCAAATTTAAACTAATAACATGAACTCGAAGCCCAAACTAAAAAGAAAGAAGTAGCCTTCGGTCTCATTTCACCTTTAGAGGGAAGGGCTAAATGATTAAGAAAAAATATCCCGCACACAATAGGGAATTGAAAAAAATGTGAAAATTTAGGTCTCTTCAGTAGCAGCAATTCACAGGTTACGATTTCTAGGGTCAGTATTTCTGTCTTGAAGGAAAGACCTAAAAGGAATATTAGGCCGACTTAAGGACTTTTGTGTTCCTGTAAGCCCATTATATTTTCTTTTCTTTTCCTATTTTTTTTTTGCCAGACGGGCCCAGACGAACAGCTCTGTGGAGCCTTTACATTTATACAGCCTCACAATATCTGATAGAAAGTTTTACCGTATGAAAGCAAACGATAACTATAATCCAATCAATAACTTTAATCCAATCTTCAACCTTTTTTTTAAAAAAAAAAAAAGACAAACTCGGACTCGAAAAGCCGACGAGTCTGTCGTTAGAATAGAGGAGAACTCTTTCATATTTTAGATAAGCTCATTTTTCAGCGAGGATATAAAGCCGTAAACAAACAACTGAAAACAAACTCATTCAAGCGGTTTCAGCAATTCTTGAATGGCAAGTAATGAATAAGAAAATAAATAGTAATTCAATGGAACATGTACAAAAACAACACTTAAGTTTTAATTCAAGAATGGGGAGTAGCCCGTTTGATGTGTTTCTAAAAATCTCACGATCTGTGGTCTCACGATCGTGTTTTGAGCTAATGTCACAGATAAATAACTTAAATAATTGAAAATTTTATTCAAAAACCCATAAGTTAATCTTAAAAAGCAATTCGCGTAACACCAACTGGATCGTAGAGCCGTTCACGCAAGTTATATCGCTGAACACATGGCAAAAAATCAATTTCAAATGCACATTTTGTGGTTTTCTTTCACGCCGATGTAAAAATGTAGAAAACGTCCATGAAACCTTTATAAATACAAAATTCCCTTTTAAAAACGTACTTTCCTTGACCATAGAGTATACAGAATGTACCTCAAGTTTCTTCAAAAACCTTGCTGCCTTGGTTTGGTTCAAAACAAGCCAAGCGCTCTGATCCACTGTGAAGAAAACAAGGTTGAATTCCTCGAAAGACAATTTCATAGCAAAAAGTTCTCGTTTGTCCACAAAAAGGAGACTGAGCATTCTTTTGAACTTTCTCTTTCCATTTGTGTCTATTATCGGTTTATTTTCAATCTTGAAATACAAAACTTTAGTCTGGAAAACCACCACATGATGAACGCGCGCCAGCCATTTTGTTGATGGATGAAATTTACTAGTATGTGGTTGACCATGTGACTTTTGTGGGGGAGGGGGTTTTTTTTTTAGGTAAGAACTTTTTTCCCATATCTGTGGAGTTAATTTTTTTTTACCTGACATTTAACAGTGTAAAATTTTTTTTCAGCATTATATACGTCATGAGCGATATTTTTTTCAGTGCAGGACATTATTTTTCCCAGTTATGTCCTTGGAAGCTTTTTCCCCTCGAAATCAGTCTGCAAGATATTTTTTTCTGAAATCACTTATAACCCCCTCAAAAGTCAAATACTCGGCTCCTAAAATCCATCATGCATTTGCTCAGTTGACAGATTCTGGTTTGTCAATCATTTCTAAAGTCTTTTCAAACAATAGGGGACAAAACTGTCTAGGGGAGAGGGGAGGAATTCGTTTCTACTTACCTCTACCCGGACAGTCCGTACGGACGTAGGGTGACGTCATAACCAAATTTTCTCGGATGGATAGTTTACCAAATTTTATTAGGTATGGTGCTCCACGCTCGCACGCGCAGGCTCCGCTATGGAAACTGAGCAAAAGTGAAATTTTAAGGTTGTATTCAATCGTCCATGTTGCCATGAAAACTACGAAAATGTTCAATTTTACCTGTCAATCAAAATCTTTCATCATTATATTTTTCACTTGCCAGGTTTCAGCGTGTGACCTGCAACATTTCTCTTGCCATGATTTGACAAATGACATATACTTACAAACTGCCAAAGCTGTGTTCAGCCACCTTAAAGGGTTAATACCATTACCATGACTCCTAGGTTCAAACCTTTCCCGGTTTTAAGAATAGTTTGTTATTTTTCTTCAACCTCTCTCCCTTGAAGTTCATGTTGAGTGTCTGACTCTGCTTTCGGTAGGGTTCAGGTATAAGATAAGGTTTTCCTAACGGGTAGCAGGCATTAGCATATTTTTACTAGGTTATCAATCAAAGGACTGTACTTTAACGTCTGTTACATGGAGGAGAGGGGTGCAAGATCTAAAAGAAAGAGCAGGAGCTGGAGGAAAAACAAAAGGCTCTCCGAAGAAAGGCAAAACAAATAAAAACTGAAAAATGCGCAGGGTTCGTACACTTTTTCAGGCCAAAAATTCAAGGACTTTCCAGGACCCTACTTTGAAATTTCAAGGACTATTTTTTAGTAAGAATTTACCAGACATGCGCTGCGCACTTGTGGCTCAACGTACATGCGCGAGAGTAACGAGATAGCATTGGGAACGAAAACAAGCGTTTTTAAGCATTTTGTGAGCATTTCGAGAACGTTATACTTTGTTTACCTGAACATTTGTTTTCACTGGCTTTAATTTACTTTTATAAAACCTTAAAGCATTTAAAAATATTTTTCGATCTTCTTCAATAAAAAATCAAGGACCAAAACTCAATTTCAAGTACTTTAAAGGCCTTGGAATCGGACTTCTGAGATTCAAGGGTTTTCAAGACGCGTACGAACCCTGACTACGGTCATCGAAGCCAAGTGGGTGGCTGCTCAGCTTCAACTTATGGCTGGGCAGCTAGACCGCTTGGCTAACCGTATCTTGGCACAGGCAAATGAATAACATGTAAGCCAGACAGATAAAAGTAAAAAACAGTCAGCTTTTTTAAGAAATCATACACTGTATATATACATTCAGAGATAAAAGGAAAAGCGTTTTTGCCTCGTTGTGAGAGACCTCTGCTGGCAGGGAAAAAAATAACATGTTTATTATATAAACACCAGTGAAATGCAAGGTGAGCTTTCACTTGAAAACTTGATATCTTCACATGTTATCTTCACACATGAAATATCACCGTTGCTATAGCTACATAATAAATCGCACCTTTCACAGCAAAAAATTATTAAAGTGAAAAGGTTTGGTAATTCAAGTTTTAATATTTTATGGTTTTTGCACTATTTACATATTGTTTACAATTGAAATGTAGTTTGTATTAGTAGTTTACGGGACAATATCAGAAATAAAGATAACAAGAAATTAAGGAATTAAGAAATGCTTCCGGGTTGGTCACTGCCACGTTAAGCTGGCTGGTATAGACAATAAGCATAGTGAAAAGAGAAAAGGCGCTAAAGTAACAATATTGACAGATGCGTGTATTAAACAAAAAACAAAAAGAAAACAAAGAACAAAGCAACAACAAAAAACAAAACATGGCTAAAAGTAGTTAAACTAAAGTAAACTAAATCAATATATTTTAGGAAACAGATTGCGAATTTAGCAGATATAAATTGAAGCATTTAGAGAAGCGGTAGTGACATAGTCTTTTAAGCCCGCTCCAGTGGAATAGTCTCCCATATTTTCGACGCAATGAAAGAAAAAGTGGAAGCTCCATAATAACTATTTATTTGTGACCTATGGAAGTTAAGACTGGAAACAAATCTAGTATAATGAACATGGAAGTCGGAAGCTAGAGGTACAGTTCCAGAGAATATTGTTGGGAAACCTGTTGAATCGTTAATGTTTTTATGTGTAAAGAGTGCTACTTTAAGTTTGAAAATGTTATCAAGTTTGAGGATATCCAATAAATTATAGTAAGACGTAGCATTCTCTCTACTGTGTGAAAAAAAAATTGAACAAATAAGTAATAATAATAATAAAATATTTATATAGCGCCAGTATCCTCTAAGTTCAAAAGCGCTTAACAAGAACAATGAAATGATGATAATAACAATAATAATAATAATGTGTTAATGATATATGAAATAAATCATATATGAACCGCGGAAATGAAATGAAAATGAAGAAATGATCGTCGCAGTGAACGCGGCGATGATTTCTTCACTTTCAGTAATAATAATAATAATAATAATAATAATAATAAAGCTTTAAATCTTAAGACCAAAATAAAAATGGCTAAAAAGTTATAAAAAAAGTTATAAAAATGCTTTTTTAAAAAGGAAAGTTTTAAGTCTGTTTTTAAAAACGGACACTGAGGGGCTATTCTTAATGTCAGACGGCAGAGTATTCCAGAGTTTGGGGACTGCCACGGAGAAAGATCTTGCACCGTATGTTCTCAAATTAAAATGCGGAATAGAAAGAAGATTTTTAAATGATGAACGTTGCTGACAAGATGAAATGTAAGGTATAAGTAGATCACGAATGTACGAAGGTGCCAGATTGTTAAGAGCCTTGTACCTGGTGAGTAGAATTTTAAACATGATGCGATAACGAATGCATTTATTTCGCTTGGTCCTGATCCTATTCAGCCTAGTTTTGCAAGCACTTCCCCAGCTAGTGATAGCATAGGTTAAATATGGATAGATGGAAGAGTAATACAGTTGTTTCATTGTATGCAGATTTACATAGTGTCTTAATTTGGTAATAATTCCTATATTTTATGCTAATTTATTGTTAAAATGCTTAATCTGAGGTCCCCAGTGTACAAAGTGTTAATCGATATACACACCCAGGTACTTTATTTGGCTTTTGATCTTGATGTTATTTACATTTATACTTCCACTTAACCTTGAGGATGAGACTAGGAAGTAATTTGTCTTTGAAAAGTTTATAGATAATCTGTTAATGGCACAGTACTTAACTACTGACTTAAATTCTTCATTCATGACAGACTCAAGGTTATGCAGATTATTACTTGTATAAAACATATTAGTGTCATCAGCAAAGATTCGGAAGGATAGTTTGCTCGAACACTTTGGCTAATCATTAATATAAAGCAGAAATAACAATGGACCCATTAGTGTTTAATATATAATAAATAGAACATTACATGGCCGTGCGGAGATACGGTCAACATTCGAAGAGAAATTTCGTATCTCCGTGCTACCATGTAATATCCTCTATTTATTTCCTCCAAATCCTTCAATCTGATTGGTTCCGAGAGCGGGCGGTTTTGTACGATCTTGCCCGCTAACCCGGGCGGAATCGTTGGCAGCGGTTACCGCTAACACGCGCCTTTGAAGGGTTTTTTTTTCTGTCTGTTTAAACCTCAGTTTTCGTGGACGTCAATCAACTGTTTCTATGGTTTTCCACGCGCTCTGACAGAGATGGTTCCCTCATCGCTGAATGAATGGCGAATAATTTCGAACGACGACAGCTTTTTTAAATTATTTTATTAAGATTAAGGATTACATTGTTAAAACAACGAGGTCTCTGCGAGTGGCGTCGATAAAACCCGGAACATGAAAAAATAAAAATAATTTTCATGAAAATAAATAAATAAAATAGTAATAATAATAAAACAATTTTTATAAAAATTAATAATAACTCAAAATAACAAAAAACCGAAAGAGTTTATTTCTTTAAAGAAATAAAGAAAAAACTCGTATCATCTCCGGGTATGAGAAAACAATATTTTGTCGCAAATAATTTGTGAGGCGAAGGTCTATGGAAATGACAGTAATGAGTGAGGGTTTGCTTCTAAATTCAAAATATATTCAAATGGGTCGCGAGGAGGAGGGTTTTCAAGCTTTACTCACACAGCCGGCTACCTCTTGTAAATGTTTGCCATGCGGTTTAACGGTTATTCATTTACGGCTTTGCGACCGTAAGAAGAGCTTAGGGGCTCGTCGCTTTGGACTTAAGTAACTTAATTACCGACTCGGCTTGACATGACATACTGCACCGACATTTCAGACCATCGCAGAACCGTAAATGGTTAACCTCCAAATGATTAACTCATGGCAAACAATTAGAAGAGGTAGCTGTGTGAGTAAAGCTTGAAAACCCCCCTCTTCGTGACCCATTTTAATATATTTTGAATTTAGAAGCAAGCCTTCACTCCTTACTGTCATTTGCATGGACCCTCACTCGCCCAACAAATTATTTGCGACAAAATATCGTTTTCTCATACTCGGAGATGAGTTTCTTTTTCTTAATCATTTCTTTATTTTTCGTTTTCTTAATATTTTTTTTATTTTCTGTTATTTTGTTATTATTAATTTTTACAAAAACTATGTTATTATTATCATTTTATTTAATTAATTTTTTTTTCATGAAAATTACTTTTATTTTTTCATGTTCCGGGATGTTCCGGAATGTTCCATGTTCCTGGTTTTATCGACGCCCCTCTGCGAGCTGAGTGAAATAGCCGAAACATTCTCTATAGTTTACGTAACGGTTTTCAGGTTGTTTATTTATTTGATGTATGAAAACACGGGAGCCGTGGACGACTGAATTGCCAAGAAGCTAGTATAAATTCAAAGAAACAAAAGATATCACACCGAAAAGGGAAAAAGTTTCCTCTGAATGGAGGCTGTTTTCGAAAATGAATTTTACTACCTATCATTCTTCATGTTATCGAATAGAAACCAGAACTAGCAAGAACTCAGACGAGTTGCGAGCGATTGAGAAAGCTTATGCGGTTGTAACTACCCTGCTAGCAGAGTCGCTTCGATCTTTCCTAGATAAGTCGGGAAAGAGGAAGCGACTCTGCCGACATCTTCAATTTCCTTTGATCTGCCGATCATCCAGCTTTTTGGACAAATAGATGGATTTTGTTTTGGATTTAACCATGTACTCAGCCGATTTTGCGGCGTGAACGGATTCACAATCCAGTAAGTGTTACGCGAAGTTTTTGTAAGGATAAACAAACGGGTTTTGAATGAAAATAATAATCTTTAAGAAACATTATCTATGCTTATTCTTCTATGTTTGCGGTAACATTAATTCAAAATAAGACCATGAGGCTACAGAATCCATGTTGCATTTAAATGATCGATGCTTTTACAGCTGTTTGTGAATAACACCCGACTTGCGATGCCAAAAGCGTCTTGTGATTTTTTGTTTTTCTACGACGTCAATCAAAATCTGAAGAAGCGTTGCTGTCTTCGCTTTCTCGCTTTTTATTCATCTTAGCGAACCTCTTAGGAAACAAAAGGTCGTCGTTCGGGATTTGTAATTGGTGGATTTCGATCCGTTTTGTGTGTTTCTGTGTTCCAAGGTTAGATGCTTTGTTTTTGAAAAGCACCGTAAGTTTTACCTTAGCTCTAAGATTTTTTTTTATCCTCTTTACACTGAAACATGGCAAGTTTAGATTCCAAAGGTGAAATTGTTCCTATAGAGTTTCCAAATCCAGAAGAAACACAGCTACGGAAGGGTGAAAACGAACTGTTACGTTCCCGCTGACATTTACATTTGCTGACAAACACAGTGGATGCTACGGTAACGGTTTGATTGACGTCGCAAAAAAATTTGAATTTGGAGCATGCTCAATATGAATTGTTGAGGATGTCGGCAGAGGTTCCTTCCTCTTCCCGACTTATCTTAGACTCTTTATTAGACTCTGTTCGCAGGGTAGGTTGTAACTTACAGTGTGTAAATATGTCGATAATTTGAGTTTCCTCCGAGAAACACTCAACAAATTCTTTCTTCTCGTAATCTTGACATGAAGCGGTGTCAGATCCTGCAGCAAAATATTGCAAAAACGGTTGAAACGCCGACATATTCTTCCGAGTACGAAACGGAGAAAGAATCTTCTCTAGGCCAACGCGTGAAAAACCATGGTAACGGTTGATTGTCGTCCACCAAAACTAAGGTTTGAACCGAAGAAAAAACCCTTTGAGGGCGCGTGTTAGTGGTTACCGCTGTAAACTTGCGCTATTATTAGCGTTAGCTAGGAAAAGTGTATTTTGTTATTCTGACAAAACATTTGAAGGAAGAATCAAGCAAATCAGCCAGGAAAACCGCTAAAGTAAAGCAAAACAGGCTGCTCGTGATGTCGCTTCACTAGCTTTCTAACCGCACTGTAAGTACTGCAATCTTGCTTTTATGCACCGTTTGTTCGACATTTTTCCTTTGTTTGTAGGTTTGTTTTCCATCTTTGCTGTCTGAATGTAGATTCTGCCGTTTTTCTTTGAATTTTGCCTTGCTAGTTTTTTACTTTTCAGAAAGGTTGTTGTCAACGATTGCATTTAGCTTTCAAAAAACAACACGAACAACTTTTCCAGCACTCAGTTATCGCCGTTTTTATATTTCTTTGTTTATATAGTTGTTTAGTTACCCACATCGCCCTCTTTTATTCGAATTCACTTCAAAACCCTAAGATTGGTATGTGTAATTAGCTCTTTTTGCAAAGCCTTTGTGCAGTTTTTATCCCGCTCGATTGAATTAATCCGAAAAGTAAATCTTCAGCCGAAGAAAATCTTTGCTGTATTTTCTTTGCCTGTGGGAGTTTAAGTTCGGCAATTCTTTTATCTTTGTTTGACACTCACATTATGAATGGTCTACCAAGACACAAAAACCTTTCTTTATTGAGCTATTTTGAAAAAATAGCTCATATGTCAGTGGTGTGAGCGTATGTATCTTTGTGGCTTTGTATCTTTGTGGCTTTGTATGTTGGGATGTTTGTTGCAAGAGCCAATAAGGTTGAAGGTACTATGAGTTGATGCTTAGGAACCAATGAGATCTTGGCATCTATTTAAACATGGCATTGGTAAAGGTCGAACAAGGGCACTTTGAGACCGCCATCTTGATCCTTCACAATTTTTTCGTCTTTTATTACGGGTACAGGTGTTTGGAAGCATTACATAAAATATCGATCTTCATGATTCAAACGCTGTGAACAGTGAAGCAGCTGTTTAAGAGTTCATATTTAAGTGTGGATGCTGCTTCGAGGCATTTCTGACCTAATTCGGCTATCGGTACAACGCACGTCAGTATGAGTTCTGTTTCACCTGCTACAACTGGGTAGAGTATAAAAGATGATATATTTTCAAATCTCTTCCAGTGAAGTAATAATTGATATTTAGATATAGACTTTAAAATAAAATGTGGTTTTAGAAGCTTAAAAGGCAGCTTATTTTTTTGAAAGCTGTATCGAGTATTGTTAATCCTGTAAATAAGCTTTAAAAATATTATTCTCTCGCTTACAAAGATCAACCGACCTTTTTCGTTCTATTTAGTAAAGATGCGTAACTTAAGTAGCAACAGTAGCATTAGGGAATAAAATTGGAAGAAGCTAGTTGACACAATAATCAGATACTGTTGTATTGAGTGGAGTAACATGATATAAGTAGAAATATATTTCGGCAGTTTGATAATTTTCTTGTAGGTTAATAAATGTTAGGCTATCAACCTTGACGTTGCATGAAACATAATTTAATTACAGATGTTGCAATAAAGCCGAGGTGATTTCTTAAAATCGTTTGAGAAAATTTTGTAGTACAACAATTTGCCTCTTTTTTACGTACGAATTGTGAAAGGGCCACAGACCAACATCTTCACATGCAAATTGTGTGCATGAGTTATTTTTATAATTCTGTTTACTAGATTACTGTGTGATAACTCGAATTCCCTCACGTACGAACCACGAAAGGGGGCAAAGTCCAACACTTTCACGTGCCCGCTGTGTGACTGTACATCTCATGCAGATTGGCTTTTCACAATAATAATAGTAACTTGAACGTATGAAGACCTGTTTCGTTTAGTAACCAATACCTCAAAAAAGGCTTTTGTCTTTAAAGAAGCAATAGCTTTTAAAACATGACGAAATAAGTTGTCGGAGTAAAAGACTGTTTCACAAATGTTAATAAATGTTAGGTTATCAACCTTGACGTTGCATGACACATAATTTAATTGCAGATGTTATAATGAAGCCGAGGTGATTTCTTAAAATCGTTTGAGAAAATTTTGTAGTAAAGAATTTGCCTTTTTTTAACGTACGAATTGTAAAAGGGCGAAAGACCAACATCTTCACGCGCAAATTGTGTGCGTGAGTTATTTTTATAATTCTGTTTACTAGTTTACTGTGTGATAACTCGAATTCCCTCACGTACGAACGACGAAAGGGGGCAAAGTCCAACACTTTCACGTGCCAGCTGTGTGACTGTACATCTTATGCAGATTGGCTTTTCACAATAACTTGGACGTAACTTGGACGTATGAAGACCTGTTTGGTTTTGTAACCAATGCCTTAAAAAAGGCTCTTGTCTTTTGAGAAGCAATAGCTTTTAAAACATGAAGAAATAAGTTGTCGGAGTTAAAGACTGTTTCACTGAGTAGAATCGCACGTGAAAACCTCGTGAATTATGATGATGCAACCATCTACCACCATGATAAAAATCCTGGTATTTCGTAACTATTCAGTATTCGGTGAGTCACATTTTGACTTAAGAAACTCCGAGGAAACCTTAGAGTTTTCCTTGTAATCAACGTTTGGTGAATAAAAATTTTGTTTCACTTTATTTGTTGAACTTGCATCAGATGTAACAGGGAAAGACAGAGGAAAGTGAATATATAGCTTTAGGATCGACTCAGCTGAGCGTTTCGCGTTTTCATTTATATACTGCAATACGCAATTTCGCACAAAAACCCAATCACATTTAGATGAAAGAGGTAGATTCATCACTCTTGGTAAGGTTACACCGAAGCATTAAAGTTACACTGACGCATTCAAAATAGCTCATGCACGTTTAACGTGCCTATGTTTCTAAAGAGAGCTTAATTGTGATAATGTAAATTAAAAATCATGTCGTAATGTTTTGTTTTGGTTCGCAATCGATCGCGCGCTTTGAATAACATCAACACGAACGCGCCCTTCTTTAACACACACAGGTTGGAGGCTGAAGTAAAATTTTCCTGAAACTTTTAATTTCAGTAGCAAAAAAATAAAAATGTTATTCACCGGCCTAGGTCGGTCGTATTGGGAGAAACTGTGCCCTCGGTCTGAGTACCGCCCTCGGCCGTACTCAAGACCTCGGGCACACCGTGGGGTTTCTCCCAATACGGACCTCCCAGCCGGTGAATAACATATATTT
Organism: Porites rus; assembly: GCA_964035705.1. Taxonomy (NCBI): domain Eukaryota; kingdom Metazoa; phylum Cnidaria; class Anthozoa; order Scleractinia; family Poritidae; genus Porites; species Porites rus. The sequence continues at coordinate 36,737,746 of OZ037995.1, forward strand.
ATTATATAAACACCGATGAAATACCAAGTGAGCTTTCGCGCGAAAACTTGATATCTTCACACGTGAAAATATCACCTTGCTTTGGCTTCATAATAAGCCGCACCTTTCAGACCAAAAAACTATTTTAAGTAAAATGGTTTGGCATTTCATTGGTGTTTATATAATAAATAGAACATTACATGGTCGGTTAGAGATACGAAATTTCTCTTCTCGTGTTGAAAAAAATATTTTACTCGTTCGCTGCGCTCACTCGTGAAATATTTTTCAACACTCGAAGAGAAATTTCGTATCTCCGCGCGGCCATGTAATATCCTCTATATATCTCCATCACCCTCTACTTCTTTAAATGGCTTTCTAGCTTTATGTAGCAATCTACTACTCTTTATCACTAGGTCAAAAGAAACATTCCTTATCAATGCAGCACTTCTTGCATCATGTAGTATAGACCTTTTTCTCACCATCATCAAAGGATTTCCAAAAAATAAAGTACCTGAATTTAAATCAACCAATAATAAAAATCAATAAATTAAAGACCCCTTACCCCTTATCCTTGAACATAAGATAAAAAAATAACAATAGAAAGATTAAAATGGAGTTGGAGCACTCTATCAAAATAGATCATCACACAATGCATTGATGATCATAAAATCCAAGGCTGAAGGCCCCACCCACTACTCACTAGCCTAATTTTTGAACAAACCAAAATAAATACAGGATCTAGAGAAACGAGATCACCCATAAACGTAACCAAGTGGAAGCATTTCTGCTGTAAAGCCATGACCAGACACTAGCACTGTATGCCCCATGGTAGGATAATTTTGAACAATGGCACTTGATGTGGCTGGCTATGATGGACAATGTCAAAATATATACAAAGATACAAGTGGCTTGAACAAACTACCCCCCATTCCCGCCCCCCCCCCCCCCGAAAATAACTAGGCTGATTTAGCAACAGAACCATTCTCGTCCCCAGAGCCACTCGGCTTAATTTGAGAATGCAACAGAACGGGAGCGTCAGTTGACGACGGCGCGCGCAAATCAAATAACTGGCTTGACCAATGGCAGAGTGGAAAATTGGGCACCGGAAGTCGAGTTTAGTCGTTTCCGCGCGCTTTCCCGTCGTCAAATGACGTTCCCGTTCTGTTGCTAAGTCAGTACCTACAATGAAAGGCAACTGTGCGGTTTTTTGAACTATTGCTATGGTTATTGAACTACTGTATGGTCATCAAACTGTTGCGTCTTCACTGAACTTCACATACTGGAAAGTGATCACTGAACTACACCTACAGAAAAATGAAGACTGAATCGATAATTTCATTTTCAACTAAGATTTCCCAGTTCAGCATCAATAAATGATTTTTACGAGTTATGAGCCTGCAGCGAATCACTACTAAAAATAAGCACCTTTTCTAATTTTCGGTCGACATTTTTTTACCGCCACGAAGTTACGCAAAACACCGCAAAACACTATCGGGCGTTCGGTTCTTGTCATCTCTGTTTGTTTCTCCGTCGGTGTGTATATTACTAAGGTTTGTGCTTTCGAAAAAAACCGTACTAAGGATGTGTATCTTGCCCTTTCTATGCCGGCTCCAAGCTGAAATACCACGATCCCAAAATGTTGGGTTTAAATTTAAAAGCAAGAATCAAAGGTCTAGGGTTTACTCACCATACGCCGTTCTCTCGCTGGCAGGACACTGGACTTGCCAGGTACGTTTTTCTTCCAAATAGTTGGAATGACTCCGAGAATTGTTCTTCCAGCAGCGCCTTTTACGTGAACTTGCCTCTCGAAGCAGTCGGCCGTAAAATTTATTTAGAGCCCTTAGGGTTGAATCGCGCTGTGTGTTCGAACAAAGGCTTTTTACTTCTGTATTTCAAAAGCGCTCTTTGGCCTGTGCAAAGAAATTCCCTCTTTCGGATTGGAGATGTTGCTGCAGTCCTGGACAACGCAGCAACAAGCGACATCTTTGCACGATGAAAAACAATAATAAATAAAAATTTCTGAAAGTAATCACCATAAAATTATAAAATAGCTGGAATATTCGTGTAACTGATCGTCAGTGTGCTTCATATTCCAGATGAGCACACTGATGACGTCAACAAACTAATATTTCGAGTTCTTATGAGCTTAGAAATCCCTCCAAGTGCATTCATGACTCAATAATCGGGCACAACAAGTCAATGTCATGCGACGAGCTGATAAATACGGCTAGCATGAAAACCTTATATTGTAGGCTCTTACTCCAGGCGTTAATACTTCTTTTTAAATGCCTAAGTGGTACGGGACCTACCTATATTGGGACTTACTTATATTGGGACCTACTCATATTGGAAACATTTCCAAATTCCAATTTAGTCTGGGAGCATATGTCAAGAAATTCCGAGAAAGTTCCGTGGGATTTTTGTGAAAAAAGCAAGCCACCTATCTAGATGTGTTAAAGGGACTCTAAGGAACATAAAAAATGTTGTCGGCAATTTTTTAACTTGCACCGATGGCCACAAGGGTAGATTTTAAATGTGCCGTTTGTCTTCTAGCATGGAAACGAGGCTGCGACTTAAAGTACCTCAAAACAATCCTTAATTTCAACAGATTGCTATCACAATTATTCATATAACACAGAATGATGTACCTGACTTGAAAATGTATCTGGTAAGCAATTAAACTGGTCACGTGACCATTATAGCACGAAAACGAGGCTGGACGTTAAAATGTAGTACAACTTATTTGAAATCTAGTGGAAACTTACGAGATTTCCCCAAATCTACAAAACATGTAAGTTTGACATTATCAGTCCTTAAACAGCTTGGAATAGAATCGTTGGTTTTGTGGTATTAATTTAGAAGATATATGTGACACCAAATATAACCTCAGGTACCCCAAGCTCACGAGTGAGAATCGTTATTGCATAACAGAAATATTAAATGGATTATGGGGATTTTAGTGATCGCTATTTAGGGGTCAAAAATAGCAAGAAAAAGACATCAGAACTTCTTTTTTGTCTCCTGGTATAAATTTTTGGTATGTTCTTAGCATTTTTGGCTGTTCCAGCGCCATTCCAGCGAGTTTCAGTTCTGCCATTGTTCTCTCTATAGATCTCTATATATTTCTTAAGACTAGAGGTAATCATTGATTACGGATGTGCGTTCGTCACTTCCGGAAACGAAAACGAGTCGAAAGGGGTCCAGTTTCCCGGCGGAGATGGCCCTGATAAAATCAGTGGGGGCGGCTACTCGGCAGTCACCCTGATACCTCCAAAATATGTGACTTTATACCACGGGAACACCAAGATTAGGATGCGTTCTGACGAACGCGATAGATTACTCAAGGTTGGAAACTCGCTCGAGCGGAGTTCTCGCATTTCAACCGCAGGAAATCAGCCGTTCACGCCAAATGCTTCAATCGCCTCCAAATTTAACCCAGGGCAGGTTACAATCCTCCTCTAACTACTGCTTCCCTCCATTGGACCAAAGCGATCACAGAGCGCAAATTTCAGCTCGCATAACTCATGATAACTAAGGACTCTTTTCCATCGAGGACCGTCGACGATGCTTTGCCGCGAAGTTCCGTGTATGGCCGTTAGAAATCTGACCTTAGCGATCCTGGCCTTGCGGTTCAAGTTACCTGCACTTCCGGTGGACGAGGGGACACTGGCGTTCACTATATGCCAAACCTTTGCTTGCCGGTGAATTAAAATATGAGCTAATATGAAATATCAGCAAGTCCACAGCGTCAAACCAATGAGTGGTGCTGGATCTCCCAGTTGTAGGCCAAGATCAATACAATAATAACTTGTAGAAAATACAAATCGACAAACTGAACCTTATGGCAAGGCGATAAAGAAGTAAACAAAAGAATAAAACAAAATATATATATTTCATAAAAGGATCAGTTTGCCGTTTTATACTTTCTACTTTCTAAAATCCTGACGTTGCACATACAATACTTTGTCGAGCGGCACATCCCTGTATAGGCCACATAAGGGAGTACCATTCCCTCCGGAAAGAAGGAGGTGAAGGATCCGAGAAACTCTACACAACGTTAGCACGTTTTCTTCTGGCGAATCGCTCCATGTTGTTATGAATATGTCAGGCCCGCGAGGCACGCTCTGAGATTGACATCAAGTTAGCTGTTGGGCAGTACGAGTTCTCAACAGTGCCAAGGCTGATGTTTGCCGCGGATGGCACCATGCTTCATGGTTCCTTAAAGAGCACCTTATAAAAGCTTGAAAAGCTGGATACATCGAAGATTACACTAAAGAGGATTTGCATGCCAGTTCGTACAGGGATGACAGCTTACACAGAAGGTTGGACTATTTAATGCCAAGAGAGTGCAGGCTCTTGAAAAACTGGACTGGATTAAGAATTATTCCTACCTGGATGACCATTTCACCATATTGTTTCACTGCGCACACATCTGAGAAGTACAATGGTATCGTTGAATTGCGACATATCTTTGTCAGGTTAGTCAGTTTCAAATTTAAACTGAGATTAAACGCCGTTTAATCGCTGTCAGTAGTAAAAGTGACAATAATAGTTTTATCTTAAGGTGGGATGCGGCATTCTCCATAAAGATAAAGACAGTGGAGCAGTGGAACCGATATTACCTGGACGCCTTGCGCTAGAGGAAAGCTCGGCTGTTGGAAAGCATTTCTTGGAGCTGAAGAAGATGCCGTCTATTGCACTTCCGGATCTGGGGACAACTGCGCAGCCTACATCAAGAGCCGTTGCTGTAATTGAGAAATCAGTCTGCCAGCTGTAGCAGCCAAAGACTAGTGTGAAAAAAACTGCTGAGCTGATTACCGATCTATCCTAAAGAGGGAAGCCCAATCTAAAAGACTCCCTCCAAAAAATTGAACGAGGGCAAATTGCGAGCACATTACCAGAAGATGACATGACCTAATTACAAGGTACCAAACCTGAAGCTGCCGTCACCCGAGCCCATAGCGATAGTCACGCTGAAGTCACCTGTTGATATTAATACGCCAACCAGAAGCGCATTGGTTCTTGCAACAAAAGATTCTTTTGTTTCCCTCGTTCAGTAAAAATTTGAATATTGTTTGTAAACAGTGATGTCTACTTTGGAAGGAAAATTGACAAAGGTTTCTACTTGGCTATTAAACTAACGTATTTAAGACTTTGTGACAATGAAGCTAAGTAGAATTGTTATGATGCGGCCTCATTTTCAGGCTTCTGTAATAGCTTGGTCAGTTCTACATAACCTGAAAGACACTTCAAGTTTATTTTTTCCTGTATTGTCTACTTGCTATTAGTGGTTGCCAAACGGAGGGTTAAGCTCAAGCCTCGTTTCCATGCTATCATAGTCACGTGACCAGTTTAATTGCTTAACAGATACGTTGTAAAGTCACATACACTAATAATAATAATAGCAATCTGCTGTCATTAAAAATGGTTTTCTGGTACTTTAAGGTGAAGCCTCGTTTCCATGCTATTGTGGTCACGTGACCAGCTTCATAGCTTAAACAGATACGTTTTCAAGTTAGGTATCAGAATTACTCCCATAACACATAATAGTGTCAGCAATCTGTTGTCGTTGAAGATGGTTTTCAAGTACTTTTAGGTGAAGCCTAGTTTCCATGCTATTGTGGTCACGTGATCACATTAATTGCTTAACAGATACGTTTTCAAGTAAGATACACTATTATGTGTTATAGGAGTAATTCTGATAACAATCTGTTGTCATTAAAGATAGTTTTCAGGTACTTTAAGGTCCAGCCTCGTTTCCAGAATCCAAACGTCACTTTTTAAATCCACCTTTGCGGCCATCGGTGCAAGTTACAAAATCGCCGACAACATTTTTTATGTTCGTTAGAGTCCCCTTAACACATCTAGATAGGTGACTTGCTTTTTTCAGAAAATTCCCACGGGATTACAGATGCTCCCAGACTAATTCGACCAGGAATCAGGTAGACGAAGAACCACTATGTGGATGTGCTACCTGCAAATCGTTATTTAGTTTATTTTAATTACCTTTTTAAATATAGGCATAAACCGTATGGACTAAGAGGCGAGGGCTTGAATTCGGAATAACCTAACCTTAGTCTTAAATTTAAGAAGAATTCTTTCACTTATTCATTAACTAAGTTATGGAACAGTTTGCCCTCTCAAGTACGCGTTTTAAGTGAGGCTGATGACTTCAAAAGCAAATTGCACGATTGTAGCTTTTTAGAACTTGTCCTATAATTTTCCTGTCTCGTTTTTAGTATATGGCTTTTAGTAGATTTTAGCTTTTTATATTTTATGTTTTCTTTACTAAGTTTTGATATCTTTATTGAGTTGTTTTTAAAATAGAATAATGTTATAATATAGCTGTACTTATTGTAGATTTTATTTATACACGTTCGTATTTTGAACGAGTTTTTTTTAGCTTGTCGACGTAACGTGTCAAAATAAATGATTGATCGATTGATTGATAGTACACGATGAAGCATTTAAGATCTTGCCTTAGATGTCTCAGATGATCGAGTCATTGAGAGGTGACACGAAGCCATTAGCCTTGTCTCCTTCATCCTTTTGAGTCTTACCAATTGGAAGCTAAGGGACAACGTTAACGTATAAGAACCCACACTGGTGTTCGAAAGGAGTAGGGAACCTAGACCCCATCTCTCATGTATCCTGTGTACAGACCCCCCTCCCCTCAGGAAAAATCGGATTTTTCCAAAGGAGAGGGGGAGTCTTACACAGGTTATCTCTCATGAGGGTAGGGGACTGCAGGAGCTCGCAGTAATTGGAGTCATGTTGTTGAAGTGACTCCGCCAAAATTGTTGAATGTAACTAAATAAAGATATAAACATTTAAATTGTACGTGGTTCATTATATGGTGTTATGCCCTTGACTGTACACAACGTACGATATCAGTCGATTGGTGAAGCAGCTGACCAGTAGAGACCTCTTTCTGTTAACAGCGTAAAGTCAACCATTGTCCCCTGGTTAATTAGACCTTAAACTAACAATAATTGCTCTAATAATTTTTTACTAGATTCTTTCTGGGTTCAGCAACGCTGTAATAACCGGAGGCTTTTTGATAGTAACAAGCTATTGAGTTTCGGGGTTTTTGAAAGTGCTCCGAGAGGAAAGCAAATTCGTAACCCACCGACAACTTCTACCTCAACGGAGTCAAACATCTAAGCGCACTTTGCAAAAAGTTTTATTTGCGGGGATTTTATTTACAGTTAAGTTGACACCTCTACTAAATATGTTGACACAGAGAAACGATGCACGAAATGATAAGTTAACGCAAAGATAACAAAGCCGTTTTTGTTTTTTAACAGTAAGAACTTTTTTAGTAGGCTTTCAGGAAGTTCAGCAAATCAGTAGCGATTGGTAACTGTCAACTAGTTTTGACTTGCTTTGCTTAGCATTTTCGTAGCGGAGCTCCACGCGCGCGCGTGGGCGGAGCCCCATAGCTAAGGTAATCTACCCATCCCAGAAAATTTGGTAATCACGTGACCGACCGACCGAGCGACCGACCTACCGTCCGTCCGCACCACAGGCATACCAATATTCACTCTCACGCTTTCTAGCTACTTTGGGAGCCCAGGAAGAAGCTGATTGCATATCAATGTTGTCATCAATTGACAGCTGTCAAAACAGGGTATCCGCTGACCAGTATCACCTGACGGTATCGCGGGCTCAGGTGTCGACCCATCAAGGTCGAGTATTTTTTTGAAGTTATCCGCTGACAATTTGTTCGTTTTCAAATGATTGAAGGCTCACACGTTTACTTTTTTTTTAATTCATATCAAATATGTTGTGTTTATGTCAGTATCGCCCCGCACTATTGCGATTTTGATTTCAAACTGACCTCAGACGCAAAAATTCAGCCAGTTTTTTTAAAATACAGGTGGGGAAGACCTTTTCTTACCATGGTCACGTGTTGGTCACGCTCCACGTCCAATTTTTACGCTCTGATTGGTTAAAATTTGACAGGTAAGGTCATGCGTAAAATTTATGCAGCATCTTGAAAGTTGTTTACTTTGACAGCTGAAGCTGACAGAGTTTTGAGTCAACTTGAGATGTTTTTAACTGTCTGTTTCCACTGGATGTACAAAATGAAATACAGCTGCTATCCCAGTGTTCTCTTATTCATGGCTGGTTTGTTTATTGGGTTTTTGGTTGAGAAATGCGTCGCTTGTCAAAGCCGATAATCCGATTTCAGATGGCATCGTTTTTGTTTTACACCTTGCTGGATGCGTGCCAGTATTATAAAGGCTCAAGCGATCCTTGCCTTACTTGATAGCTTTCAGGAGCTCTATCTCGAAATATGGTAAGCCTGAGTAATTATTGTATTTATATCTAATTTCGTGAAGTCCAGCGGCGCAGTTTATGAAGCTAGTTTATGCACGTTTGTATTAAGGTATCAGCCACCCTTCAGGACAGTCCGCGCGCGGATCGCTGTAGCGTTAGTTGTTTTTATCAAAACCCCTATAAACCATATATTTTTTAAAAGCTTAATAATTCCAGATTATGGATTCGAACTAACAAAAACGATTTACTTAAATGTGTTTCGAAGTTGGAACGCTTTTTGTAAAAGTACACGTCTCTATAAATCATGTTCCACTCCCGCCGGAAATAAACGGAAGAAAACAATTAACACCGCATTCGCTTCTCAACACGTTCCACTACAAAACCGTGTCTCAGATTTTTGACAAGTGCGTTTGTTTTTCTTTTATTAGCAAATGAAGTTGGGGAAGGCAATTAGTCAACACTCTCTGTGTAAAAAAAGCTCTAGCTTTAAAATGAAAAGGAGTATTAAAATTCGCAGACACGGTTTTGTAGAAGAGATATATGGCATCACTCTGGCCAAATTTTAGCCAAGTTGATTGAAAGGCTGCCGACTTGGAGTTCAAAACGTACGAGTCGATCAGCAAAATTTGCGTTCGGAGATAAAATAGAAAATACATTTTTGGCGGCATCCTACCTGGAATGAGATTATAACACCTAAATGTTTATTCTGATTGATATCAGAGAGGGGTCAATTTTCTCTAACAATAGGACTTTGACAGGTAACATGTAACAGGAACAAACTTTTTATTGCTAGCAACATCTTCAAGTGAACAGTTTAATTCTCCGTTAGAAAACTTCCACTCTTTTACACCACGGGAAGTACGGTTTAATTCTTTTTCAAGCGCCAGGCCAAGGAAATTAAAAAACTTTGAAGCCGCCGAATGCCCACCACCGATTGCTCGAAGGCCAAGAACTGAGGCCCGGTTTATTTCAAACGCTCTGCTCTTCTCGGAAGAATTAAAAACAGAATTTGTCTTGTGCGACGGCCAGCTTTCATTCTCGCACTGGATTCTCCAGTTAGAACCAAGTCCATGCTTAGTCGCTACATTTTCCATGACTTGGACTCTTCCCTAGCAAAATCGACAAGATACAGACTCGTCCAGTTTCTCAAGCAGCTTTTCGCTCAATACGATCTATAGCTTGACCGCTTATTGTTTTCCACGTTCCATCAGCAGATGGGGTCGATGAGCTTAATTGGCTTTCGTCATCTAGTTCTTCAAGCTGGATTTTGGAGCGGCTTGCACTCTCAGCAACTGCAGCATTTTCGATTTTCTGAATATCCAACTCCTCGAGCCACTTCTCTTGCTGATAAAATGAGCCTTTGTCGCTCTCTGCCAATTTTGCAGCCCATTCTTTGTCAAACTCGCTCTTCTATTTCCTTTTCGCTCTCGGTTTCGATGACGAAAACGGACACGACCTTTCCTTTTTTTTGGCGGCATATTCACCGAAGCAAACGCTAAATATCCACGGAGAATACTAAAGGCTATAAACAACGCGAAGACAATTCGCACGTGTTGTAGTTCACAGGCAAGTTAATTGATATATGACACGTGTATGACAGATCTTGTTAACGATCAATTAAGATAATTAACGAGAAAAAATCTTTTACCCCGATATCTTTCGACAGAAATAATATTTTCTTCTGATTTTTTTTTTAAAGAAAGCTCTCAAGCATATCTATTTGAAAACGTTGAAACCTCAAATATGGAAAAATGGCAATTTTAAGGGTGGCTGATACCTTAAGATTTGAGTGAGACACTGATCTGACCTAGTATGAGGTTTGATATAAGCTTAGCTTACAGAACTTTAAAAAGCCTTTAGTCGATATTAATTCACCGTAAATAGAAAGAAAAGACTTTCCGAAGAATATTTAGTTATAATTTTGGCTGTAGAAAGAAAGCTTTGAGCGATTTTCTTGTCGTGAGTTCATCTTTGAAAACCGCAAACAGGCCCGGGAAACCGGCGGCTTAAAACATAAACTTAATCTTTAAGCTTACTAGTAAAGACTTGAGGATTTTTAGAGACACTTAAATACTCATTTGTTTTCGTGAATGAAAATTGTTGTCTCTGTAAATGTTCTACCGAATTATATTTCTTTATTGATTGTTGGTAGTCTTAAAAGTGTAATTTTCATCGCTTCGCCGTTTATTTTCATCCGTTCATAAACATCGCTTCCAGGAGTACTCAAAATGCCGGGCGTATCAAACGCTTTTTAAGGTTACACATCGTTATAAAACCATGAATAAAAAATAGACTCAATAAATTCTTTATCACGTTGACGCGTAACTCTTTTAAAATTTCTTCACAAATTTGGCGCTTGCCAAAAGTTAGAACCGGCTGGCCGTATAGGTGATTTTGGAAATTTTTTGAACGGTTTCGCTAATTAAAGTCCACGCGTGCTTCGATGGTCCTGAATATTGAATGAATGCAATTTGTCTTGAAAAACTGTGAAATACTGCATTTTGTACGAGGTCTGTATGATAAATACAGCGCCTCATAGTACTCTTTCTCCTCAGATGTGGTGTATTAAAAAAAAAAAAATAAAAGATTGGTTTGCACGCACCCAGATTTATTGGCAAGAATTTGTAAACTTGTCGATCGCAAAAAAATTCGGCCTGATTTGTTTTCCACGCCTTATCTACTGTGATCAAGAGCCATTGTTGCTCTTAAATTTGACCGTACACCTTTTTGGGTGTACATATAAGGCAATATCAACTCGATACAAGATTTGTTTCACTCCAAAATCACTTAACTTTTCAATGGGAGCTTCGCTTTTAGCCGTGGCTAAATCTATATATTATCTCTCTAAAAATCGTTTGACCGCGGGAAACCACCCTTACCTCACCTCGTCCCACGTTGCAGCTGTAGCTAAAGTTCAAAGCGCAATTTTACGTTAGCACAACTACAAACTTCTTGAATTGCAGAACAATCAAAGGTCGCAAAATCTCTGCAACCTTTCCCGTCTGAAGCCATCGACTGAGGCTCGGCCTGAACTCTGCGTTACCGTTGACAGATAGCGACTCGACCTAAGACTCAAATTACTCACACTCGGGGTGGGGGACAGTCTCTTGTTCCCGTTGACACAATAGGAAAACAACGGGAGCAAGAGACTGTCTCCCACCCCGAGTGTGAGTAGTTTGAGTCTCAGGCCGTGTCGCTATCTGTCAACGGTAACGCGGAGTTCAGGCCGAGCCTCAGTCGATGGCTTCAGACGGGAAAGGTTGCAGAGATTTGCGACCTTTGATTCGCTCTCGGTGCAAAGGAGTCTTGAAGCAAGATAACGAATGGAAAGAAAAACTATCGTGTGTTACCTAGGCGGAATTTGGAGGCGATTGGAGCAGTTGGAGCGAATTTCCGGCCGTTTTCCTTCGGTGGATCAGTCACGCCGCTTCGCTGGAGTGTCCAGCCTTTGGTAAACCTTTATATAGAGAGAAAACCGTTTGCATAAAAACCCATAAAAAGGCCATAAATCGGCCCGTGGACCACACAGGGGAGACGTAACACACATTTTAAGTAAGGTAGCTTTTTTTTTTATTGAAATCCTTTCATTTTTGTAGGTTACAGAAACGGTAGGTTTTTTTCCCATACAAATCCTTATATTCTGAATGTTAAGCAACAATGCCGATGCTCGCCGATGCTCATATTTCGAGCTTGGGCTACCTGTGATCAAAGCTGTGTAAATCGACCTGAAACTAGACTGTTCACAGTCCTCTATTTTTCCTTAAGATAGTCGAGATCGAGCACTTTGCGTTACGGGCTGCCATCTTGCTTGAGTGTCAAAACTACTTTGGGGGCGGGGGCAGTTTGGGAGGAAGCGAGAAAAATAGTACTCCTGGTAGTCTATGGAAGCGATGTTTATGAACGGCTGAAAACAAACGGCAAAGCGATGAAAATTACACTTTTAAGAGGGTCTCAATGGGGTGGTGGCTTTTACGGTTATCGGCTAAAATTTTGGCTCTTTTACGGCAATCGGTTATTTTTTTTCAGTTACGGTTAACGAGAAAGTTAAAAATTAACTTCTTTAGTTTCAAAAAGTTAAATATTAATTAACCCGTCCTTTTTCGTGTCTAAATCCAATTAAAGGTCTTAGAATCATCTCGGGATGAAATAAGCTATTCTTTTGAAAATTTTTAACATTTGATAGATCACACTTTTTATAAAGTATTCCACTTCTAATATTATTTTATAATTAGAAATGTCAATAGTCAATTTAAAAATAATCTTTGTGAAAAAGCAAAAGCAAAGACGCAAACGCCCAACTCAAGGCCGGGGCGCGACATTCATTATAACAGAAATGGCCGTTTTCACACTAGAGAAGGATTATTCGTGTGAGACGGGTTATCCGTTTGATGATTCGCGTCAGATAGGCAATACGTCTTAATTGGAAAATGGAATAGTTTTAACTTTGAATGAACAATCCACCTGACTTTTGAAGACGGGATTATCCGTTCCAGATAGCCTGTGTACAGCCGCCCCCTGCCCCCAGAAAAAATCGGAGAAGGGGTGTCTGTGGGGAGGGCGCGACTGTACACAGGCTAGTCTCAGACGGATGATCCATTTCTAGCTCTAGTTTGAAAACGGCCAATAACAAAATTCCCGTGTCCAGTGTTTTTAATGATAGCGAAGGACTATACAGAACGACTGTCTGCCGTTGCCTTGTCCGTAGGCCGCATTATTCCGCGCGGCTAATGCTTTTCGGGTCACGTTGTCCGAGCGAGTTCTCCACCGAAATGCCTTGACCGAGATTGCTTGGGAAGACGCAGTACAGGGACTAGGCATAATGTCTACTGTAGGGTCAGAGAAAAACAAGGAAATGTTGTTTATCGGCAACGTGTCTTACAAACAGTGACATCTCTGCGTGTTGTTTCACTAATGCACCTATCAATGTAAACCCCGTGGGAGGGGGAGTGCGGGCTAGGGGTGGGGATTTGACAAATTTTAAAATTTTTTGATCAAATTCCCCAGGGTGGAAAACGAAAGGTCAATCAAAAGTGTCAAAAAAGACCCCACCTCAGGGGAAAAAATCTAAACAAACAATAATATAATACTATATAAAACGAATAAAAGAACATTTCAAAAGTACGTTCTTACTACTTTTATTTATTAAAGGTTAACGTAAGCTCCGTTAAATTACTCGCTGTAATTAAGTATTTTCTCTCGCCACTAGCATCTCTTATTTTGAACAACAAAATCCCTCCAGGAAGATTGACGGTGCTATTACCTGGTGCTATTATATGAATATTAATGAAACGTACAATGCTTTATAACATCTGCTCAACATGTAGGAACAGGTCGGATCAGTGACCCGCAAAAAATCCTCTGACTTTCATGGTGGAATTCGATTTCAGTCGAGTCTTACAATCAGATGGGAACTTGAAGATAAAAACTTTCTCAAAATAGACATTATCTGTTTAGATGACAGTTTAAAGTATCGGATTATGGCGATTAAAACAAATGAAAACTTCTCTCACACCTTTCTCCAACAGCGTGACTTTCAGAAAGCCTCGAGGGACAGACTTGGTAACCGCTTCTGAACTGATACCAGGCTTCTGTCGGTCAAAGTCAAATGTCCCGACCCTGGGGTCGCTTCACACGATCAAGAGCCCAACAAAGGGGATAGTCTCAGGCATCAAATCCCCGCCCCTCGCCCGCATTCCCCCCCCCCCCCCCACGGGATTTACATTGATAGGTGCATAATAAGCTGATTTAGCAACAGAACGGGAACGTCTGTTGACGACTGTGCTCGCAAATCAAACAACTGCATTGACCAATGGCAGAGCGGCAAATTGGGTACCGGAAGTCGAGTTTAGTCCTTTCCGCGCGCTTACCCGTCGTCAAATGACGTTCCCGTTCTGTTGCTAAATCAGCCTAGTATTTCGAGGGCACGACCTCCAGAAAATTGCAAATATTAATCCCCAGCAAGAAGCTTCAAGAAGCCACACTTTTGCTATAGAAAAAATTAGTTCCCCAAGAGAGCGCCGGAAAAGGAGCCTAAGTCTTGGTAAACATCTAAAAGGCGCTTCGCCTAACGTGCGGTACGGAGTTGCACCAGTCGGGAAAATAAAAAAAGCAACCATAAGTGAATTTAGCACCTTCCTTAAAAGTAGCAAATCTAAGTAACAGTTTCTTTTACGGTTAACTCTTTTTTACCCTATTTACGGCTAACGGTTAAAATTTTTCAATTTTTACGGCTATCGACTACATATTTGGCCGTTTTACGCCTATCGGTTAACCCCATTGAGACCCTCTTTTAAGACTACCAACAATCAATAAAGAAATATAATTTGGTAGAACATTTACAGAGACAACAATTTTCATTCACGAAAACAAATGAGTATTTAAGTGTCTCTAAAAATCCTCAAGTCTTTACTAGTAAGCTTAAAGATTAAGTTTATGTTTTGAGCCGCCCCTTCCCCCTACAGCTATAATCCCCGTCGCCCGCCCCAGTGGTACATTTGAAACTCAAGATGGCCGCCATTAACATAAGACGCGCTATACCTTAGCCTCACGCGCAGGCGTTTAACGATCTCACGAAAAAATAGGGGTTGTGAACAGTCTAACCTGAAAATGTGCATGGAACCTAGCGTTTCCTGTATTTATCTCACCTATTGTATGGAATATGTGTGAAAATCTTCATCATGAATCGGTATATTTCAAAGAGCTACACAACGAGCAAGAATGCTATTGACCGACAATAGACAGAGCGGGGGCAGCTGTAGTGTCAACTATTACTAGTTGAACTTAAGGTGAATTTTTTCAGACAGAATGTATTTAAAAAAACGCGTCTGCTCCCCAGGACATCTGTCGGGGCATTTCGTTTGGCAGTACACAGAGCAGATTCCTGAGGCTGGATGATGGCGGTTTCGGTCTGATTCGGGCGGTGTTCATTCTATGAGTCAGATTAAAGGAGTTACTAGTGGAAAAACATCGAAAGAAAGATACGAACAGCTAATCTAGGAGCTGTAGCAGGGTAAGAATCGCCTTTTTGTTCCTTAAGGTATCCTATCACTTATAAAGCTGCAGGAAATTTTGTTGATCTGTAATGAGATCAAGTCCTTGGCCATCCGTTGTCACAAATAGCTAGCTTACAGGTTTGATGCTGCGTTAACTTGTAAAGAAGTCCAAGAAAAATTCTTTCCACCTAAAATGTTTGTGAACTGTTCTTTATAGTAACTGTATATATAACGTTAACCTGCTTTAACCGAGATGAATTAGTGTAAATGTTAATGTTCATGACGATCGACTCAATGCACTTCCGGCTTTTATTCAAGGCCTCCACGAGAGTGAGCTAACATTTTAGGGAAAAAAGCAGCTTTGTTTTTATTCAGGTGCATTCAGTGGGGGCCAGATCATTTTGATAAAAAAACGTAGAGTTTGCAAAATGCGACAACTGACTCGACTTTTTTTTTTACTCTTTCCAACTGGATCGCTTCCCCCCTTCCTCCAGATTGAACTGATTCACTTGCTATTGAAGGGAGGGCTTATCTTGTGAGTTACCCCTATTGAAATATTATTTCATGTAATGTCTAATGCCATAAGTTTGGATAACCAAACATTTCTTTCTTATTTGGTGGATTCTTTCATTAACTTTTTTCAGCTTCAAGATTTTCATTTCTTTCTTTATTTCTCTTTCATTTCCCAAAGAATGTGGTTGGGTGGGTGGGGGTCTGGTTCAGGGGGCTGGGACCTGTAGGTGACAGTCTTTTGGGAGGGGCAACCTGTAGGGGTCAGTTGACCTGGTTCAGTATGTTCGTTTATAAAAACAATTAGACCCAGCTGATGCATTCTTTTAGTAAACGATCAATTCACTCAGAGGAGACAATTAGTACTTCCTAATAATTATTATATGTCAACATGCACACGTCAACTTGCCTACCACCATTGTAACTCATGTACTGCACAACAATTCCTGGTTGTTCAAAAGATGGATTACTCTGCTATTCACCAGATTGAGTGGATAAGTATTTGTTAGGAAAAGTAATTGCACTATCCATTGGATAATGTTCTGTCTGGATGGATATAGCGTTATCCACGTTTTGAACAACTGGCGCCTGCAGTAAACAATAATGGAACATCACACATGAACATCACGTGTGTTTCAGGTGGTTACACCTTGTAAATTATATAAGTGTATGAATCCAGCTTTTGAACACCCGTTGGTTGCCTTAAAACATTTTCTACTGGTAGCCTGAATTTCATCCAATTGCTTTGAGTCATTTTCTCCTCTCAGCAACGACTGAATTGACCAGCCGTTAATGCTGTCCAGTGAAATCACTACTACCCGAAAGCCGGGTAGTGATTTTTGGTTGATTGTCTATAAACATTCACATAACTATGTATACATGTAATTATGGGAAATTTTTGTGGGATTGTCACTTGACATTCAGCAGATTGTATCTGTGGCATGCTTGCCTGGGGTTCAAACATTTCGATAATCTTTATCGTAAACAGCAAAATTGCCCTTGTCTTTGAAACTGAATTGCTAAATTGAACTGCGAATGAACAATCATTGCAGAGAGTCGGTAGGCTTTTCATTTAGAGCTGCTTTTTGGTTTCCGCAGTGATTTTGTTAATGTGAAGTTTCTGAGACCAATGTTATGTTGTCAATCCGACCTTCTTGCTATTTTCACTGTCAAGTGTAATGATTCTGTTAGCTTTTCTTACTTGTTCCCTTGTTTTCTTTTTTCTTTGTTAAGGACCAAATAGCTTCTTTTCAATTAAAGGAAATTGTTGTGTTTTTTGAACTAAGTGTTCCATGTGTGTATTTATTTCATTGCGTGATTGCAACAGAGTTTGAATTACAGCCGGTTCAGAGTACTGCATGTAGTTGATAGTTTGAATGTTAAACATAAATTACGATCGCAAACAGTAAAACAATTCTGTCAACTGTTCTGTATCACATAGACATTTCAAAACAATATTTCTTGGCATGGTTTGCCACTTGAAAATTGTGTTTTACTTTTTGCCTGAATTAAAGCAAATGAGTAGTGACGTCACTGGACGGCATTAACGGCCGGTCAATTGAGATGTTACTGAGAGAGTAATAACAACTGGAAGTAATTGGATGAAATTCAGGCTAATCTACTTGATGGTTGCATTGATTTGGTGTATAACACTATCAGACCTTTGAACAACTGTGGTCTACACTGCTTGTTACCAGCACTCCACAGCCTTATGGACATGGGCAACTCTTTGCTGTTTATTAATATGCCTTATGGCAGTTTTTGCTGATAAGGAAGCTTTGGGGAACTGTAAGTAACCTAACTCAATAGCTCTTTTTCACTATGGAAAATCCAGGAAATGATATCATACAAAAATGTAAAATTATTAAAAATAGTTATCAACAGTATCCTATTTACTGCCCTCAGTTGGGCTGAAAATTGCATTTTGGAGCTTCTAAATTTCAAAAGGTTCTATCAGACTATGTGAGCATGCCTTCAGGCACCCATGATTGAAAAGGCTGTGGGACCTTACAATTAATTTTAATTCGATCCCCTCTACCTGTTCCACCATATTGGCAGCCACATACATGTATAAAGGGAAACCACAGCAAGGCACAAACGTGCAGTACAGTCATTGTTATACTTTAAATCCTATGATATCATGAAAAGGACTGAAAACTTCCATAGATCTGCATTAATTTTCTGCCACCACCTCTCTCACACAAATTTTCTAATAAGAGATAAAAAATTAGCATTCATGCAGATCAACATACAAATACAGCTGATTTGTACATCAAATCAATCACTCTTGTCAGACACTCCCTGCTCTCAGTTAACACGTCAGCCAGACTATAAAAGGTGCTTCATGCCCATTGCCCACAACTGGTGTTCTTCTTCCTTGCTACCATTTGTGCATGTGTATTTTCATGTAGTTTTGAATTTGATCCCCCATCTATCTATAGCCACAACCCCCAACAACTCCCTCGCTGCAAGCTGAGTGAAAAAAAATGTGCCTACGTGGTTATGAGGGATAGTCTGAAATGTCATTGTTTTTTTGCCATCACCCCCATCCCCCAAAATGGGGAGCCAGGCAAGAGTCTGGCTTTTAGTTTATTGAGAGTTTCTGTCTTCACCCTTGATTTAGATCAATCAAGTTCATGGCCAATCAATTAATAAGAAAATCTGCAGAAATTAGAACTACAGTAGTTTTATTACAAGATGTAAAGCATTTTAAGTATGGAGTATTGATGTCTTTACTACAACTAATTACCTTGGTTTTTCTTGTTGTTTTTTTTTGGCAGAGAGTTTAACTTAACTTAACTTAACTTTATTATTACCTATCACACACTCGGAAAATACATGAGAACAACCAAAGTCAGGGGCGTAAATGGCCCAAGTTTTCTTCCCCCAACCCCCCCCCCCCTCCCCCTCTCTCTTTCTCCTCCCCTCTCTGCCCCTCTCTTTAAAAAGAGGTCTGTTTTACTCAGTAATTCCTAGAGAAAAAAAAACATCTGGAAATCCTGACCAGTTTGATTGCTCTGATTATTTTTATTAAAAGACCAATCTAGGGTTATCATATTTCATTGTTTTCATTTGCTGTATACAAATGTACCTGTACCTGTTATTTAAGGCAGAAAGAAACTGGGAAGCAATGTTATGTTTTGATGATTTATCTTGTTAAATAAATGACATTTTTCAATCAGCTTCCACTTAATGATGGAAGTTTTTGTTTTAGAGAAGGATCACATAATGCAGGAGTTAAGGACGACCCTAGATTATATTTAATTAGCTTTGTCAATTTTGAAGCACATTAATTTTTGAGTGTTTGTATAGAAATTGTGCTTTACAAATAATGGAGATGATGACTATTATGTCTTGATAATTATTATAATTTATTATTAAAAGATAAAACGACCTCTGCTTAATTACTGCACTGACACTGGAGAGCCACATGTTATCTGATAATGCGTGGCCAGCAGTGTGATTGTACTGTGAAAGCAATGATGACCAGATTCTGCTAAACATCGAATGTTCAGAATTAAAAAACTTGGTTGACATTTGTGATGAAAGTCAAACCTACACGAAGTATTAGGACTAACTGTTACTACTAGGACAGCTAGTCATTTTAATTTCTTATTTTCCCCTTCATCAGCCATGGCTGCCTCATCCAGTCAACCTGAGACCATGAAAGCAGAATGCAGTCTGGACAATCCAAAGGTTCATTCTTTTTTCTTAATTCTTTTTACAATAAGCTGTATTTTATTCCCATTACACTATATACAGTGTCATTTCATGCCCTTTGAAGAGAACTTTACGATTATTTGGTGATGTGTCCCAAAAAGAAACAGTAAAAGTTGCCAGATGCTGTGT
The DNA here is from genome assembly GCA_964035705.1 of Porites rus. NCBI lineage: Eukaryota > Metazoa > Cnidaria > Anthozoa > Scleractinia > Poritidae > Porites > Porites rus. The sequence goes on from OZ037995.1 coordinate 36,757,359, forward strand.
AAAAACTGCTTTCATCAAGAGAACAGAAAACTACATGCAATGGTGTGATCGTGTCCTTTTGATGCATGGGTGCGGTTAAAATCAGAAATAGAGTGGAGATTACATTTAGGGCATTAAATTTTGTTTGTTTGATTAATGATAAAATTAGAGAATATTGTTGACATGCCTGATTAATTCCTATTTGATTGAAGGGGTTTGTTTCTAAAGACACTGTAATACGTGTTACTATGATGGGGAATTGGAGTGATTGGAAAATTTGGCTATTCTACCCCAGTATCAGCGTAGTTTACAACTTATGTACTAGCAGTTGACAGTTACCAAACCTACTATGTCTTTTGGTCGTGTATCTGCTAACTACTCACTGTTATTGATATTGTTTTTGTAGGCTTCCAATTCTGAGACCAGTGGTCCAATGTTGCATGTCACTCTTCTTGGTGGTGAGTGGAGTTCATCTGCTGGTGGGTTGTCAACATTAAACAGGGAGCTTGCTATTCACCTTTCAAATCATTCAGCAGTGAAGGTTTCTCTTCTAGTCCCAGAGGGAGCTTGTAATTATGAGGAAAAAAATGAAGCCCATACCTATGGAATCACTATTGTTGAGGCGAAGAGACTTGCAGCATTTGATCGTCTTGATTGGTTAAGCTTTCCACCCCATGAGCACCTCATGGATATCGTTGTTGGCCATGGTGTAAAACTTGGTCGGCAAATACAGGTCATTAGAGACTCTGCTCGATTTACAAATTGTAAGTGGGTACAAGTAGTGCATACTGCTCCAGAGGACTTAAGCAAGTACAAATGCTATGGTGACCCCATTTCAAAAGGTGAAACAAAACACGAATCAGAAGTTGAACTTTGCAGACTTGCGGATCTTGTTGTCCCTGTGGGACCCAGACTGAACGAAGCATACTCTTCATATTTACAGCGATGTAAGACAGATCAAGACGTTTTGTCCATTACTCCAGGCCTTTTTCAAAGGGAGTTTGGGGATTTAGTTGCAAAACAAGATCCTAACGAGGATGGTGAATTCAAAGTGTTGTTATTTGGTCGTGGGGATGATGAGGACTTTGAACTCAAAGGATACAACATTGCTGCTAAGGCATTTACTGATCAACGGTTAAAAAACAAACCTTATCATTTAATTTTTGTTGGAGCACCTGAAGGAAAGCAAGAAGAAGTTAGAGAAAAACTTCTACAGCGTGGTATTGCAGAAGCACAGTTGACTGTTAGAAAATTTATACAAAGTAGAGAGAGACTAAAAGATTTGCTGTGCGAAGCTGATCTTGTCATAATGCCATCAAAATCAGAGGGATTTGGTCTTGCTGCACTTGAGGCCTTGTCTGCGGGACTACCCATTCTTGTAGGCAGTAGGTCAGGATTTGCCAAAGCATTAGAAAATGTTCCGATTGGTTTTTCATGCATCGTTAATTCAGATGATCCTGTAGCATGGGCAGAAGCAATAGAAGCTGTTCGCAGCAGGCATCGAATGCGGCTTCAAGAGATAAAATCACTGAGAGCATTGTATGGGGAGATGTACAGTTGGAAGGAGCAATGTGAAGCTCTTGTGAACAGAATGCAGAGAATGGGTCTTGGTAAGAGCTATTTGCTAGTTGCTGATGTACTTAATGATCATGTTGTACCAGACATTACACATGGTAAGAGTTATTTGTTTAGTGCTGGTGTACTTAATTGATCATCTTGTACCAGACCTCATACATGGTAAGAGTTATTTGCTAAGTGCTCGATGGACTTAATTGATTATGTTGTACCAGACATTACACATGGTACGAGTTGTACCAGACATTACCCATGGTATGAGTTATTTTTAAGTGTTGATGTTCTCAATTGATTATGTTGTACCACAGACATTACACTAATAAAGTTTTCGTGGCATAACATACGCAAATGAAAGAGTGCAGCGATAGTCTTTCACAAGCACTGAATACATATAGTTGTTTGACCACATTTTCATGTACGAATTGTCCCAGAATATTTGACCACTAAATTGATTGCTAGGTAAATATTGCCAAGACAATAACATAAAGTTTCTTTGTTTACAGCAATATTCGTTGTATTGCGCTGCGCGTTTTCCAAACATTGAAGGGATTTGGGTTTTTAAATCACAACGCTTTTTGCCAAAAAAACAAAACTGAGGATAACTCTTGACTGTTTAAGATAGCGAAGGAAATCGCGATAGTATTTTTGCCGACGGAAGTAGGCAGACTTTGCTTTATTGTTACAAGTGAGGCCGAGGAAAAGAAAGAAGGAAAAGATCAGAAAAACTGCAGCAAACAAGCCAATAATTGCCCGAAACAGGACCCTCATGCATAAGCAACGAACCTTGAAATGAAAACGGATCGATATCCACCAGTCATAAATTACAAACCATGACCTTTTGAACTCTTTGAAATGAACATTTGTTGCCTAAGAGGTCCGCTAAGATGGTTGACACAACAGAAAAACCTAAAATTCCTTCGAGTCGCGAAGCGCGATACAACAACAAATTTGCCTGTTATATTGTCGAAATAATGACTAGTTGCTTACACAGACAGGGAATCTCGTCTTGTACGATTCTAACGTACTTGAACTGTACTCCAATGATGAAGGGCCAAGCCGTACCACTGTCACAGAGGGACTTCATCTAAAGCCACTGCAGCTGTCTGCTGGCCCAATTTTTTCTCTTCGAGTTCCTTCATCCTTAATTTGGGAAGCCAGCTCTCAGGGCTTCCGAAAACAATTTTGCAAAAAGAGAAAGCAATTTTTCCTCGTTCTCGTCCGATTCTTTTCCGATTCCTTTGGTTGCAGCCGAGAACTCTGGTCGTTTTATCTGTTCGACTTGATCTCTCATGATCGAAAACAAGGCAAAACAACGATTTTTGATGGCATTCCTTCACAAGATCGCAAAGGCTTTTCAGATGTAAGGACATGTAACAACACAAGGAAACAGCTGAAAAATTATGCTCTTGCCGAAACCGGTGGGAAGCATGGCAAAAACGTCTTTCCTCCTAGTCAAATTATGCAGCCCAGATTTTGCTCAAATAACCCGCATCAATGTTTCGGAAATCTTTGAGACAATTATCGAGAATTCGATTCACTGAAACCACGCGCGGCTGATCTGCTCTCGATGTTTATTCAGCGCGAGCGAAGCCAAGTGAATGATGGAAGTGTTGAAGTAAACTGTCAAAAATAAACCAATCAGAGGGTATACCAGAAGCTGGTATACCGGAATGTAGGCTTTTGTACATTATGCTTTTGCTTCCCCACTAAAATGCCCCACCTTAATGCTCTATTTTTCCCACTAAAATGCTCGGTCTCCCCAAAAAAGTCACTAAAATGCTCGGATAATGCTCATTGTACAAACGGTTTTTTTAAATTAATTTCAAAATTTACACTTACAAAAACGTGCAAGTGTTGCAAGTAACAACGACAACGTGTACAAGTTCATAATTACAGCCAAAAAAAACAGCTGTATTAGGTTTTTTTTGAATTTTGAGTTTTAGTCTTCATTTTGTTTAAAAAAGCAGGAGCTCATGGGGCATGAGCTCCTGAAAAAGTTAATTTCTATTTTATTTTCTCGGAAAAAAATTAATTTTCCGGGGAAAATGCCACTAAAATGCTCGAATAATGCTCAATGCTTTTGCCTCACTAAAATGCTCAAAAAAATGCTAGTATAATGTACAAAAGCCTACCGGAATGAGGTATTTAAAACAATGCTTACAGGCTCCACCTCACTCTCTTTCCTCAGTCCTCCCGATGTTTTTGGCACTTTTTTTCGATCCGTTTTCCCCACTATCTTGGAGCCTGGAACAGGCTATTGTCAAAGACGGTCATAGTCCTTTTTTACAGCACTTCGCATATTTGATTGTGGTTATATACACATTTTCCCGGCAATAACATGTTTTCTCCATTTTGTTGCAACAGAAGATTCTCTAAAGGCCCGGAACTCCTAAGAAACAAAGTGCAGCCTTTCTCAGAGGATGTAAGACATGACTGAGAACCATGAAGGCATCTTCGTAGAAAGCATGTCTAGAAATCATTTCTGTCCATTCTTAACCAAGTGGAAGACGCACGGGAGGCGCACTAGAGAAAGAAAAATTAGGGACGGGGAGAGAAACGCCGACCACTGAGTTCTATCTTAGGAATACACAACCTAATACATGCCTAACAAATGTCGTCCCAGGGGAGGAAAGGGCACACCAGGAATTGACTAAGCCTTAAGTTTCAAAGAGATTATTATTGTAACCAAAGCTTGTTTTTGCAGAGCCCTCTATGGAAATTGACAACAACCAAAGAACAAACACTTCTAACTACGAGCAGCCTGTTTCAGAAACGTCCCTTAGTAGTGACTGTGAAATGAAAGCTGATGCTGCATCAGGAAATCCGACTAAAATATCCACGAATACAGACTCGCTGTCGCAAAATAGCCGTAAGCGTAAAATGTCAGAATTCTCTTGTAATCCAGGTATGCAAAAACGTGAGTTGTTTTTCTTGCTATTGCTCAATAGTACACTACTATATCGAAATGGGGAAAGTGATTGTTAGATTATTCAAAGGTACTTTTTCCTACAGGACTTGTTATCGTTTACACTCGTACTGTAGAAGTGTATTATTGATAACAGTTAAACGTATATAGCCCCGATATCAATAGTCGCTTGATAGTCGCCATTTTTATCAGCGGTTATTAAAAAAAAGATTTTGAATAAATAATAAATACTGATAAATAGATAAATATATAAAAAATTAAAATACATCGACACTAAAATTATAAACATTACTTTGGTTACTTAAACTGTGGATACTGCATAAAACCTACTAAAAACGAGTAATAAAATTACATCGTATTACATACACCGTAAGGGCTGTCTGGAATGAAAATGTCTTGAGTGCCTTCTTTCAAATGACAACTGGGGGGCTTCTCCATATCGCAAAAAGAAGTAAATCCCAAACTTTAAGTGCAGCGAAAGCAAAAGAGCGATCTCCTAACGTGGTTTAAGTCCTGAATTCTCCACTATGCCATTAAAAATATCTTAGTGACAAATTTGTGAAATTTGTGCCGGAAACTATGCACGCTAGCCCGCTTTACCGCCTAATATCCAACAGGGTGATCTCGTCGCAAACCTCGTATTCACTGAGGTCGGGACCATCATGCCATGTGTTACCCGGCCGAACCGACCGGTTCCCAGAATTCGTGTCAGTTAAATATTCGCCTTATATCGATTGTGTGTAATAATGTGTATGCGATTTCTACCATATTACTACTTTATTATAATTATGTTTTTATATTTATATATTTATATGTATAATTGTATGTTTGTAAGTGCTTTGCCTGACCCTACCTGTAATTCAGAGAAATCTGCGAATGGTGGAAATAAACAAATATTATTATTATTATTATTATTATTATTATTATTATTATTATTATTATTATTAAATATTTTCAAAAATATGTGCGAACAGGTTTTCCAATTTTGCTAATTGCATCTTTCATCGAATTGCTATAAACGTTGACATTCTATTGACATTCAAGTATACAGCTAATATTGTCAATATGTGCATGATAACACCCTAACTAAGTCGCCCTGTGGGGGCTTAGATAAGGTTTTTAAAGCTCTTTAGCTATGGTTGAGGTGCCTGAGTAGACATTCAGTAATGATGAGTACCTTGACGAGAGCCGTTTCTTAAATATAGGCACTTCAAGTGAGGATAGCGGAATCTTTTTTAAAAAGCATATGCCCTCCAAGATAGCTAGTCATGAAGGTGCGTCTTCCCTGAGGAAGGAACCCTTCAAAAGCTGGAGCATGCAAAGCATTCCAGGATCCACCTCTAGTACAGGTAAATGGAACAAGCTAATTACTACGATTTTTTTTATATTTCTGCAGTAGTGATGAAGGTTCAGGAATAGTTTTTAAGGTGGCGCACCTGGTTTAGGGGCAAAGCATTCCAAGTTTTAGCATTAACCACGTCGCCATTGACCAAGATATCCAAAATACTGCCACAAGTGTCATATCAATGTAATGATGTCATGTCATGTCATGTGTTTAAACTACGAATTATTTTGAATGAATAATAAAACAATTATTGAATTCGGCTTTCGTATCATATGAAGAATTATTGAGATCTCGGAGGGTGTTATCCGCCTCGGCCTACGGCCTCAACGGATAACACCCTCCTCGATCTCCATAATTCTTTATAAGATACTCAACCTCATTCATTAATTGTTAATTAATCCTTCCAAACTTGTGTTTAGAACACTGTTTTTAATCTGTTTCGCTTTGAAAACGTGCGAGGGGCACGACGCGGGTGCTTTCCATTGTGCCACAATTTCCGGAAATTTTAGGTCCAGATGTGAATGGAACGGTTCGGCCCAGGTGGAAATTTTCGGTCAAAGTGGTCCACCTCCAGAGTTAGTCCTCTTTGACTGGTCGGTTGGGTCCGACCGAAAATTGCCGTTTGCCTCAGCTTGTCACTACACACAGTAGTCAAAATGGTGGGTGGTTCAGATGTAAGTGTTTAAGAGTGCAGTGTGTGTAAGCTTCAGACGCAAGACCTTAACTTTCTCCTTATGCAAAGTTGCACACAAGGCTTAGTACAACAGTGCATCTTAATTTGTTTTTTGCTCTGGTTTTCATCGGTTTTTAAAGACGAATATATTTACTGGCTTCTCCGAATGTTGACGGTGTTTTCCCTCCTTTTTCTCTTAGCAGTATGTGACCCTAGCTCTTACGACAATACTAAACAATCAATTCGGTCGGAGTTTTGGTTCCGACGCGTTCCATTTTCCGTTAGTTAGTCCGAGTGGTCTCTGACCGGTTGGAAAGGTATAATGGAAAGCACCCGAGATGAACAATAGACCTATTCGGCCAACTCAATGTTGTACCCAATTCAAATCTCCCGGGGTTAAGATTCTTTGTGTATACGCTCTTCTCACATATGGTAATATGCCCGTCTAACCTCGTTTACGGGTAAAAATTCTTTTGAAATTCAAATACGAAAACGTCGTCTGATTAGCATTTCAAAGGATTTTTTACTCAAAAACGAGGTCAGACGGGCATATTACCATACGTGAGAAGAGCGTATTGTATTTGCAATATAATATAGCATTCACATTTAAATGATATGGAAATTCCTGAAACAAAACGGTTTATTGCCAAAGGGTTTGAATTGGGTACAACATTGAGTAAGCCGAATCTGGCGCATTCAGCTGAATTCCGATTGGCTGAATTGTTATGTTGCTAAGGAAATTTCATACTTGATTCCGTTTGGGTTTCGTAAACACAAGACCAATCAATCTTAAGGTGGCCCGTTCCTATTTATATACGTGTTGGTTATGTTTTTGATTCGCGTTTTTCAGAATGAAAGATTCAACCGATTTCTACGATTTTTTGCATCCTTAATAAATAATGATGGAACTTTAAGAAAATGTTTTTTATTTTCTTATAGGTATAAAAACTTATAAATAAAAACTTAGATATCGGCATATATTTAAAACCTCATTTTTACGAAAAATGAAAGTAACTTCGAAATCCCACGACAGATTTTTCCCTACCTTCAGCGAATAAGCCTCAGAGCTCTCTAGTTTTATGTCTTCAAGTTTGAAGGCAATCGTGACCGTAGAAATCGCTCCACAATTAATGCTAAAATGATAGGCTAACACATTTGTGAACGTAAACGCACAAATAGCGGAAGAGAGCTGACAAACTACCTCTTAACTGAAACGTTGTTCTTACCCAAAGCATTGTTGGAAGAAAAAAAGTAATCGGACAACTACGGCGAACACAGCGCTTTAATATAACCAACTTTCTGCTACATGCGCGTTGAAATTAAAAAATATTCTATTTATCCAACTTACTCTGCATTTGTCCGTTCATTTTCGACAAAAATATTAAGAAAACAAAACAGAGCATCTGCAGAAACCGCTTGGCAGTTTTTAGCTTCAAAGGTTCTCGTTCTGAGGCGAAATAAGCCCACTAGTTCGCGAAGACCTCGCCATCCAATTTTCAACTGCAATGAAAACCCTCTCGCACGATAATATATTTAAGATCTCTGACTTTCCTATCACATGCTCACGAGTAGTATGCCACTTGGGACACCTCTATACCTTGACTTTTAAATAATTTGTCTACGAAGAACGTGTAAAAAGAAAAGAAAAAACAAAGAAAAATCACTAAACTGAAAATGAAATAGTACACAAAACACGGTTTGCAAATTAAATGTCTAATTATGTTTTATACACATTGTTATAGGACTAATAGGAGCAAAAAAAGGTTTGTTAATGACTGCATGATATGATCATCGGAAAAGGCTTATAAGGCCCCTAACAAAACAAGGGCAAATTATGCCATAATTTCATAGTAAATAGATTTTCATATGTAAATAATAACTCAAGTGGCATACTGCTCGTGAGCATGTGATAGGAAAGTCAGAGATCTTGAATATATTATCGTGCGAGAGGGTTTTCATTGCAGTTGACCCTATCCCCAGATTGACCCTATCCAAATAAAGGCTGGTTTTCACTAGCGACGGAGTCGGAGTCGGAGTCGTCATCGGAAGCGTAGAGCTTATGATCTAGTGAAAACAGCGCTCCGATTTCGCTTACGACTCCGCCGCTTACGTTCCACTTATGATCTAGTGAAAACCAGATTGTCGGAGTCGGAAGCAGAAGCAGAAGAACCAAACCAATCACAAAGCGTGGGAACGTGCATTCTGATTGGCTTATCCTTCCGCTTCTGCTTCCGACTCCGACAATCTGGTTTTCACTAGATCATAAGCGGAACGTAAGCGACGGAGTCGTAAGCGGAGTCGGAAGAAAATGGAAACGTTCTGATTCTTCTGATTCCGATTACGTCGCGCTTATGACTCCGCTTACGACTCCGATTTTTGATTTTCACTAGGTCATAAGCGCTCTTACGACTCCGCTTACGACTCCGACTCCGACTCTGTCGCTAGTGAAAGCCAGCCTTAATGCAGCTTCGCCGAATGACGGACTTTGTTATGCGATCACGTTGTAGTTCGTTAAAACAAACTAGTATGCTTGAACATTTTAGAGTGCTGTGAATGCACGAACACTTGAAACAGTACCTTTTTTATTTTTAAATACATAATAACATACAGACTGTACAAAAATGCAAGTGGAGCTAATTCACAGTGAAATTTTTTTTCTTTATTCCCTATTTTTACATTATTGTCTCATTAATATTCATATTTTCGATTATCCGGACTCTCGATTTTCCGGACTGTTTACTCAAGTCCCAACGAGTCCGGATAATCGAGGTTTTAGCTTTACTTTGAATGTGGCATATTTTTCTCCCATACAAATACCAATAAAATGGCTTCCACTGCGCGATCTCTAATTATACTTTGAAGGGAGAATCGCTCAAGCACGATTCAAATGAAACTTCCGAAGCATTTCATCTGAGACACACGTACCGGGTTTGATTGATGTAAGCTTTGCACTCAACACCACTTCGCTGTAGCAGTCTTAAGCTGCGTTCGTGGGCGAGCGCGTTTTTCAGAATCGCGGCGTTTGCTAGAAAACGTTTCCTTTCTCCCTCCTTTCTCCTTCCATCCTTCTTTGTCGCTTTTGTTCCTGCAGCTTTCACGTCGAACTCGCCCGCAAATGCTACGCAGGTTAATTAGCAATTATTGAATGAAGCTGAGCAGGATATGATTAGAAGAATTATGTAGATCGAGGCTGAAGGCTGCGATCTGTATAAGCCGACTTCAATAATTGTTTTATGCTTCATTCAAAATATTTTTAAGGCTGGTTCAGACGCCGTATCTTTCAGGGGCCGAACCTAATTGAATAAGTTCGACTTTGGAGCGACACTGGCGCGACATCTGATTCAGACAGCGCACTGTTTGTCGAGCCTAAGTTAAGTCCGACAAAAGTTCGGCACCAAACTAAACCTACCGTACCAAATTGATTACCACTCTCCTTTTTAAAGGAACAGCTTAAAAATTGCTTACTTGAACACTAATTCGTGAATAATCTTGAATGTCTTGATTGCCTATTACTTTTAATGAAGGTGTATCGCCGTCTCAGACAGGGGAATCTCTCCAAAGTTCGAGTATGCCAAGTATTCACACTCCTCCATATGTTATTAGGTTATTTTATCATTATTATTAATATATTTTTATATATCTTTTTTATTAAACATTATTTAACATAACATTACTATAAACTCTACAATAACAGGGCGGCAAATTTTAGAGGAGGCAAAACAGTAAAAAACAAACAAACAAGCAAAAAATGTGAAATGCGAAAGTTCAACAGATTAACAACAACTAGCGCCATCAAATCTATGACTTTTCCAAAAAATTTTGACGGCAGGACACTCGTAAAATATATGGCTAATAGTTTCACAAGGAGCATCACATTGTTCGCGTTTTGGAGAAGATTTAACATTCATTTTCCAATGGCGTTGGTTGGTTGGACGAATATATTTTATCATTATTACTGTTCTCTAATCTATTTTATTCTTTTATATTGCTATCATAGCTTGTGACCTTTTTCTGAATGTTCATGTCAAATTTTAGCTCTTTTTTAAATGATAGATTTTTATATAATGACATTTTTTTATGTAATAGATGCTAGCTGCTAAGTAGTCAAAGTTTTTTTGTTTTACTTAGGTTTTTGTAATTTTTTTTCTACACGTGCACGTTTGTAGGAGTTTTTGTTAACTCTTAAGTGTTTACGGGTATAAACTACTTACTTACTTACTAGTACTGTTCCAAAATATTCAGATCACAAGAACAGAGTACATCGTTATCGTAACATAAACAGCACAGTTTGAAGTATTCTTTCATGTGGTGTCCTTTTCTTGTCAACCAATTGTAGCGTCTGTTAGATTCAAAGTCCCTTAGGTGGTCGTAAGGAGCCAATCAGCCATCGCGTCCAAAATCTGGACCAAACCGATTTGACCGTGCTTGCAATTGGCTCGGCGCCATCAAAGCAATAGCGCTCTGGTCCAGAGGCTTTTCGCGCGGGTCACTATAAAGATTGGCTACAGATATGATTGATTTTTGTACCAAGGCCGTGAAATTGTCTGCAAACCTTGTCGGCAGATTTCAGCCTCGTTCCCAGTCGTCCTCGGCGATTTCGGATGTGACGTCACCTGTCAAGCTTGTCGGGAAAATTCGCCCAGGACGCCTCGCGCTATCGCGCTCGGTTCCAAGCCTCCTCTGTTCACTCGGATAGCGCGAACAGGCCTGGGTACGAGGCTGGGCAGATTTCTGATCTATGTAAGGCAATGGCTGTCAGATGGCGCTGTGACTTTTATCCTGCAGGTATTGGAGACTGTTGATAGTAGAATGGTGAAGGTTCTTAATATGTATTTTTCAGGAAATGATGACGAAGAAGACGCTGTAGCAAGTGCTGACTGCTCATCTCGGGGAACCTCAGAAGAAACAGATGAACAACTTAGCGAAAGTTTGAGTAAGCATGTCTCTTCGGCTCTAGTTTAAACCCAAGTAGTTAATAGGGCAGTTTCGAGTCATCAAAATTTATACTTGGCTTCGAGAAAGACACTGAGCCAAGCATGAATTTTAGTAATTCGAAACAGGCGTATTATTTCTTGTCTTATTGTGGTAATGTAGATATTAATTTTGCCATATTTTTTAGGATGAGTAAGGGAGACGTTCGTCTGATTTGTTTGTAGTAAACACCTTCATACAGTTTCGAATTTGTCTTTTTACTTTACGATTCACAAGAAAAAATTACGGCAAAAGAAGAGAAGAAAAACACAGAATTAATATACGCGAACCGAAAACTTTCCAAAAACGATAACTTAAAGTACAGCAAAATGTAAATGACTAAGAAAATGAGCAAAAAATACAGAAAAAACTATACTTACAAGATCTGTACGGCAACTCCGGATACAACTAAACGACTGATTTACATGGACAAAAAACAAAACTTTTGTACTAAACAGAACTAAAACCAGTAAAACTAATGAACTAACGAAAATTGACAATAACGGTTACGTAACGCGACTCCGAGAATAGACTTACAGAAAGAATACGCACGTGGACAAAGGCTAACAAAAAGCTGCCCTGAACACAATAACAAAAATTAAACTAACTTCATGCAATGCAAAACACGAAAGAAAGAACAGTAAAAATCCCGCAGTCTCTCGTGGCTACATGACAGGCCTAATGAACTGCTTAAGTGTCTACACAGTTCATCAACCGGGTCACTACTTAGACAAGAGCATAAGTCCTCGATCCTTTGAATAGTAGAACTGTTAAGGTTAATAAAAGAAATCCTTTCATAGTTTCGGGACAAAAATGTTCGGTTTTGGTGATTTTAATGTGCTCTCTGTCGTTCAAGGAAGCATGATCGTTACTGGTCTTGTAACAACTGTCAAACTCGTCCGAACCTTTGCTGATCTGACATACCCGTCCTTTCCGCTAAAGACATTAATAACTTTGCCTACCTACCATTTTCCGCGATGGACATTTTCATCTGCAATCAATACTAGATCTCCGATTGCCAAGCTACGACGAGGCTTCATCCACTTTGCTCTTTCTTGTAGCGTTGACACATACTATAATAGCCAGCCCTTCCAGAATATGTCGGACATGTACTCAACTTGTACAACTTGTTGCAACGGCGGTTGCTGTATTTATGGCTATCTTCCTAGCCAAAAGATCCAACGGGCAAACTTGGATTTGCTCTCAATAACAATAAATGATTTGGTGTGAGCGGTTCAAGTTGCTTTGGGTCGCTGCTCACTGGCGTCAATGGTCTACTGTTCAAAATCCCTGAAACTTCAGCCATGAAGGTTTGCAGCATTTCATCATAGAAACGTTGTTGTCCCAGTAAGGCTCTGAAGATTTTGCAAATTGATCTAACGATTCTTTCCCACGCACCACTTGTATGGGATGCTCGGCAGGGGCATGATATTTCCAGGTGATGTTTTTGTGACGAAGAAAGTCATGAATGGTCGTCTGATTCACTAAATACTGTCAGGCAAGACCGTTGCTGCATAATCTGCACTGGCTGCCAGATAAATTCCGAATTGCCGACTTATTACTATTAATATTACTATTTATATGTAAGGCTATCAATAGCTTAGCTCCTTCTTATCTCAAGTAACTTATTAATCTTAAACTGGGCATGCAAATACAAGTTACGCCCCGATTGTGATGGGCTGTTACTAAACCCTGTGAAATTCAAGACTGTAAAAACGTTAGGAGATCGATCTTTTGCTGTTGTTGCTCCTAAAACTATGGAATTCGCTGCCCTATGTAATTCGGAGTAGCCCCTCAGTTGAAGCTTTTAAGAAGACACTGAAGGCATTTTTATTTCAGAAAGCTTTTATGTAATTTTTCTGTGCTTGTTAAACTAGTTTTTAATAGGTTTTATGCAGTTTTTATAGTTTAAGTAGTTTAGGTATTTTTTATAATTTCAGTATTGATAGATTTGTTTTAGCTCTTTTAATAGGTTTTATAAATTTTGTACAGTTTAACAATAAGTAATTTTTATAATTTAAGTATTGACATATTTTTATTTTTTAAGTGCTGATGACAATAGCGATATTGACATCGGCGCTATATCCCACCGCTATGGGCTAGTACTTGAAGCAATTATAGCATAACTGAGCTTTCCTCATCACTTGTAGACGTTCTTCAAAGCCCTTGTCTATGAAAATCTTGCATTTCGCCAAGAGATGAGCTCCATTGCATGCTGGGTAGACTGCATATCTCGTAGTTGGGGCTTCATCCAAGTTCTCTTGGTAGACTGCGAGCAGTCTCTCTTGTTCTTCAGATTTAGTGAAGGGAGTGCACACGTGCGTGAGCGTCCAGAAATGAGGGCAGCAGTCGGAGGAGAAAAAAGACTGCTCTCATAGCCAGAGCAAGTGAAATAAGCGTTGGCCTCACAACGCAAAATACGATTGTTGACTAATTCTTGAAGTGTTGACAACAGATCATTGTCAGTAATCGAAACCCTCGACAAGATGATAATGGCTGAAGTACTGCAGGATTGTTTTGTCACGTTTCCCGAAAATAAAAACATTACAAACATAACAAAGAAAAGCATTAGAAGGTCTCATCTCGGGACGTATCGTCCCAATTCAGGTGCCCAAAGCCTCTCTCTAGTTAGCCTCCCACGCAGCCGTTTTTACGGGCGCCTGTATTTCGTCCCTCCCCACAAACGCCTGCTCAACCGAGCAGCATTCCTTTCCAATTGTTTTAGTCGCGTGGTAAGTGGCCAATCAACAGCTATGAAATTAAGTGAAGCAAATGAAGCCACGCGTCACACCCGGAGGCTGGAGCCAAGAGAGAATGATGATGGTCCAAGTTGATACTACCTCATTTTCCTGTAGCAAGAGAAGACAAAGACACTACCAAAGTGAGGAGATACGGCGGAGTAAGCCTTAATGATTTCATGTTGCCTAAACCAAAAGTGCAGCAGGATGTCTTTAATGTGCTATTGCGTTTCCGCAGTAATCCTGTAGCCCTGGTAGCAGATCTGACAGAGATGTTCTCACAGTTCACCATGGCAAAGCAAGAAAGACGGTACCAACGCTTCCTGTGGAGAGGCGTCAACCTCTCGTGGTCTCCTGAAGTCTAAGAAGCAATGAGATTGATGTTTGGTGATTCTGCTTCGCCTTACTTTGCCCATTACGTTGTGCAACAACGTGCAGAAGATAACAGAGATAACTACCCGTTAGCAGTAACCATAATCCTATTACAAATGTACATGGATGGCATTATGACTTCGTTGGAGACGGACGATGAAGCGATTAAATGTCGAGACCAGCTTAGAGAACTGCTTGGCAAGGCAGGCTTCGAAATACGGCGTTGATGTGGTAACATGCCAAAGGTGCTGAGAGATGTTCCTGTGGAAGATCGTGTGGCGAATGGTAATACTGAGGAGTCTAAACTACCTTGCATGAAGGCGTTAAGAGTGCAATGGAATGCTGAGATGGATATGTTTACCTTCGACTTGAGCACCCCGCAGGATGTTGTCTATACCAAGCGAAGGTTTTTAAAGAAACTAGCTATGCTGTTTGACCCATTGCAGATGGTAGTACCATTTGCAATTAGAGCCAGGATGGCTATACAGGAGACGTGGTTATTGGGCTTAGGTTGGGATGACCAGTTTCCTAGTGACTTAAAGAAGGCGTGTCAAGAATGGTGGAGAAAAGTTACGAGAGAACTTTTTTGGAGTCCAACTCTAATGACTAATGCAATATTCCTAATTATTAAGCAAAAAATACAAAGCGATTTTTAATTAATTAATCTAGTACATATTCACAACTTATTTTCTTCAATTACAAGTTAACTGTTCTTTTTTTTTTTTTCAGTTCACCTTGCGTATAAACAAAGAGTTCCTCGTCTTTCGTTTAATCCACAACGCCATGATTTCTTCCGATCACAACACCCCTTTTACCCGATCCAAAAACTCCCAAACTCCAGTAACTCTGTGTTAGGTCAATTCTTTCCTCCAACTTGCCTTAATCTTCCTGTCTGCTGCGGTTGTCGGGATTTATACTGTTGTCCAGGTTTTCTGCAGCTATTCTTGGAGAAATTATTTACGGTCACCAAAAGTATTTCTTCGTATTGGCGTTCGGTTACGGTACTTCTATTCCGTGAACGTCCTTTTTTTGGCTTCACAACTTGCTTACCCGTGACAAATGAGTTTCAGGGTCCCTTCTGCTGAAGAGTTCAGTA
The DNA here is from genome assembly GCA_964035705.1 of Porites rus. NCBI lineage: Eukaryota > Metazoa > Cnidaria > Anthozoa > Scleractinia > Poritidae > Porites > Porites rus. Next base: position 36,773,034 of record OZ037995.1, read on the forward strand.
GTGACTGTGCTTCCTAAAGTTTCTCTCTTTCTTACATAAATACACACTCCGTACAACTTTGCAGCAACTTTAACTCCCATTCAAGACCTACGATTTCAAAATCCTGTGCAAATGCAAGGTGTCGAGCAAAAGAGCTATAAAATTTTAAAAAGTCTAGTAATTAACAGTGAGAACGGTCTACAAACAATATGGCTTTTAAGACATGTTCTAATTTGCAATAGATCCTGATTAGAAATGAATATTTTTTACAAAATTAGTTTTGTAATGAATAACAAATTACAAACTACAACAATAAAAAGACTAATAAAAGTTACGCAACCGCGTCCTACGAAAAAAAAAATACTTAAGCAAAAGAAATCCGCATAAAAGAAATAACTATTGAGAATTAAGCATTCTATGACCGTGCGGCACAATAGACAGTATTCGTATTCTCCGACAGTCCTGGGACGAGTAGGCCTTCATCATGAATTCGAGGCTCATGCGGGGAACTTCTCGCCAAGAAGACAAACAAATATGAGAAAACTGCGGCTGAGTTTGCCGAATTTAAGGAAAATTTTTAACATTGTAAGGTTGCGAAGGGCTTACATACCTCAGAGATCATTATTTCAAACAACAAAAGGAAGCTCTGTTCATTATTACTAAGAAAAACAGCGATCCTAACAATAATTATATTGATGAGAAGAGTGCTTGGTGAGCGAGTTTATAATTTAATATAAACAGAGATGTTCTCAAAATCCCCGAAGCCATTTTAATTGTAATTTTCAGTGTCCTTTAAACTTTTTGAAGAATACCTTTTATTGAAATGGACGTAATTATCGAAAGCCTGCGAAAAAGTTAACAGTGATGTTATCACACCTACTTTGCAGTTGAAATTTTCTAATAGAGCGGATGCAAAATCTTGTGTATTTGAAGTAAACCAAACGACTCATTCAGTGGATAATTACTTATCAGGACGCGGCTTAGCGTTCTGCACACAGTCCATTGCATTTTAAGGAAGTTAAACCGGTTTGAACAAAGATGACTAGGTAAAGTTCATTTTCAAGTTTAAGTTACATTATCTTCGATAACAACTGTGCGAGAGTACAAAAACGTGCACGCAGTTGAATACAGAGTTTGGTACAGACGATAATACTGAGCAGTTTAAACTCCACAGTAGATGTACAGATACACACAAGAGAAAAAGAATAATAATAAGAAGAAAATCATATAAAAAGGATTCGAGTATTGACATTTTGACACGATATACCATTTTCTTGATTACTTCTTCTTTCTTCTTTTGGCTTCGTGGCTTTTTAAATTTTACTGTTAAGACGACCAGCTCTTCCCACAGTTTTGTTTTTTTAAACAGATATCCCTTTAGCTTACCCGTAAGGTTCAGCTTTGAAATCTTGCAGTTTTTTGCTGATTTCTATCGTTTTGCAACGATTCAGCCGCGACGAGAGAAAAGATTTTCTGAAGAGACGAAAGATTTGGTAAAGAAGTGAAAAGACAGAGCCACTTGAAACCTCTTACTCCGTAGCTCAGGTGCGAAATCGATAATAGAGACCTTTAGCAACAGGCAAACCGCAAACCGCAGGTAGCAGGTACGCGTTTGCAGTTTCGCGTTGCCGAGATTTCAAGTTTTAGCAAGGCGCTCAGTTCAGTTTAGTTCACTTCATTTTTATTTAGCCAAAATATAATACAATACAAGAATACATAAAGGAATTGTAAGGTTGCGAGGGAGTCTAGAAGAAACCAGAAGGTTTATGAAGCCTGGGCTCCCCAGTCTCAAAGAAATAATCAAAATAAAATGAAATTTGCGGAGTGATACGTTAAAAATAGGAACTAAGCAGAGACTGATGAGTTAAGTTATGAATTCAGTAACAAGGTAGAAAAAAAAATTAACTCTAGATTGGAACAGAACACTTTCTTTTGTTAGTACGGCAGAAAGGAATATAAAATCGATTTGAACTACGCGTTCATTGTTTAGGGCCGCCATGTTGTTTTCATCAAGTCGAAGTACATCACTTTAATTGCCCAAAAATTAGCAATAATTCATTGATTCGAGATCAAAAATCCAACAGACACATCGCAAACGGATATTAAAAGGTAGTTCATACCTTTAAACGCGAGGCTGTACAATTTTTTGTCGCAAAAAACCTTGCCGTAAATCACTAACCGCTGGAAGCCCTTCCTGCGGTTCAAACGTGAACTGCAAACTGCAAACGTGACCGCAAGGCCGTGGTCACGTGACATTTTGCGGTTTGCAGTTTCCCATGAAAAACCTGATGCTAAAGGTCCCTAATGGGTCATAGATGGTCGACAGGAGGTGAAGAACTGGGACGAAGAATGCAAGGTGTGTGAGAGAAGACGTGTGCAGCCAGCAGTGCAGATCATGGCACTACTTCCAAAGTCGAGACTTGGAACAACGATGAGAGCGTTTGCAAAATGCTGTGTTGATTACAGCAGGCCCTTTACAACCAATATTACTCGAAGGGTTTCTGGTAACTGATATTTGGGCTTGTTTACGTGGTCAGCAACCAGAGCAGTGCATTTACAAATGGCATTTTCATTGAGCACCACAGATTTCCTGATTGAGTTCAGCCGAATGGTAGCCACCAGGGGAAGACCGGAAAAAGTTACAAGCGATAATGGGACAAACTTCTTAGGAACGGAAAGGGAGCTCAGAGAACTTGCTCAAGCAATGGACCAAGAACGGATCGCGGATAATGCTGCCAGTGACGGGATCAGATGGAATTGGATACCTCCGCTGGGATCGCACTTTGGTGGAGTGTTCGAGTCACTGGTTAAAGTAGGTAAGAAATCTCTCAACGCAGTAACTGGAAATGCAGGGCTAACGGACGACGAGCTGAAGACTGCGAAGCATTGATGAACTGGGGACCATTAACGTATTAACGAGGTGACAAGCGAGACGAGCCAGTGTTGACACCTAACCACTTCTTAGTTGGGCACCTGGGAGAGCAACTAGCACCTCAAGATACCCATGACATAGTATTTAATCCCAGGAACCGTTGGAGACTGATTCACCAGCGCTCTAGAGAGGAATTTGTGTCAGCACTTAAGTTGCGAAAGAAATGGAGAGAGGCAAAAGACAACCTGAAAGTTGGGGATGTAGTGCTTGTTGTTGATCAGAATGCTCAACGCGGTCAGTGGCATCTGGGTCAAGTGGAAGAAGTGTTCCCGGGTCAGGATGGACAGTAGACTTTCTCAAAGTCGTTCGCTTGGTTTCCTGGTCTGGTGTGGTAGGACCCGGCACGAACGACTTTTATCCCTTGCAGCGCGCCAAATTTACAGGAGGAATTTTCCTCCTGTAATGTTATCCAATCAGAAGCAGCCTTATCAAACCGCACGTCAATCAAACAGATCACGCGCGCAAGATCTTGAAACATGAAACCTGTCTGGGTGAAAGTAAAATTTGCTTCGAGTGTTTTTCTTCCCTGTTTGTTTATGTAGAGGCTTTTACTAAAACTTAAATTTTCAGCTGGTTGTACGATGCGTTCAGTCAAGGACGCAATCGCTTATGGGTTGCGAAAAGCACAGTACAAAGATGTTCGTGAACATCAAAGGAAAGTAATCGAGGGTTACTGCAGTAGAAAAGACGTATTTCTTTCGGCGCCAACAGGATCAGGAAAAAGCTTGACTTTCGAAGTTGCTCGCTATGTTTTCGACTATTTAGAGCACGGCGAAAGACTGGAAGTGTGTTCTGTCTGCTTAGTTGTTGTGCCACTGGTCGCCCTTATGAAGGACCAAGTTACCTCTTTAGTTGCCCGAGGGATATCGGCTGCTTCAGTTGGAGCAGACTGCACGAGGGAACAAGTAAAAGAAATTTCGGAAGGAAAATACTCGCTGGTATTTGGAAGCCCCGAAGCTCTCTTAAATAGCCACCGAAGTATTTTTCACGGCAAACTCAGGAAAAACCTTAAGGCTGTATTTTGTCGATGAAAGTCACTGCATTGCAAAATGGTGAGCGATTGATTTGTTATTGTTTGCGATATACTCGTTGTCTCGCGGAAACACATCTCCAAGAAGAAGCTCCAGACTTTGACACGTTTTTGTCTTCTGTTTCCCTGAAAATAGCTTTCTTTGTAACGCTGGATTTTCTATCAGTTTGCCACATTGAAGGCAAATGTTTTCCGGCACAGCAACCCGAATAAAAGTTTTAGTTGGTGTGTTTTCCTCCTCCATTCCATTTAAAACCAAACCATTGATCGATTTCGCGAGGTGCGAAAAGTATTTTGACAGTTTGACAGGCAGCGCTGAATGCAGCATCATGAGAAGTTCGCGCCAAAATGACGTCACTTGATGTGATTCGCTGCAAGGGAAACAAGTCGAGCTTTCGCTCGCTCGCGCTCCGCGCTAGTACGATCGCGCTTCGCGCTCACAGTCGCGCTACGCGCTCAAAAGCTCGACTTGTGAGCAAGTCTAGATGGACAGGAGCGCTTGGTCCAAGTGAGCACAAGCACGGGCAGCCAGAGTACGTGACCTAGAGAGAACAGCTGAGGATCCGGAGCCGCTCTTCGGGGGAAAGGAAGGACACGCGATTAACCTGAACTTGTTTGTTTTTGAAAGCGCCAGGCGCTACCCCCGCGTGGGGGACTGGAACGAGTGAAATAAAGAGTTTTGTGAGCACTTGGAAAATGGCTGTGGTGTTTGAAGTTCAACCGGGCTTCGAATAGAATTTCGAATTTCTCGCGCCTAAAAATATCCAGGGAGTATTCTAAAGTCTGAGTAAATCTTACTTTTACCGCTCTGAGTATAACATTTATTAGAGGTCATAAGTTTTTCCAGTTTTCATGGAGATCAAGTAATTTTCGTGTTACCCTGAAGTCAAGGTCAACCTTCCAAAATTTGGAAAGTACAATGTGATTGGCTACGTTTGGGAAAGGAATGTTGTTTTCGGTAGAGCAGGCGTTTGTGGCGTAGGACGAAATACGAGCTCCCCTAAAAACACCTGCGTGGGAGGCTACTCTTCACTGACCAAGACTTAATCATAGCAACAACTGACGAGGAACGCTTTTGTTCCAAAACTGCAGTTCTGCTTTAGAACTTGTAACAGAAAGTCGCATAGACTAGAAGACTCTTACACTCTTTATTAAAGCTAAAATAAAAGTATTTGCCAACGGATAAACTACAGGACACCGCGCTATAGTCCAAAGTCTAGCTTATCTCTAGAAAAAAATCGGCGCCCCAAAAATGATCTTGGCTGACTCGTCAATTAGTTTTGAATTTACTCTATGCACTGCATAACCTACGTGTTAAAAACAAAAAAAGGAAAAACTCTGTTGTTGTTGTTGTTGTTCAAGCAAACTCTAAGGGCACGTTTCAAGTGCGTGGCCTGTCGTTTGCCATATGGGATGCGGTTAATTACATTTCAGTTTTTACGCCAAAAAAATCACTAGTCCGTGAAAGACCATTCCCTCTGACATTTGAATAGTATTTCTTTATGAGCTTTAAATTCTAAATATCTGGTAAAAGGTAACATTATCCAACTAACCATTACAACCAATGACATATATTTGATCTTATGATTGACAAAATCGTGGTACTTAACACAAAA
>OZ037995.1:36786090-36791090 GCA_964035705.1 Porites rus
CTATAAATATTTCCCTAAACGAATGAATTTTGCAATAAATCCCAAACACCGAATAAAATTCCTTTAATAATTTTAAGTCAAAAACGAGCGCACTGCGAACATTTTCCATCGCTTCCATTTTTATTGTTTAACACTTTACTCGCCGTTTTAAAAGTCACCGACGCGAGACGTGATGTCATACTAACAGGCGGACTGAACCACCGATTTCCTTGGAGACACCTTCCCCCCGCCCCCTGGCTGCAACTAACTTGTATTATTTATGTGTCTGATACTCACGGGGAGGGGGGGGGGGCTACTCAACATTGTTTTATATGCCTTTTTATATCATTTTGTCCAAAAAGGTACCCCTTTCGTTTACCTTCCATTGAAAAATGTTGCCTCTGCAACATACCTACTAACAGTGTTCTTCTCGTTATATGAACCGTTTATTAAATTAAAACGATACAGCCATAAGGTGTGTGTTCAAAATATTTGAAATACCTAAATGACAGATTTTCCTACTCTTTCATATACTTAAACACTTAAAATTCCTACCCTTTCATAAACCTGAAGCCTGATAAAAGTACCTCTTTCAGGCAAAGCCTCCTCCCTGGCCATCATAGGGGGTACCCCGGGCGGGGGTTCCGCTTGATCTAGGCGGACACTGTGTATTGAACGAAGACCAAAGCATTCCCCAAGGATGTCTGCTTAAATCATGTTTGCCTGGGCGTTACAAGTTGTTTTTCGTGTTGAATGTTATTGTCATTTTTTTACTAGGTGTCGCAGGTATCAATGAGACATCATGTCAAACAGCTTACCCAGGTCAACTAGAAGATGCAGGGTGGAGTGACGAAAGCTCAGGTGTTGCAAAAGTAAGGTGTTGTTCGTTTTTTTCTTTTTCTTTTTTTATGGCGGGGAAGTGGTGACGCGAGCAATATAAAGAAGCAGTCCTCTGGCAAGTCGGTCAGTTGAAGATCGAAAAACATTTATCAATAGATTATACAGTAACGTTTTAATTAGTTGCAGCAATACCAAACAAATACCACAGTGATTACCTTATTTCTTTGAATAAGCGCTCTGGTTCTTAAATCAAATGTTGTCCAAAATGGAGGGGAGTATATCAAAGGAGGGCGTAGCCTGCGAACCAGGTATTTCAGTGAGAGTTCGTCGAGAAAATTGGAACCCCTCTTTTTTCGGTCAGGCTACAACGTTACCACCAAAACTCGTTCGTAAATGCTTGCTACGCAGGCTAACTAGGACACGCAATTGGAAAGGGAAAAGCACCTAACGAGCGCATTTTATCGTAGCTTGTTATACATTTGTCCTTTTTCGGGATTAAAGTTAATTTGGGGGAAATTTTGTTTTATATGAGCAGATAATTTGCATACTACAAACACACAGAGTTAGAAATGGGACTTGAACTGACTTTACGGAGAACACAGTAGTCCAGTACTAATGCCACCATAAGAGATAAGACATTTATTCAAGTTGGGAAAGAAAGAGGCTTCAGTAGTGTTTTATATACCCTCTATTTAACAAACTGAGGGGGAGTAGGGTACTTAGCTGGCCAAAGAAGGTGGGCGCTTATTCGGGGAGGGGGGTCATATGAGTGCGGCTTCTTATTCGACGAAATGGGTTATAAGAGGAAGGTGGTTTGAAGTTCTGTGATTGCACCGAAAAATATCACGTCAGTCATAAATTGTAGTTTGTTAATTATCTTCCTAGGACAAGAAGCTGCCCCTGACCCATATGGAAAGAGCTGAGAGGGCAAGAGTAAGTTCTGGGCGATGTTTGTTGTAGTTTAAGGTTATTGTGCATTTAAAGAAATGTAGAATGAATCTTGTGTAAGACTTGCACATATATTAGTTTCAGAAGACGCTGGGTTTATTGCCATCGTTAGGGACTGGTCAAAAAGTATAGGTGGGGGTGGGCCGGGGCACAGAGGGCGTGGGTCATGAGGTTTTGAGCATTGTGCAAGGGGTGGGTCGTGCAACTAACAAGACAGTAGACTGCACTTGTTATATGAAACACAGCCAGCTGCAATTATTGCTAAAATACTCACAAACCTGTTGTGCGAGAAAATACAAAGGTTGACAGGCCGCACATCTATACGGGCGTGGAACCCTCTGTTAACCTTCTTTTTTTTTTTCGGCTATAACGAGCATGTCCTTTAACGATTTTCCCTTTTTGTAAGGAAATGATTAATGGTTCTTTAAAAATTTGTTGAAGTTATAGTTGGTTTTGTATAAGATTCCATTTTTTCATTCAAGCTTCCTTTATAGTAGACACTGAGGGCTGGTATTGTGTCACAAATGGCAATATTTCTTTTTCCTCCTTGTTGTGTTGTTTTAGGAGTTTAGACTCCCTTTTGAGAATTTTATTTTTGATAGTAGGTTTTCTATCAAAGATAGGGGGCACACAACGAGAATATAGTTCAAAACCACTTAAACATAGCATTGTTAAACGTATTTTAGTATTTAATCAGTAGATATAGGCATATTTTTATCCCCTAAAAATTTTTCATCTGTGCGGATCTCCTAGCTTAAAGTCTAATAGGTATCAAAACTTACCTTTTCGAAAATTTCAGCCAGAAAAAAGGCTCCCGAAAATTCTAGGCGACCTTTTTAGGGTAAGAATCCCTTAAAAATGGGCAATGATACCATTTTTTTAGATGTTCGAAAATCCTAGGAGGGGCAGACAAGCGAGAAATTTTACAACAAATGTTCCGAAAATTCTAGATCTCAAATTGCCCCTGAAAGATTGTGGGTAGCCTCCGTCCGTCAAGCGTTTTTTTTTTTTTAATTTGAATTATTTTCCTCAAAGGTTGTTTCTGAGGAGTTTTTTCTTAGGATTCTTAAGGCTTCTCCTTTGACAAATTCTTTTTCAACATTTGGAGGGTTACACGAGGTGAAATGTGTGCAGGTGCAAGAAGCTTTCCGTTTGTTTTAAATGTGTCTTTGCATCAAGGATAGATTTTTCCTTGAATCTTGTGCCTTTGTATACAAACGTGTCTAAAAACGCCGTCTCAGTGTCAAATGTTTCGGCCGTGAATTCAATAGTTGGGTGATGTAAGCTTGCTTGTTCAATGAAGGCTTCGATGTCTGGTCTACTCATGTCCCATAGGGAAAAGATATCGTGTATGTGGCATTTCCAAACTGTTGTTCTAAAGACAGTTTTGCTTAGAGTTGTTGTTTCAATATATGTCATGAAAATATTGACAAAGGAATCAAAACTGCCTGTCTTTGTGCCCATTGCATTTCCATGGTTTTTTTGGGTAGTGCTTTCCACTGAAGTGGAAGAAATTTTCTTTGAGGATTAATCTAAGCATTTCCGGCAAGTAATGTGTAGGAATGGGTTGTCTTTGTTGAAATTTTCATATCCTTTGACAGATAATTTCAACATACTCTCATTTTGCTGCATATTTGTGTCAAGACTCATAACGTCCATTGAAACAAGAAATGTTCGGTTTTTCACATTCGTCTTTTTAGTGAAAGGTATGATTTCTGTGATTTTGATATTGGTTCTAGCAGTGTATCAACAAATTTTGTCAAGCACAGAACAAGGTTTTGTGCATTGTTATGAGAAAACCGAACATCCATGTTTTAACGAGGGGTTGGGTCATGCAATTTCCAACCTTGCTTTAGGGGTGGGTCAGTCATTTTTGTGCCGAAGGGAGGGGTTGGGTCATGTGTTTATTATCAACCACATTTCCAAATGCTCCGGCCCACCCACCCCCCCCCCCCCCATACTTTTTGACCAGTCCCTTATTTCACTGTTTGAGCAGCGAGCCACTTTACTTTATTGCAGTGGCGAGGAACTTATTAGGGAAAGCTAGAAGGGGTTTGGACAAAAAAAAACGTTTTACCCTGAAGAGGAGGTGTTTACCAAAACATCAACTAATGTAAGTTAGGTATGTACGCTGAAGAATGTTAAATTTACCTTCTGATTTAATCAAACTTTTTAAACAGACGTCAAGAGGGCCTCTACATAAGGCTGCTATCAGTGGACAGTACGAGATGGTCAAAATGCTTCTTGAACGTGGTGACGATGTGAATCAAAGAGATCAGGTTTAAGTCCTCTCCAGTTTATTCAAGTCCTACTTTAATCCTTACCTCTCGCGTTCGCTTCAGTAGCAGATTCTCTTATTCTGTTCTCACCTTGGCTGCGACGCACTAGTGCAATAGCCTACGGACAAGTTCTTGTGTTGGTTTCGCGGCGGTTTCGCAAGGAGTTTCGAGCCAGCGGGAAAATAGGCCCTTCGAAGGTGGCCAGTCACATGTTAAAAAAGGCTCCCAGAAACGAACTGGGGCAAGTCAAACAAAGAGCTCGCATCATTTAAAATGCCATCATTAGGTTAAACCTGATCGTCCTGGTGAATTTGTGCATTGCCCGGTCAAGAACTCTGATGATGATTTCCTCATAGGTTGCGAAGCATTAGTTACTGTCACCAGCAATGCTTTAGGCGAATCTTTGTTCACAATTTTTCCCTCATTATAAACATATACCTTTCATTTTCTGATCAATCTATTAAAATAAACTGTCTGAATGTTAAAAAAGCGTAGCAATTTCGGTTATCTGTGAAAATCTTAGCTCGAACAAAAACTCGAAGTTCTCAAAGATTTTATGATCTCGTTAACGTCTTTGCCACACAGCAATTTTCCATTTTTCGATGGCTGCTATTTCCCTTGAAATTAATTTGCAAGGAGCTGAAAATTGTACAAATTGCTCAAATTAGTCAACTCTTTCAATTACAGTGTAATGCTGCGTATTAGTCTACTATCTATTTCACAAGTTAAGTAAAATCATTCCATGCAAGTTCTTGAAAAGCCACCGTTGTTACTGGACTAGCTGGCTTCTTTCAACCTCATCTAACTTTGTTGTTTTTTCCTATTTTTGTAGTTTTCTTTGACCCCTCTTCATCTTGCCTGTTGGTATGGGCAGGAATCTGTCGTCAAACTGTTGTTGAAACATGGTGCAAACGTCAACGCCAAAGACAGGGTGAGTTGGTGAACGTTACTACT
>OZ037995.1:36796090-36808590 GCA_964035705.1 Porites rus
TAAATGATTGTGTAGATATTAATGCCCCAGGATCAAACAGTGATTGGACAGCTTTGCTGAGGGCGAGTCGTTCATCCTCAGTTCACTTCATTGAGACCCTCATTGATCTTGGAGCAGACGTTAATGGCCAAAGAAAAGAGGGAGAAGAAACTCCTTTAATATTAGCAGCTGACTGGAACAACTACATGGCAGCGTACTTGCTTGTAAGGCACGGAGCAGATGTAAATGTACAGATTAGTAATGGGTTCACACCACTGCACTTATCAGTCCAAAAAAATCACGAAAATCTCATCAAATTATTACTTGCAAACAAAGTGGATGTAAATATTCAAGATAATAATGGATATACACCCTTGCACTGGTGTGTCTTAGAGGATAACGAAAACCTCTGTAGATTGTTACTTGAACACAACGTGGATGTAAATATTCAAGATAATCATGGATATACACCCTTGCACTACTGTGCCAGAAAGGGTAACGGAACACTCTGTAGATTGTTACTTGAACATAACGCGGATGTAAACGTTCAAGATAAAGATGGATCTACACCCTTGCACTGGTGTGCCAGAGGGGGTAACGAAAACCTCAGTATATCGTTACTTGAACGCAACGCGGATGTAAATATTCAAGATAATGATGGATATACACCCTTGCACTACTTTGCTAGAAAGGGTAATGAAAACCTCTGTAGATTGTTACTTGAACACAACGCGGATGTAAATATTCAAGATAATGGTCATGGATATACACCCTTGCACTGGTGTGTCACTGAGGGTACACCCTTGCACGGGCGTGCCAGAGAAGGTAATGAAAACCTCTGTAGATTGTTCCTTGAACACAACGCGGATGTAAATATTCAAGATAATGATGGATATACACCCTTGCACCTGTGTGCCAGAGAAGGTAACGAAAACCTCTGTAGATTGTTACTTAAACACAACGCGGATGTAAATATTCAAGATAATGATCATGGATATACACCCTTGCACTGGTGTGTCACTGAGGGTACACCCTTGCACTGGCGTGCCAGAGAAGGTAACGAAAACCTCTGTAGATTGTTACTTGAACACAACGCGGATGTAAATGTTCAAGGTAAAGATGGATCTACACTCTTGCACCTGTGTACCAGAGGGGGTAACGAAAACCCCAGTATATCGTTACTTGAACGCAACGCGGATGTAAATATTCAAGATAATGATATATGGGTATACACCGTTGCACTACTTTGCTAGAAAGGGTAACGAAAACCTCTGTAGATTGTTACCTGAACATAACGCAGATGCAAATATTCAAGATAAATGTGGATATACACCCTTGCACTGGTGTGTCATAAAGAGTAACGAAACACTGTAGATTTTTACTTGAACATAACGCAGATGCAAATATTCAAGATAAATTTGGATATACACCCTTGCACTGGTGTGCCAGAGAAGGTAACGGAAACCTCTGTAGATTGTTACTTAAACACAACGCGAATGTAAATATTCAAGATAGTGATGGATAGACACCACTGCACCTGTCATCTTTTAACAGGGATTACAGCCGTGAGATAATCAATCTCCTGGTGAAATATGGGGTGCAAAACATAAATATCCGTGATGCAGAAGGTTTAATAACAAAACCTAATAACAAAAAGGTTTAATAACAAAATTAATGACAAAACTGACGAGAGTAGCTATAATCCTCAATGTTAATTTGAAAATTGTAAAATCAACGCTCTTACAAGTGTTTTAACCTACGTTTTCACAATGCTGCCTTCTTAAGGGTACAAAAGGTCGTAATAGGGCACGTGAGCTACGTAATTTAACGAACTTTGTAGCAGGAAACCTTTTTAATGTTGTATATTTGTTTTGTACCCCGAGGAAGGCAGCAGTGATGAAACGTGGGCGTACTTTGAATTTGTAGATCAGTTTCAAGAACAGTCAGCTCCCTTTGTAACGGACACTATAGGGACATCGGGATAGTCACGGTCCTCCTTAGCGAGAGTCCGTAATAACTGGAGTTTATTTCCGTCAAACATCTGTACAGTCAACTCCCTTTAAAGCGGACCCTATAGGGACGGACCTCGGGTTAGTCACGGTCCTCATTAGTGAGATGCCGTAATAACGGGAGTTTATTTCAGTCAGACATCTGGGCCGAGTTATTCAAAGCTGGCTTAAGATAACCCAGGGTTAGTGCAAGATTTGAATTCAGATTTGAAAGCTTAAAAATCATTTCAGTTTTAATTCTTTATGTCTACAAGTTGAAGATTGGAAGCTCTAAAAATGGCACAGAAAATTATCCGAGAAAATGCTTTTGAATACAAGAAAAAGAAACCCAGGTTAAAATTTAAGAAGAATTCTTTCACTTATTCATTATCTAAGTTATGGAACAGTTTGTCCTCCCAAGTACGTCTTTCAAGTGCTGCTGATGACTTCAAAAGTAAATTGCACGAATGTAGTTTTTTAGAACGTGTTTTATAGTACACGATTGTAGCTTTTTATAACTTGTCCTATAATTTTCCTTCTCGTTTTTAGTATATGGCCTTTAGTAGGTTTTAGCTTTTTGTGTTTTATGTTTTTATTACTAAGTTTTAATATATTTATTGAGTTGTTTTTAAAATAGTAAGAATAATATTATAATATAGCTGTAATTATTATAGATTTTATTTATACACGCTCGTATTTTGAACGAGTTCTTTTTAGGTCCACGACGTAACGTGTCAAAATAAATGATTGATTGATTGATTGATAGATAGTACACGATGAAGCATTTAAGATCTTGCCTTAGATGTCTCAGATGATTGCGTCATTGAGAGGTGACACTAAACCATTAGCCTTGTCTCCTTCATCCTTTTGAGTCTTACCAATTGGAAGGGACAACGTATAAGAACCCACACTGGTGTTCAAAAGGAGTAGGGAACCTAGACCCCATGTCTCATGTAGCCTGTGTAGAGACCCCCCCCCGCTCCCCTCAGGGAAAATCGGATTTTTCCCGATGGAAGGGGGAGTCTGTACACAGGTTATCTCTCATGAGCGTAGGGGACTGCAGGAGCTCGCAGTGAGTCATGCTGTTGAAGTGTCTCCGCCAAAATTGTTGAATCTAAGTAAATAAAGATATTAAACAATCATTGGATGAGGTTGAGCATGATATCATGAATTATCAAAACCGAGGTCTGTGTCATCTGCCAAAGCCGAAGGCTGAGGCAGATAATACAGACACGAGGTTTTGATAATTCATGATATCATGCGAAAACCGAATTCAATAATTGTTTTATTATACATTTTTAAAACAATAATTGTTTATAATTCATCCTCAGAAACAGAAGCGAAGCGTTCAGCCATTCTGTTTCTGAGGAGAACACTCCAAGGGGCTTGGTAACCAGGCAGACGTTGAACTTGACATGATAAATGCAATATCTGCAGCAGATATTGCATTTATCATGTCAAGTTCACAAGCTATTGTGAATTGATTGAATGCTCTCGACCAATCAGATTTTTCATAGCGAGTCTGATGTATAATAAAAACATTTAAATTATACGTGGTTCATAATATGATGTTATGGCCTTGACTGAACACAACCTAAGATATCAGTCGATTGGTGAACCAGCTGACCAGAAGAGACCTCTTTCTGTTAACAGCGTAAAGTCACCATTGTGCCCGGTCATCGGTTTTCCTGTTATACAGTGCGGCACTAATTTATGTCTTTGAACTTCGCGTTGGAAAAAATACCGATAAGATCATTTTTATGCCGTCGAAACCATTTAATTCCCTGGTTAATTAGACCTTAAACTAACAATAATTGCTATAATAATTGTTAACTAGATTCTTTCTGGGTTCAGCAGCACTGTAATAACCGGAGGCTATTTGATAGTAACAAATTATTGAGTTTCGGGGTTTTTGAAAGTACTACGAGAGGAAAGAAAATTCGTAACCCACCGACAACTTCTACCTCAACGGAGTCAAACATCTAAGCGCACTTTGCAAAAGGTTTTATTTGCGGGGATTTTAATTACAGTTAAGTTGACACCTCTACTAAATATGTTGACACAGAGAAACGATGCACGAAATGGTAAGTTAACGCAACGATAACACAGCCGTTTTTGCATTTTACGGCAGTAAGAACTTTTTAGTAGGCTTTCAGGAAGTTCAGCAAATCAGCAGCCATTGGTAACCGTCAACTAGTTTTGACTTGCTTTGCTTAGCGTTTTCATATCTCTCTAAAAATCGTTTGACCGCGGGAAACCACCCTCACCTCACCTCGTCCTACGTTGCAGCTGTAGCTAAAGTTCGATTGTCACTGAAGGGACTTCCAAGGATATTTAGAATAGATGAATAAAGTAATTAGATTCAAATTCAAATTCAACTTTGGTGCTGCGTCGGTGGTGGGGATTTGCTTTCCTGAAGTGAGTAGATAAATTCAACATGACGGTAAAAAGATTTAAAAACTAACGTTTCGAACCCAAATAATCAGAGCAAGGAATTATGGGTTGTGTGTGGTATAACAAGAATAATAGACCTTATTCACGATACCCGCCATCTTACCACGCGCTCTAGGATCGCTGGGATAAAAGAAGTACACGTCTATAGGGATCTTTGCCGCGTGAGAGTTTTTTCATTCTTTTAAAATGACTGACTCTTTGTTTAAAATAGAAAAAAAAGGTTAAGCTATTGCCATTCAACTTTTTTTGTGAGCTATGAGAAGATCCAGTTTATTTGAAAAGAATCTTCGTGAAAAGCAAAACTAGCAGAAACGCGAACGTACAGAGTCAAAGTAGCCGCGTAATAAGAAATACAACCGGTCTAAGTGAGTTGAGCACCTTCCTCAAAATTATCAAATCTAAGGAGCAAAATTTTTTGACGGTTAACTCTTCTTACCCTATTTACGGCTAACGGTGAAAATTTTTCAATTTTTACGACCATCGACAAAAGTTTTTAGCCGTTTTACGCGGAGACTGCAAAACAGTCCGTATTTTTGCGTATTCAAGTACGCGCGAGCACTCAAACAAAAGGTTTGGAACGAGGGTGAAAACAGAGAGCGAGACTGGGGGAGAGAGGCTCGACGACCATTTTGAACCCCCTGGTCTGAACGAACTCATTACAGTATATGGAAAACGAACAGTCGGTATTTTTTCTCTCGCCTCACACACTCTTACGCCACACTTTACCGATTTCTTTACTGATTTTGAGAAAAAACGACTGTTTGCCGTCTATTTACGCCCATCGGTTAACCCTTAAGACCTTAATTGAGACCCCCGCGGGACATCTGTCGGGGCACTTCATTTAGCATACATAGATAAGATACCTGAGGATAGTAAATGGCGGTGTCGGTCCGGATTCTATGAGTCAGATTGAAGGAGATATTACTTAAAGAACGTCGAAAGAAAGATACGAACAGCTAATCTTGGAGCTGTAGCAGGGTAAGAATCGCCTTTTTCGTTCCTTAAGGTTTCCCCTTGCTAATAAATCTGCAGAAAAATTTGCTGATCTGTAATGAGATCAGGACAGACTCCCAGGCTTTCTGTTTTGCAAAATAGTTAGCATACAAGCTTAAGACTGCGTTAACTTGTAAAGAAGTCCAAGAAAAATTCTTTTCACCTAAAATGTTTTTGAACTCCTTTTTATAGTAACTATATATATAACATTAACCAGCATTAGCCGAGATGAAATAGTATAAATGTTCATGACAATCGACTGACTTCCGGCTTTGTTTCAACCCCCCACTAGTGAGCTAACGTTTTAAAAGAAATAAACAGCTTTGTTACCATTTAGGTGCAATCAATGCACAGGAAAAAATAACGGATTCCCATTTTTGGATATTTTAGGGTATTTAAAGAATACCCATAAAAATCCCAAATTTGGCAAAGTGTCCCAACCAGGGAATTCCCAACCAGAGTGTCTCACTCTTCCAAATTTGGGATTTTTGTGGGTATTCTTTAAATACCCTAAAGTATCCAAGAATGGGAATCTGTTATTTTTTCCTGTGATGGGGGCCAAATCATTTCGATAAAAAACATAGAGTTTGCATAATAGACCTTTTCACGGTTTTTTCAACTTATTATGTGGACCAGTCAGAGAAAATCCGTCGACACCACTGAAAAGAGTGCCTCTTAAAATTAGTAAAATTGCCAAATTTGAAAGTGATACATCTTTAGCGAGCGAAGGTATAGCTCTGCAAAATTGCAAAATTTTACAGACGTTCGTATGGTGAGGGGCACAAATACTTTATAAACGACGCTGAGATGTCAAAACGAGACTCAAGGAGAAGAATGTAAAAGTAATGCTAATACTTAACTTCCCTTTTGTATATAACTTCTTGGAAGTAGAACTAAGAGCATGTGATCATGGCCTGTGGACAATAATGGAATATTTCCCGTTGACCGTGCGTTATTTGATATACTCGATACCTAAAGCTAAATGTAGACCTGGTCACTTAAATGTCCACATATTAAACATGGCAATCAGTCATAGTCTTCATCTCCAAAGCCTTCATCATAATCCTAATTATCATCAACATCAGCATCAGGGAGATTTAACCCTCGGATGATGCCTCAACTTGTGATGTCAACAACTTCTTCGACATGTTCAACACAAACCCTACACAACGGTTGAAACTAGGGACTTTTAGCATCGACAAAGGTGACGGCAGCGAAAACGTCACTTTTAAAAATGAATTGGCGTTTTTTCCAACTTTGTCGCGTTTATTTCAATTCGCTGAAAATAGCTAATGTAGGCCAATTTCCCTGGAGTTGATTTCTTTGGGCGCACTCAAGTTTAGAAAGAGAAAGAAAAGTTTGTCGTCGCTTGTTTTACGTCCTCCATAAAACGCGAAACTAGGCATTTTCAAGTCGTAGTCGTGCAGTAACGGCAAAGAAATGTACAAAAAAGCGTGATGCACGTGCAAACTAGTTGTTTTGCTCAATAAACCTATTGCTTTTTTGACGTTCTCGTTGCTGTCGCCGTCGTCGTTGCTAAAACTCCCTACTGACATTTCGCGAACGGAGAGTTTTCGCGCGTGTGGACTAGTACCAAATCTAAGTCAGATGTCTTGCCCCCAACCCTTACTGACAACCCTGGAAAATTTCCCTATCGATCATTAACACTACACAAAAACTTAAACTTTTTTTCATCATAAAAAAGGTCAGTATTTCAAAGATAATACATTTCTAGGTTTTATTAAGCCTTATGGAAGACAAGTTTTTCCTAATGCAATTGCTTCAAGAAGCTAGAGTCGCACTTGGCTATCGCACTCGTGCTACTCTTACGCTTCTTTCGTGCTTAGCAACCTCCCGCAATACCTACAGGATTTTCAAGAGAGGGTTTACTCTCTTGGGATTAAGTAATCCTTTACATTTATATTTACTCTGATAAAAGTTATTTTTTAAAAAAATAGGCATCGAGAGGCCTCCTACACAAGGCCGCAATCAGTGGACAATACGAGACGGTCAAAATGCTTCTTGAAAGTGGTGAAGATGTGGATCAAAGTGATCAGGTTTTTGTCTTGCCCGGTCTTTGTTAATCTAATGCTCGTGGGTTCTTATGCACTCGTTTCTTGCTTTTGTAGATTACGAGCAAGCGCTTGTGTTTGGGTTTGCGCCATCTTTCCGGCTGGCGGCTATTAGAAGCTATAGCCTGCACGAACGCCTTTGAGTATAATTGTATTCCTTGCGTTCATGAACGAACACAGCATTCTGATTGGCCGGTAGTGACAAATCGTTGACAACAGGACAGGAAAACCACAAAATTCTGTTTTTAGCGCATTTTCGTTAAAACAGACTCTTAACGTCTTTACCTTTTATAATCCAGTACTTGCTGATAGTTTCAGCACGTACTCGGATTAGCTTTCATTTTATGTGTCTTTTTAAAAATAGGCACGAAAAAGTTCTCTGTAAGACTTTAGGCAATTTTCTTCCAAAGTACTCCATCAAACAAGAGTAAACTGTTTACCCCTAAAATGCAGTATTTAAGGCCATGTTCTTTACCCGAGTGTTTTGCTTTCAATGTCTGATGGTGTTTCCTATTAAATTCAAGGGTAAAGAGCAAAATATTAAAGTTTTTAATGGTGTAACTGGGTGAACCCATGAATCCTGTCATTAGTATGTCGAGTAAGTGTAGCTCTGAATAGAACTGCTGACCACACTGACATTTTAATAACCTGTGCAAAAGTCTACATAAGAGTCAAGGGAAATTCTGATAATCGCTTCGATACAGGGTGTAGAAAACGTCAACTTCTGTCACCAACAGACCTATATTCGGTACTTCACTCACCCAGACGATCATATTCAAACTACTTTAATAATTTTATATGTTGTAGTTATTTTTTTATCTCACTTATGTTTTTGTTTTTCTATTGTTTATGGTAATGTACGCTAGCTAATGAAGTTGAAACATAAGAAAAATAAAAATTACCTGAGCTTACAAATTAACTACAACATATACGAGTCTGCAACGATGAAAAGTTAAGGGGATTTTGAACTTGGGGGAAAGTGACCCGCCGTGAAAAGGAAAAAGAAAAAGTCCTTCTTTTACGTCGGTAGCTCAAAACAGACATCTGACCAACTAACCTGAGGCCGACGGCGCGCTCATTTACTCCGCCCCCCTCCCCTTCCCCCAGCATAGCGAAGTTCTGAACGTAAACAGATAGCCTTGTTCCACCAATTCCTAATGGAAAGTGGCCTGTAAACGTTGCATTTGGGCTCAGTTTTAATGTTGCACTTGGCCCCCTCCTTGTAAAATGAAGAAAATGAATTGGTCCAGTGACAGCCTCTAGATTTATTTTATGAAAGACCATCATTATTGCTGGACAAACTGCCCGTTCACACCCTTTTCTAATTGCTTTTTTTCTTCCTATTTCTTTAGTTTTCTTTGACTCCTCTTCATCTTGCCTGTTGGTATGGACAGGAATCTATTGTCATACTGTTGTTAGAACATGGTGCAAACGTCAAAGCTAAAGACAGGGTGAGATAGTGAACGTTTTTATTTTTACATTAAACAATATATTGCCGAGAGAGAGGAGTGAGGCAAGGGAAGTTGTTGCGTGTGAATCTCTTACGGTGGCAGATAAATTAAATTTAACGACTGCGTTGATATCACTGCTATTTTATCTTTGTGTCCTTACCGTGTTACATTTACTTTCAATAGTACGTTCCTAATTTGTTAGTTTTTTTGTTATGCTTCTACACTAGTTGTTTTTATTTGTTATTCATGAGAAAATTGGGCTATAATAAATCATTTAATTAAAAAATTGAAAAAACCTTAGAAGGCAGAAAGTCTAGTTTTGCAAACTTTTAACTGTGACCGTAAGATTTCCTCTGCAGAATTGAAGGTTTCGTTGCGCAGGCAAAGGAAATTGCTCTTATTCGCTCTAGGGACCGGCCTAAACAAGACGCAGTGTAATCGTGAAGACGGGGCTTGCATAAATTGCATTGCACCTGTAACTGTTACTCCGGCCATTACCATGTGAGGGAAATCTGAGGGAAACTAGACTTTTCTATACTGTTTCTGACTACCAATTACCTTTCCTATAATTTACAACCACCCCGTGGACTCGTCGTCCCCGAACAGTGTGAGAGTGCTTTAACGTCCCGTAGAATTTACCATATGTGCAAGAATGGTGAGACGGAGCTTACGGTTTATCGTCCTTATCCGAGGAGACTAGAAAGTATTAAAGAGACGAATGGCACAGCATATTTCAAATATTTCTTCCTACAATTCCAGTAAACGAAGGTCCCTTAAGTGTCCGCTAAATGAAGGTTTCCTTTTCTTTAGGATAATGAACAGTTCTTTATTGCAATACCTTATGTAGACATACCGCTAGTTGGAATATTTCTTCTTGGTAAATAACAAGTGATAACTAACACGAATTACAGTACGTACTCTGCTTGTTATGTTTTTAGTTTCAACGTACACCTCTGCAAAAAGCTGAACGTCAAGAACACCATTCCATTGTTTGTTGATAATGTTGAACGTTACAGTGGGACCCTAAACATTGTCGTATGAGCTTTTATCCTAGCTTATATCGCGAAGACCTTATATTGGTTCTTCTCTACACGAACATTTTCTTCATTCCCTCGGTTACGACCATCCGAAGATCACAGTACAGTAGATCCTGTATTAAACGGACACCATATTAAGCGGATGAGTTGCTCAATTTTTGCCTCAAACGTTTCGTCCCATATTTACTGTGAGCTTACTGTAAAACGAACCCATTAATAGCGGACACCAGCAAAGGTCGCGTGTGTGTCCAACACAGTTTTCATCTTATATGATATTTCTTGGTTATTGATGTCCATGGTTCTGGCATTGCGTCTTATACACGTGCTCTCTCTGAATTGTTTTGGACACACTAGGGATCTAGGGATGTGTTTTAATATACTGCAATCGCATGAAGGGAAGAAAACTTTATTACTGTTTGGGAAGTGCATCTCAACTTAACAAGCAAATCCTTACCCCCACATTTACCTCCAATTGGTTTTTTGCTGTGTTGCAGGATTTGCCAAAAGTTAAACTGAAGTGTATTATTTAGCCTGGGATTAGCTTTCCAATGTAATCGAGATATCATGGGGTGTGACTGGCGCTGTGGGGACCTAGTAGTTTCATTCAAATAACTCCGCATTAATAGCCACCATCTAAATTCTGTTCTCCAAAATCACCTGAAACGTTTGTTCACAACGACCATTTTTTTTCGAATTCGCTGATAGTGCCTACACTTGCTACCTGCAGGAAACAAAGAAAAGTCAACGTTGTTTAGAAGGGTGGAGGAGCAATCTAGAAAGTCTTGTTTTCAAAACCTTTCCCCATCTGACAGCTAAAAATTCAGTATCATTACTGTCAAACTCAGAAAAGCTAGAGAATTAGAAATATTTTGGAAATGTTCATTGTCTTATGATCAATCCATTAAGGACTGGTTAGCGAGCTTCAAACCACAAAATAATTACCGTTTCTGCATGCTGCTTACTTCTCCCTCACTTCGTTGGCTTCTTTCCCCTTGACACGATAACATTCCAGAAATAATTTTGGTGGTGATAGTTTTCCAGGAACAACAATAATAAACATTTTAACGCACGAGTTTCTATATAAATATCAGCGCGTCTGCTGTTTCTGAATTAGTTATAATTTTAAACAAAATGTATATTTGCCACCTCAGGGATTTCGCCCAGAAGGCGAAATCCCGAGGAGGCACTCTAGTAACTCGCGCGTATATTAAGGAAAGTACTTACAGCTGAAATATACAGTCAGTATGCCAGAAAAAATCTCGATTTGCTTGAACAGGGGCCGCGACATCCTCGGAGACCCATGGGCAGTCAGTCGGGTCCGGAGAAAAGGCGGGGAGAAAGTTTTCAAGTGAGGGCGAAAGAGCCCCTGGGTACGGACTCTCACCAGACCATTTCCAGAAATTCAAGCGGATGCCGGCTCCTGATTGGGCACAAAAAAATGCTTTATACAATATACAGAGCAGGGGCAGCTGTAGAGTCAACTATTGCTAGTGTAACCATGTCAACCATAGCAGCCAACCAACATATTTTGTGTAAAATGTGTTCATTTGCATTAAGAGTCTATTATCTGTAGGAAAGTAGTGCTAAATGAATTCCCTCTTTCTAGTTTGCGCTCAAAAACATGATCATTCTTATCATAGGTCTGTCTAAAGAAACTCTCAAGAAAAGCCTTCTTGCAAGTGGATGAACAATCTGGATTTAATCTGCTCCAGGCGGCTGTCTTAGAGGGAAAATACGACATTGTTTTAAAAGCTAATGGCCTTCTTGAGAATTTTTTAGAAGAGATGGAACATAGAAAAACGGGAAATAACGCTAAAGGATTTCCTGGGAAAACTGCGGTTGACATCTTTCACTTGTGTTGGGAACAAAATCAAGTCCTTACAGTATCGAAAGATTTTATAAAAATTGGGCTGAGAACAACAGCAGACTGACTAAGCTTCAGTGGGGTACATGCAATGACGATGTGGAACAGGAAGTGGAGTTTGTATTAAGTGACGGTGTAGATATTAATGCCCGAGCGTCAGACAATGATTACACAGCTTTGTTGTGGGCGAGTCGTTCATCCTCAAGTCAGTTTATTGAGACCCTCATTGATCTAGGGGCCGACGTTAATGCCCAAAGGAAAAGTTACACCTTTAGTATTAGCAATTGAATGGAACAACTACATGGCAGCGTGCTTGCTTTTAAGGCATGGAGCTGATGTAGATGTCCAGGGTGGTGATGGGCTCACACCATTGCACCTTTCAGTCAATAAAGGTCTCGAAAACCTCATCAGATTGTTAGTTGAACACAACGCGGATGTAAATATTCAAGATACATGGGGCTATGCACCCTTGCACTTGTGTGCCAAAGAGGGTAACGAAAACCTCTGTAGGTTGTTACTTGAACACAACGCGGATGTAAATATTCAAGATACACGGGGATATACACCCTTGCACTTGTGTGCCAGAAATAGTGACGAAAACCTCTGTAGATTGTTACTTGAACACGACGCGGATGTAAATACTCGAGATAAAGATGGAGATA
>OZ037995.1:36813590-37173590 GCA_964035705.1 Porites rus
TCCTCTAACTAATAAATCTGCAGGAAAATTTGTTGATCTGTATAAATTAGATCACAGGTCCTTGGCCTTCTGTTTTCACAAATAGCTAGCTTACAGGTTTGATGCTGCGTTAACTTTTTAAGAAGTCCAAGGAAAATTATTTTCACCTAAAATGTTTGTGAACTGTTGTTTATAGTAACTGTATATATAACATTAACCAGCAGTAACCGACATCAGATGAATGAGTGTAAATGTTAATGTTTATGACGATCGACTCAACGCACTTCCGGCTTTGATTAAAGGCCTCCGCTAGTGAGCTAACATTTAAAAAAAAAACAGCTTTGTTATTATTCAGGTGCATTCAATGGGGGCCAGATCATTTCGATAAAACACATATAGAGTTTGCAAAATGCGACGACACACTGATCTCTTTCCAACTGACTCGCTTGCCCCTCTTAATTCCTCCAGGTCGAACTGATTCACCGACTGTTGAAGGGAAGGTTTATCTTGTAAGTTGCTACTATTGAAAAGTTATTTCATGTAATGTCTAATGCCATAAGTTTGGATAATCAAACATTTCTTTCTCTTGGTTGGTGGTGGGTCAGGGGGCTGGGGCCTGGAGGTGATAGTCTTTTGGAAAGGGCAACCTGTAGGAGGTCAGTTGACCTTGGTTCAGTATGTTTTTTTTAAAAAAGAAATTAAATACAGCTAATGCATTCTTTTAGTAAAAAATCAATTCATTCAGAGGAGACAATTAGTACTTCGTATTAATTCCTATTTGTCAACATGTACACGCCAACTTGCCTACCATCATTGTAACTCATGTACTGCACAACAGCTCATGTTGTTCAAAAGATGGATTATGCTATTCACCGGATTGAGTGGATAAGTATTAGGAAAACTAATTGCACTATCCATTGGATAATGGTCTGTCTGGATGGATATACTGTTATCCACCTTTTGAACAACTGGCGCCTGCAGTAAACAGTAACGGAAGATCACACATGGAAAGAGTGGTGTGTGTTTCAGGTGGTTACACCTTGTATAGTATATAAGTGTATGAATCCACCTTTTGAACACCCTTTGGTTTCCTTAAAACATATCTACTGGATGGTTGGTTTGCTGTATAACACTATCACACCTTTGAACAACTGTAGCCTACAGCTTGTTACAAGCACTCCACAGCGTTAAGGACATGGGCAACTCTTTGCTGTTTATTAACATGCCTTATGACAGTTTCTGCTGATAAGGAAGCTTGAAGGAACTGTAAGTAACCTAACTCCATAGCTCTTTTTCATTATGGAAAATCCAGGAAATGATATCATACAAAAATGTAAATTAAAAATAGTTATCAACAGTATCCTATTTATTGCCCTCAGTTGGGCTGAAAATTGCATTTCGGAGCTTCTAAATTTCAAAAGGTTCTATGTGAGCATGCCTTCAGGCACCCATGGCTGAAAAGGCTGTGGGACCTTACAAATCATTTTTATTCTTGTCAACCTGTTCCCCCATATTGGCAGCCACATACATGTATAAAGGAAAACCAGCAGCAAAGGCACAAACATGCAGTACAGTCATTGTTACTTTAAATCCTATGAAATTCTGAATGAAGAGAAAAATAAATTAACGTCCGTGCAATATCAACATACAAAACAACTGATTTGTAATATCAAATCAATCAATCTTGTAAGACACTCATTGCTCTCAGTCACTGAACACATCAGCCAGACTACTAAAAGATGCTTCAATACCCATTGTCCTACCCTTGGGTTCTTCTTGCTTGCTACCATTTCTGCATGTGCATTTTCATGTACTTGTGAATTGTTTCCCCCATCTATCTATAGCCACAGCCCCCAACAACTCCCTCCCTGTAAGCTGAGTGAAGAAAATGTGCCCACATGGTTATGCGGGTAGTCTGAAATGTCATCGTCTCTTTGCCATCACCCCCACCCCCCAAACGGGGAGCCAGGCAAGAGTCTGGTTCAGTCTCCACCCTAGATTTAGGTCACTTAAGTTCATGACCAATTAGTTAATATGAAAATCTGAGGGAGTTAGAACTAGTTTTATTACAAGATGTAAAGCATTTTAAGTATTGAAAATTGATGTCTTCGCTACAACCAATTACCTTGGTTTTTCTTGTTGTTGTTGTTGTTTTTGTTGTTGTTTTTTTTTTGGCAAAGAGTGTAACTTATACTTATACTTGTACTTGGAAAACACATGAGAACAACCATGGTCGGGGGCATAAATGGCCTAAGGTTTCTTCCCCCACCCCACCCCCCCTCTCTCCTCCCCTCTCTGCCCCTCTCTTTAAAAAGAGGTCTGTTTTACTCTGTTTGATTGCTCTGATTATTTTTATGAAAAGGCTAATCTAGAGTTATCATATTCCTTTAATTTCATTTGCTGTATACAAAAGAAAGAAACTGGGAAGCAATCTTACATTTTGATGATTTATCGTGTTAATTAATGACATTTTTCAATCAGCTTCCATTATGATGAAAGTTTTTGTCGTAGAGAAGGATCATATAATGCAGGAGTTAAGGACAACTCTAGATTAGATTTAATTAGCTTTGTTTTGAAGCACATTTGCATGTTTGTATAGAAAATGTGCTTTACAAATAATGGAGATAATTTTTATGATTATTATGTCTTGATAATTATTATAATATATTATTAAAAGATAAAACAACCTCTAGATCTGCTTAATTACAGTATTGACAGCAGAGAGCCACATGTATCTGATATTGTGTGGCCAGCAGTGTTATTGTACTGTGAAATCAATGATAACCAGATTCTGCTAAACATCGAATGTTCAGAATTAAAAAACTTGGTTGACATTGTGATGAAAGTCACACCTACATGAAGTATTAGGACTAATTGTTACTACTAGGACAGTCATTTTCTTTTCTTATTTTCCCCTTCATCAGCCATGGCTGCCTCATCCAGTCAACCTGAGACCATGAAAGCAGAATTGATTTAATAGCTGCCCCTTTGACCCATATCTGTAATCTGTCATTTTCTCAAGGTATTTTTCCAGATAAGCTCAAAACAGCCAAGATCCTTCCTATCTTCAAATGTGATGACTCTTCCTTGTTCTCTAACTACAGGCCTATTTCTATTCTCCCCTGTCTTTCCAAGGTCTTTGAAAAACTCTTTTACTTCAGATTGTCTGGATTTCTTGAAAAATTTGACATTCTTAGTCACCATCAATATGGCTTCAGACCACATCATTCCACAACTATGGCTATCCTCGAATTTGTAAACAATAATATATGAAGGCTTTGAAAGTAATGAATACACTATTGGAATTTTCTTAGACCTCAAGAAGGCATTTGATACTGTAAATCATCAAATACTTATTGACAAGTTAAATTTTTATGGTATCCGTGGTATTACTCTAGCTTGGTTCACCAGCTATTTAGACAACCGACAACAGTATGTTATGGTCAATGGTCATGTTTCTTCTAATAATACTGTTGTGTGTGGGGTCTCTCAAGGTTCTGTTCTTGGCCCTTTATTATTCCTCTTATACATAAATGATCTTTTTCTTTCTTCAAATTATCTTTCATTTATTCTCTTTGCTGATGACACCAATATTTTTCTTCGTCATAAAGACTTGGCTACTTTAACTAGAATGGTTAATCAAGAGCTTTCTCATGTCTCCTCCTGGTTTAACGCAAACAAGCTTATACTGTTCATCCTGATAAATCCAAATTCATCATCTTCCATTCACTAACAGATCAATCCTTCAGAATTAAACATCTTAATAAATAACACCCCTATAGTGCGGGTACAGGAACATAAATTTCTTGGAATAATTATTCACGAAAACCTTTCATGGAAACCGCACATCACTTCTATCTGCGATAAAGTCGCTAAGGTTATAGGAATTTTGTCTAAATCGAGACGATACTTACCTTCGGTCACTCTAAAAACCTTATATAATTCCCTCTTTCTACCTTATATCAACTATTGTAATCTCATCTGGGCATCTACATATGCCTCCTACCTTGAACCCCTCTATCTACTCCAAAACAAAGCCATTCGAATTATCACCTTTTATCCTCCACGAACTCGTTCTGAGCCTCTTTTCTCGAAGCTTAATATTCTTTCTCTCCATTCACTTTACAAATTTCATGTTTCTTGTTTTGTATTCTCACACTTTAATCGCCTTTTACCTGCCTCTCTTTCCTCACTCCTTCACTTTAATCGTGATTTTCATGATTATCTAACTCGTTTCAACTTACATAAAATGTCCCTCAGGGATCAATTTGCGATTAGTTCTCAAGCCCCGACTATTTGGAACGATATCCCCTTGACTGTCCGTGACAGCCTTACCACTACTAACTTTAAAAAGAAACTAAAACTTCACTTTTTAAGCCTGAATTGAACTAGCACAGGGTTCTCATAGTTTATTGTTAGTTTATTGCCACTAGTTATGGACTGATAGGACTGTTATAGGACTGCATGCATGTAAAGCTATTTAATTTCAGTTTTTTTTATCTTGTTTTAGTTTTGTAGTTTAGCCTACAGTCTTCATTTCTATATAAAATACTTTCTGTCATTCTGACCACAGGCCGTATAAGCCCCCGGCTTTGGCTTTACTGAGTTTGTACTATATGAGCGATGGAATAATAAAGTTAAGTTAAAGTTAAAGTTAAAGTTAAAGTTAAGGTTCATTCTTTTTTCTTAATTCTTTTCACAATAAGCTGTAGTTTATTCGTATTACACTATATATAGTGTCATTTCATGGCCTTTGAAGAGAACTTTACGATTATTTGGTGATGTGTCCCAAAAAGAAACATTAAAAGTTGCCAGATGCTGTGTAAAAACTGCTTTCATCAAAAGAACAGAAAACTAGATGCAATGGTGTGATCGTGTCCTTTTGGTGCATGGGTGCGGGGAAAATAAGGAATGTGGAGATTACATTTAGGGCATTAAATTTCGTTTGCTTGATTAAAAATAAAATTAGAGAATATTGTTGACATGCCTGATTAATTCCTATTTGATGGAAGGGGTTTGTTTCTAAAGACACTGTAATACGTGTTACTATGATGGGGAATTGGAGTGATTAGAAAATTTGGCTATTCTACCCCTATCAACGTAGTTTACAACTTATGTACTAGCAGTTGACAGTTACCAAACCTGCTATGTCTTTTGGTCGTGTATCTCCTAACTATTCACTGTTATTGATATTGTCTTTGTAGGCTTGCTATTCTGAGACCAGTGATCCAATGTTGCATGTCACTCTTCTTGGTGGTGAGTGGAGTTCATCTGCTGGTGGGTTGTCAACATTAAACAGGGAGCTTGCTATTCACCTTTCAAATCATTCAGCAGTGAAGGTTTCTCTTCTAGTCCCAGAGGGAGCTTGTAATTATGAGGAAAAAAATGAAGCCCATACCTATGGAATCACTATTGTTGAGGCGAAGAGACTTGCAGCATTTGATCGTCTTGATTGGTTAAGCTTTCCACCCCATGAGCACCTCATGGATATCGTTGTTGGCCATGGTGTAAAACTTGGTCGGCAAATACAGGTCATTAGAGACTCTGCTCGATTTACAAATTGTAAGTGGGTACAAGTGGTGCATACTGCTCCAGAGGACTTAAGCAAGTACAAATGCTATGGTGACCCCATTTCAAAAGGTGAAACAAAACACGAATCAGAAGTTGAACTTTGCAGACTTGCGGATCTTGTTGTCCCTGTGGGACCCAGACTGAAGGAAGCATACTCTTCATATTTACAGCGGTGTAAGACAGATCAAGAAGTTTTGTCCATTACTCCAGGCCTTTTTCAAAGGGAGTTTGGGGATTTAGTTGCAAAACAAGATCCTAACGAGGATGGTGAATTCAAAGTGTTGTTATTTGGTCGTGGGGATGATGAGGACTTTAAACTCAAAGGATACAACATTGCAGCTAAGGCATTTACTGATAAACGGTTAAAAAACAAACCTTATCATCTAATTTTTGTTGGAGCACCTGAAGGAAAGCAAGAAGAAGTTAGAGAAAAACTTCTACAGCGTGGTATTGCAGAAGCACAGTTGACTGTTAGAAAATTTATACAAAGTAGAGAGAGACTAAAAGATTTGCTGTGCGAAGCTGATCTTGTCATAATGCCGTCAAAATCAGAGGGATTTGGTCTTGCTGCACTTGAGGCCTTGTCTGCGGGACTACCCATTCTTGTAGGCAGTAGGTCAGGATTTGCCAAAGCATTAGAAAATGTTCCGATTGGTTTTTCATGCATCGTTAATTCAGATGATCCTGCAGCATGGGCAGAAGCAATAGAAGCTGTTCGCAGCAGGCATCGAATGCGGCTTCAAGAGATAAAATCACTGAGAGCATTGTATGGGGAGATGTACAGTTGGAAGGAGCAATGTGAAGCTCTTGTGAACAGAATGCAGAGAATGGGTCATGGTAAGAGCTATTTGCTAGTTGCTGATGTACTTAATGATTAGGTTGTACCAGACATTACACATGGTAAGAGTTATTTGTTTAGTGCTGGTGTACTTAATTGATCATCTTGTACCAGACCTCACACATGGTAAGAGTTATTTGCTAAGTGCTCGATGTACTTAATTGATTATGTTGTACCAGACATTACACATGGTAAGAGTTGTACCAGACATTACCCATGGTATGAGTTATTTGTTAAGTGCTGATGTACTCAATTGATTACGTTGTACCACAGACATTACACTAATAAAGTTTTCGTGGCATAACATACGCAAATGAAAGAGTGCAGCGATAGTCTTTCATAAGCACTGAATACATGTAGTTGTTTGACAACATTTTCATGTACGAATTGTCCCAGAATATTTGACCACTAAATTGATTGCTAGGTAAATATTGCCAAGACAATAACGTAAAGTTTCTTTGTTTACAGCAATATTCGTTGTATCGCGCTGCGCGTTTTCCAAACATTGAAGGGATATTGGGTTATTGTTACAAGTGAGGCCGAGGAAAAGAAAGAAGGAAAAGATCAGAAAAACTGCAGCAAACAAGCCAATAATTGCCCGAAACAGGACCCTCATGCACAAGCAACGAACCTTGAAATGAAAACGGATCGATATCCACCAGTCATAAATTACAAACTATGACATTTTGAACTCTTTGAAATGAACATCTGTTGCCTAAGAGGTCCGCTAAGATGATTGACACAACAGGAAAACTTAAAATTCCTTCGAGTCGCGAAGCGCGATACAATAACAAATTTGCCTGTTATATTGTCGAAATAATGACTAGTTGCTTACACAGACAGGGAATCTCGTCTTGTACGATTCTAACGTACTTGAACTGTACTCCAATGATGAAGGGCCAAGCCGTACCACTGTCACACTGTCCCACTGTCCCACTGCAGCTGTCTGCTGGCCCAATTTTTTCTCTTCGAGTTCGTTCATCCATAATTTGGGAAGCCAGCTCTCAGGGCTTCCGAAAACAATTTTGCAAAAAGCGAAAGCAATTTTTCCTCGTTCTCGTCCGATTCTTTTCCGATTCCTTTGGTTGCAGCCGAGAACTCTGGTCGTTTAAACTGTTCGACTTGATCTCTCATGATCGAAAACAAGGCAAAACAATGATTTTTGATGACATTCCTTCACAACATCGCAAAGGCTTTTCAGATGTAAGGACATGTAACAACACAAGGAAACAGCTGAAAAATTATGCTCTTGCCCAAACCGGTGGAAAGCATGGCAAAAACGTCTTTTGTCCTAGTCAAATTATGCAGCCCAGATTTTGCTCAAATAACCCGCATCAATGTTTCGGAAATCTTTGAGACAATTATCGAGAATTCGATTCACTGAAACCACACGCGGCTGATCTGCTCTCGATGTTTATTCAGCGCGAGCGAAGCCAAGTGAATGATGGAAGTGTTGAAGTAAACTGTCAAAAATAAACCAATCAGAGGGTATACCATAAGCTGGTATACCGGAATGAGGTATTTAAAACAATGCTTACAGGCTCCACTTCACTCTCTTTCCTCAGTCCTCCCGCTGTTTTTGGCACTTTTTTCCGATCCGTTTTCCCCACTATCTTGGAGCCTGGAACAGGCTATTGTCATAGACGGTCATAGTCCTTTTTTACAGCACTTCACATATTTGATAGTGGTTATATACACATTTTCCCGGAAATAGCATGTTTTCTCCATTTTGTTGCAACAGAAGATTCTCTAAAGGCCCGGAACTCCTAAGAAACAAAGTACAACCCTTCTCAGAGGATGTAAGACATGACTGAGAACCATGAAGGCATCTTCGTAGAAAGCATGTCTAGAAATCATTTCTGTCCATTCTTAACCAAGTGGAAGACGTACGGGAGGCGCACTAGAGAAAGAAAAAATAGGGACGGGGAGAGAAACGCCGATGACAGAGTTCTATCTTAGGAATACACAACCTAATGTATGCCTAACAAATGTCGTCCCCGGGGAGGAATGGGCACACCTGGAATTGACTAAGCCTTAAGTTTCAAAGAGATTATTATTGTAACCAAAGCTTGTTTTTGCAGAGCCCTCTATGGAAATTGACAACAACCAAAGAACAAACACTTCTAACTACGAGCAGCTTGTTTCAGAAACGTCCCTTAATAGTGACTGTGAAATGAAAGCTGAAGCTGCATCAGGAAATCCAACTAAAATATCCACGAATACAGACTCTCAGTCTAAAAATAGCCGTAAGCGTAAAATGCTTGAATTCTCTTGTAATACAGGTATGCAAAAGCATGATGAGTTGTTTTTCTTGCTATTGCTCACTAGTACACTACTATATACTATATACTATATACTATAAGTGATTGTTAGATGACTCAAAGGTGCTTTTTCCTACAGGACTTGTTACCATTTACCCTCATACTATACAAGTGTATTATTGATAAATAGTAAAACCTATATGTGCCGATATCAACAGACGCTTGATAGGCGCCATTTTCATCAGTGGTTATAAAAACGTTTTTAAGTAAATATTTAAATATATAAAAAATATAAATATTGTTGTGAAGTATTTTGTAGGTTATTTTAAGTTTATTTCGTGTTAGTGCTTGACGTTTCACTCGTGACTAGAGTCTTGTTATGATCAGTTTATAGATCAAGGTTAATCCGTATATGTGTTAACAGGTTTTTGAGTGTTATTACCTTTTTAATGGGTTTGTCGACCAAAGTGTCATCAAGCTTGGGGTTTAATTAAGTTTGATTGTCAGTTTTTAAGTGGGTACGTTTTGGGAACATTGCTGACCTTGATTGTTACCTACATCAGAGTTCCTGTTTTGGTTTAAGGTAGAGTCTCGTGGGTTTAGCTGTCACGCTTTCATTGGTTTTCTTATGGGTTTGTCTATTCCACTTTGATCATCAACAGGAAATTCGTTTAAGTCACTCGGAAAAGCGTTTGTAACTCTCATGGTCAGGCAACCCTAAACGTACCAACGTTTTACTTATATAAGTTGCCAGTGTTTAGCACAAGGAGGAGAGTAGTTGAGAGTAGTTAAGGTTAGTTACATATGAGCTGCTGTAAAGATTAAAGAACAACAAGATGTAAACTCAGATACCTGGTACCTCTACGCTTAGCGAGCAAGTTGCTCGTAAACCCCCTACAATATGTCGAACACTAAAATCAGAAAAATTACTTTGCGTGCTAAAACTGTGCTAACTGTATAAAACCTACTAAAAACAAGTAAAAGCGTTACATCAAATTACATAAAAGCTTTCTGGAATGAGGGAATCAGGGACACCCAACGACTGTTTTCTGTAATGTCGGCTATCTCTTTGGAGAAGGAAATATTACCTAGAATTTTCTGTTGCTTGAATACGGCCAATAATTTGTAGGTGAGCGTTTCATTCAGGTATTGTTTTCGAAGCTTATCTACAAAATTCCCCACAATTGTCTGAAGATTAGTTTTTCATATTTTACTCTTTATGTTAGGCTAATTTTTGTAGAAAGAGGACACCTAAAAGTTTCGGATTCAAAAATGTGATGGAGAGAGGAATAAGAAAAATTAAACTTTTCGGGAAAATAACACTGTAGCCCTTGAAATTTCGAAAAGCCTCTAACAGCATGACCGAACAGATACAAATGTTATAGCGCCACCTAGGAGGAAACCGTCTTTGGTTGTCCCTGAAAACTGGCAACTGAGGGGCTTCTCCATATCGCAAAACAAATTCCAAAGTTTAGGAGTAGCAACAGCAAAAGAGTGATCTCCTAACGTGACTTAAGTCCTGAATTCTCCGCTATGCCATTAAAATTAGCTTAATGACAAATATTTTCAAAAATATATGCGAACAAAACTCCCAATTTTGCAAATTGTATCTTTCATCGAATTGCTATAAACAGTAACATTTCTTAGACATTCAAGTATGTGTCTAATGTGAATCTGTGATATCGCCCTAAAGTTCCCTTGTTGGAGCTTGGATAAATTTGTTAATGCTCTTTGGCTTAGTATTGTGAATTTCCTTGAGTAGACATTCTGTAATAGTGAATACCTTGACAAGAGCCGTCTCTTAAATGCAGGTACTTCAAGTGAGGATAGCGGAATCTTTTTAAAGAAGCATATGCCTTCCAAGATAGCTAGTCATGAAGGTGCATCTTTCCTGGGGAAGGAACCTGTAAAAAGCTGGAGTTTGCAAAACATTGCAGGATCAACTTCTAGTATAGGTAAATGGAACAAGCTAATTATTTTGGTAGGTTGGTGCAGTAATAATGAAGGTTCAGGAATAGTGTTTTACTTAAGAGATGGCCCACCTGGATATTAAGAGGCAAAAACTTTAAAGTTTTAGCATTTAACAATGATATTAAAAAAAACATTCACCCCGTTATACCTCGTTATTTCGGATACTTTCCTTGTCCCTGGGTAAAGCCCTTACATTTTCTTTAAATTCTCGTACGCGTAATACAACTGTATAACTGAGTAGGAACCGTTTTGGAATGTAATCTTAAAATGGATCTACTTTATAGTACTTTAAAAAGTTACAATGTTACTTTTTACCATCGAATTTACTGTGAATTACTATAATTGCTTCTTGAGTTTAAATTTTTTGTGCTCATCACCTTTTAAAATTGTATTGGAAGTTGTCAAAGTGGATTTAAATGCATGAAAAGATCTGTGATGTGTAGAATAAGGGTCTCCACCACATTTAAGGGTCACAGTTGTCTACATGGGACGTGGTTTCACACGGGTGGTTATGGGTGGTGGAAATGTGAACGAGTTACTAAAACATATGTATACAGTATTTTCTAAGAAGCTTATGATAAAGGCTTGATCTATATACTGCTCGGTACTGAGACATTGTTCAGATCCAGGAATGCTGGGTATTGTAAATTGATTTTTAACTATAGTCGTTGCTTTTTCGAAAATTCGTTAATATAACGAACAAATTTCCCCAGTCCCTTGGCATTTCGTTAAATTGTGGTTCTACTGTAATCACCGCCTGTTTTCGTCCATTTTGTTTCACAGAAGCGGATTCTTTAAAGGCCGCGAGCTCCTTGGAAACAAAGAGCCAGGCTTTTCAGGGGACGGAAAGAATGACAGCGGACCATAAAGGTATTGTGGCAGACTTATAATCAATGAAATCGAGGGTGATGTTGCCTATGAACGAGTGTTCATAGGCAAAAAACAGTCTCAGTCAAAAAACAGCCGCAAGCGTAAAAGGTCAAAATCTTCTTGTTATTCAGGTAAACAATAACATGATTTGTTTTCCTTACTATTGCCTACTAGTACATCTATAAAAGGTATTACCCAAAGGTACTTTTTTTCCACAGAACTTGTTACCGTTACACGGTAGTAGTGTCATTCATTACCCACTTATACGTTACCAACTCAGGTTTGGCACCAGATTTCATCCTGGATTCGAGATTGCTTTAAATCTGGTAGCCTTAGAAAACAGCCGACGTGTCACTACCGTGACACACCATCAGTATGGAATTTCTATGTTCGTTCTGTTCCTCAGTCGTCATTTCGTTGAGAAACCAGTGCTGGCGTCGCGAAATATCGGCTGTTTTCTCAGGTTACAAATCTGGGGACCAATGCAAGGTATTGACTTTCGAACAAATTTATGGTAGTCAAGAATACGTGTCTCGCGATAATTTGGGTTTCGTTAATAAAGACATTTGACGGAGCGTTTCCTTTTATTTTAGAAATTTTTACAAAGCACTTTTTTCAAGAAATAAATGTCTTTTAGTTCATAAGCAAAGGATGGGGTCATTTGTCAGATTACAGAACGAGGCACCTTTTTGGACACTGAGGAGTGTTTACCGTTTAATTTTAAGCAGTGAAAAAACTGATTTTGTGACTGAAACTAACCTACTGTTATGTTACCCGAATCAGTGCAGCGTTTCAATGGGTGTTGTCATGGCAAGAAAATATAATATTGCAAGAAGAAGTTATTAGGATACTGCTTATATTTTGATAACACGTTCCTTCTCAGTATTGCTATCTTTTACTTTTAGACATTGTTATCAGGCACTGTTACCAGGACCTGAGTGATGAACAAGAAAAAATAATTCATGAAACTCTAACAAGACAGATACAAGTGTACACTAAATATCGTAGAGTTTCAACCCCCGGTGGAGTGTCCGCCCTGATTGAACATATACAGGATGCGTACAACTTGGCCTTGAAATCTGTGGGCGTCGGATCTCTCGAAATAACGTTTCAGTGCACCTCCCTGGAGAGTCTTGAATGTTTGTGGAGTGACTATCTGTCTGGTCACCTTAATGACATTGCTGAGAGATACCTTGTGACTGATGACATAAAGAAGAAACTGAACTTGGAGAGTATCAGTTTGAAGACAATTATCGAAGAAGAAAACTACCGGATTTGCAAGAGGATTTTAATAGAAAAATTATGTGAGTCTGGAAGCTCTTTGTAAGGTATTTACTGTCTGCAGTTTAGGCTCAAACAATTGAAAACTGAAATCAAATCCAAAAAAAAGGGATTAATACCATTTGCTTACGTTCGGCCAACATTGACTGGTTATCTTTTCTGCTGCAACCCTGATTACGTTGCTCTTTGTTTCTTACGATATTGTTACATTTTCACAGCAGCAATCTTGGTCCATTATGTAACGATGGTCAGCTTATCGAGCGCATATAGTTACCTTCCTAAAAAAATTTTCGCAAACAGACAGAAAAATGATAACGCATTAAAACAATTAATCGACATACGATAAGCTTTCATAACAGAAGTAAACTAGATATTTTGCGGTCATTAAATGCACAGTATTTAAAGGTGTCCCTTTGTTGAATTTTCACTGTTTACAAGCGGTGCAGTAATTTATTAGCCTATGTACAGCCCCCGTCTCCTCGGGAAAAAGTCGGAGCTTTCCTGATTTTTTCCTGAGGGTAGAGGGTGGCTGTGCACAGGCCATAAATTTATTTACGGTGATCATTTTCGGGGACAGTACATTCACAACAGATGAACTTAATGCCTACTTGTTTTTTCATTCTCTGTTAGCAGTCAGCAGTGACTTTGCTCCTTCAACTCAATCAGATCAAGAAGCAGCTTTACTAGCTGCTGACACAAGCTCAGATGTTTCTAAGGTAGGCCTCTTTGTACTTGTGATTAAACATGAAACAGGTGAAGATCAAGATGAAAAAGAAATCGAGGGGCGTGTCCAGGCCGTTTCTTAAACAACAGTTACATAAGTACTGATGGAGAGATTTTGGTCGTATCCTTGATTTAAGTGTATTGTGTGGGGTCGCACTCTGTATTTTAATGACTGTCCAGTCAATTCTGCAGAAACAATAACTTTTAACTACAATGTAGTTGGAATTCAGAGTACGTTGATATAATGACAACATTAAGTTTAGAGGCAATTAGTCTTCTTAAGAACCGATTTTTATGTCACTCTTATGTGTAAGGTGTGTGAATACACTAAGAAATGTTATGGCAGTCATAAGTGGATCTTTCTTTTGCAAATACAAGTGCTCCGCCATAAAGAACTTTTAGTTTCAATAATCCGTTCTTGTTGTCCTTCAGCAGCATAATTAAAAAATAAAAAAAACTGTTCTAGTGAGGCCTTAAACTACTGTTTAAAAAAGTAATTAAAATCCATAATCCAAGCTTTCTCCGATCAACAGCATCATCAGGGATGAGAAAATATTCCGCGCGCGCTATACATATGCAAAGTTCAAAAGGTGTAGGGTGAATGAGTAAAAAATGTGACGTATGTATGAAAGCTATAGAAATAAATTGTGAATGGAATACAACGCTCTCATTATGGAATGTCTCTCGACAAAGGACATCTAAAAGTGCTTAAGAATGGTCTGTAAAATACTAACATAGAAGGTCTGCGAATTCTCTACATTCCTCCCTGGAATTGTATGTGTGCTTGCAGTTTCTAATGTAAAATGCTTCATAAAGGCGCAGATAAGCGGGGTCGTTTTCGCTCATAATAATCTTGACCACCTCAATGCCTTTGTAGTCTTTGTTTGGCAGGAATATACTTTCAGTTTATACCCACTTTGTTATTGGTCCTAGAATAAGAAGCAGGTCCCGACCCATATGGAGAGAGCTGAGAGGGCAAAAGTAAGTTTGCTGAGATATTTAGGTTGCGTTCCTTGTGGTCAAACTTTTTCCGGATAAAGACAATCCTGATGGTTGGATTGTCGTGGTAGGCAGAGCAAAATCGCAAACAAGATTGATCCATACGGTAGTTGGCTCCTTCGCAATTTCCTCGCAACGCTTTTAATTTTTTTCCGCTAATTGAAGCGTATTCTCGTAGAACAATGGAGGGGAAAGTACCCCTTTGACTAGTAGCCGTTAATATTGGGACTCGTCAACTTGAATTTATCTGGAGTTTGAACCAAACAATCTCAGACAAACAACTACGAAACATCAAATGCTGAGAGATGAACATTTTACGGTAAGAGAATCGCCAAGCGTTTTCATTTGCGGA
This sequence comes from Porites rus, assembly GCA_964035705.1. Taxonomy (NCBI): domain Eukaryota; kingdom Metazoa; phylum Cnidaria; class Anthozoa; order Scleractinia; family Poritidae; genus Porites; species Porites rus. The sequence goes on from OZ037995.1 coordinate 36,828,436, forward strand.
TCTTTAGTTACACGGTACCTTATGAGTTTAATATACTACAGCTTTTAAGTGGCATAGGACAACAGAGGAGTATGAATAACGTTTGCCTGTTTATCGATCACCTGATGAACGAGCACATTCAAGGTTGCGATTAAAAAGCAGTGTCGTTGAATGAAACAAAAATCTGAAACGAGATTCAGATACCAATGTGAACGATCCAAGTGCAAAATCCGGATTTACATTGGTGAAATGGAGCACCACAACGCAAGTGTAGTGTTCTCTTTTTGTTAATTTAAGCAAAGCAAAATATATTTTAAAAACGTCACTTGCTGGAAGGATTGAAAATGACGTATTTTTGACGACTTAAACATAAATCAAACCCAGCTGAGTGGAGTATTGAATCATTATCTCTAACATTAATTAAGATACAGACAGTAAAGTTATTAGTTCGAAGATACATTTACGCCGAGATAGTTAGACCCAGAAGCCAGGGTGAACCATTATAACATGGTAGATAACCCGGTGTTAGGTGTTTGGACTGATGGATTTGGCTGTTATCAAGAGGATTTTCAAGAGAGGATGTCCTCTCTTGGGATTATGTAATCTTTTACATTTATATTTACTCTCTGATAAAAGCATATTTTTTGAAATAGGCATCGAGAGGTCTCCTGCACAAGGCTGCAATCAGTGGACAATACGAGACGATCAAAGTGCTTCTTGAAAGTGGCGAAGATGTGGATCTAAAAGATCAGGTTTTATTTCAGTCTTTTTTGTTATTCGGCCGGCTAGATCACTTAAAAGGGTAATTAAGCTGCCTTAGAACAAGCCTGTTCATGCGATATGATTTTCTGATCCCACTTCGACACCACGCTCTTGCTTTGCTCGATATTGGTGTTAATCTAGTCAAGATTTTAAACTTTTTCTTAGGGAAACTTACTTTTAATTCTTAAACAATTGTATGTTTTTTGGCTGCAGAATGCAAATTTCAGTTTCAAAATTGATTTGTCAGAGTTGCGGTTATCTGTTGGTTGACTGTAGAAAGGATGAAAATAAATTAGGGTGTAATAAGATAGCTTTAAGCATAGTCTATAAAACTGAGTTCTCAATAATGTCCCCCTTTTAGTTAGTTAGTTAGCTAGTTCCCCTTTTTAACCTTCTTAACCTGCTCTGTATATATCTGTAGTTTTCTCTAACACCTTTTCATCTTGCCTGTTGGTATGGACAAGAATCTGTTGTCAAACTGTTGTTGAAATACGGAGCGAACGTCAACGCTGAAGACAGGGTGAGTTCAGTCGATGGTTAAACGTTTGTGGCCTTGAATAAAGAGGCTGGTTTTTAAATAAACTGTGTTGTTGAAATCTAGGAGAGCAAGATTTGTGATTTATTAATTGAGATCACACATATTGGCTCTCTTTAATCCATTACAATGTGAAAGTGACGTTTTATAAGAACATGCACAGGTTTGGTAAAAACGTTTGTAACCCTGCGTTACATCTCAAATTCTAGTTATATCTCTTCTCTTTTAATGCATGAAACTTATAAAAAAGAGTGAAAGAAGTGAAAAAAAAATACTTTAAGCCCAAAGTGTGTTTGTATGTGTAATCAAATGGTATACTCGTGAAATTAGTGAATAATTTCACGCGCGTTTTGTCCAAGTCTTAATAATTTCCCTCGCCTTTGATTACCTGTTAATATCATGGGTGACGAATTACGTTAGCAATCTTGGATTTTCGTCATGGTTATCCTAGATCGGATCGAGAACTCCACTCTATCAAATGTTTTTTTTGTAGTTTCACATGTGAAATTACAAATTAACACTGAAATTTCGCGCCAAAATTAATCGTCACCTATGATATTAGTATAGGTAATAGCATGATTAGTAGTGATATTTGGCATAAATACCACTGGTGATATTTCAAAATTGTTATACGTAATTTCACGAGCCGTTAGGCGAGTGAAATTTGAGACAATTTTGAAATATCACAAGTGGTATTTATGCCAAATATCACGTAGAAATCATGCTATTATTTGTTTATACTACTACCTGCAAAAGGTTTGTAATTTTCACATGTGCTCTAAGCCAATCAAATTGCAGAAATTTCTCATGTAGTAGTATAAGGCGATTAATTTTCACGAGAGTGAGACACTTATAATAGTAATCTGGCTTCACATCAGGAAAACTACGAAACTGGCATTATTTTTAATATTAATTAAGTTGCCTGTGTTAGTTGTTTAGTGATGCTTGTCCTTCGTTTTCTGGCGTGTTCAAAGTAATACATCAATAACCATGATAACAAGTACAATTTACACTGCTTTTCTAGTTTCAACGTACCCCTCTGCAAAAAGCGGAACGCCACAATCACTACTCCATCGTGCAGTTACTCATGAACAGTAATGCGAGGCCGAGTTACCAACAACCGGTAAGACATTTGTTATTTGCTGCGTTTCTAAGAATAGCAGCAAATCATTATTTTCACGGTTTCAACTCATTGACAGCTGTCACAGAGACTCAAGTATAAAAGGGCGGGATTTTACTGAGGAGAATCATTCTAAGCTGACATATTGCTGCTTGATTAATTCGTTTTCTATGCCTTTTCCTTTTTGTGTGCTTCAAATTTATCGTAGTTCGTCGTTCATGTGCTCATAGTTTGGTCTTCTAGTTTAACCTCTCTTACTCGAGATCCATGTCAAGTGTCTGGCTCTGCTTCCGGGAGGGTTCAGGTTTCCTCCGTAGATAAGGGGGTTTTCCTGCAGACGGACAGCAGGCAAGATGTTATCTTCATTACATTATCAATCAACCTCTTTAGAGGTTGTTACATTTTTTCCTGCTTCACTGCTTTTGCAGTATCTAAGTGTTTCTATTTGAATAAATAAACAAGGAATGATGCTTGCATTACGCTGGGTTGTTGTGTCGGTTTAATTCTCGTTTCGAGAAAGGAGCAACAGCAAGTAATCACCAGTAAACGTGCTCGAGGGAAAGAATTGTTCCGTGCAAGGACACTCAAGGAGCCAAAAACAGAAGAACAGTAGCTGTTTTACAAAAAGTCGATAAATCTTTTTATAGCATTTTATTGCACCTTAATTTAATATATTATCTGATCTCGCGAGTTTTGATGCATGTTTTTGGTTATATCATGATCATATTTTTATAAAGTTTAAAGGAAAATAGCGAGACACACACTCCGGCTCATTTCTATAGTGAAACACATTCAAGCACTTAGTTTGATTTTGAAATTAAAGGGTAAGGGCTAACGTCATCGGAGAGAAGTTATGGGAAATGTTAAAATTTCCCACGCGTAAAAGCTATAACAATACAGAACAATACTTATTGTTCTCGAATTCAGGTCGCTTTTCGTGATACGCGGTCGTGTTCTTTAAATGTATAATTTTATTTTACTACTACAGAATTTCGGTAAACGAAAAATTCGAATTGTTGTATTTTTATCACCTCACTTAGATTCAGATTCCAGGTCTGTCAAGTAAACTGACTCGCCTTAACTTCTTTGTTGCAGTTGAGTTTACAGTCACTTGCGGAGAAGGCATTCTTGAGTGTGGATACTCGGTCGGGATTTAACATGCTGACAGCGGCTGTCGTTGAAGGGAATTACGACGTTTTTTTCAAGGCGCACGGGCAACTCAGTTCTTTTGAAATACTAACGGCAGCTGTAGCCGATGCTCTCGCAAATCTTGAAACCAAAAGGCCTGGTCATCACAAAATTGAATGTTTGAACCGAAATACAGTGGATAAAGTCAATTCACTGTCAGAGCTGCACCAGTATGCACACCGTAATGATGCGGAGAAGGCAGTAGAGCTTGTGTTAAATGATGGCCTGGATATAAACACCCCTGCATTGTGCAATCGCACACCTTTGTTGTGGGCGAGTCTTTCATCTTCTGGTGAGTTTATTGAGACCCTTATCGACCTTGGTGCTAACGTTAATGCTCAAAGTACCTATGACAAAGTTACACCTTTGCTCTTATCTACTAATTGGAACAACTTCATGGCAGTGTACTTGCTTTTGGATCATGGAGCTGATGCTAATATCGCTGCAGCTGATGGACGTACTCCACTGCACAAGGCAGTGATGAAGGGTAACCAAAACCTTGTCAAATTATTTCTGGAAAAGAACGCGTTAGTAAATACTCAGAATGCTGATGGCGATTCACCACTGCACACAGCTGTTAGCAACGGATTTTTTGATATTACCAAGCTTCTGATTAAAAAGGGAAGCAACGTCAACGTTCAAAATAAAGAAGGAAGAACCCCTCTTTTTCTTGGTGTAAAGAACAAACATGAACAGCTCATCAAACTCTTGATTGAAAACAAGGCTGATGTAAGTATTGGATACAAGGAAAACTCCACAGAAATGAAGTACATTGAGGTATATGAGGGTCTCAATGAGGTGGTGGCTTTTACGGTTATCGGCTAAAATTTTGACTCTTTTACGGCTATCGGTTAATTTATTTCAGTTACGGTTAACAAAAAAGTTAAAAATTAATTTCTTTTGTTTCAAAGAGATAAATATTAATAAACCTGTGTTTTTGTATCTTTAAGCGAAATAAAGGTCTTGGGATCATCTCGGGATGTAATAAGTTATTCTTTTGAACCATTTTAACATTTGATAGATCATACTTTAACCTTTTCCACTTCTAATATTATTTTATCCATAGGAATGTCAACGGTTACTTTTACAAATCTCGGGAACAGTTTCTTTTACGGTTAACTCTTTTTTTACCCTATTTACGACTAACGGTGAAAATTTTTCAATTTTTACGGCTATCGACTAAATTTTTGGACGTTTTACTCCTATCGGTTAACCCCATTAAGACCCTCGTATATTGCTCGCATCTTCTAAATGCCTAAATTTGGTCAGCGCCAGCTGGTTTTGAAGAGTTAGTCAGGAGATTAAAGCCACTCAAAAACGGCGAAATGTTTTGAAAGAATAACAAATTTGTTTAATCATCTTAGGATAAGAAGCAGGTCCTGATCCATATGGAGAGAGCTGAGAAAGCAAAAGTAAGTTGAATGGCATGTGTGTTGTAGTGTGCGCACGTTGTCCATTTAATCTAGGGAAAACAAATATGAAAACTTTAATCAAAGAAAGATTTAGAAATTCCATATTATTAACGTCTTCCTCATAAATCAGAGCACAGGCTTTCCCGTTCTGTTGCTAAATCAGCTTAGTAGGACGAGTAGGACGGTATGGGGGACTTTTCACAGGATTGATGTGTTGTTAGTGTCTCCAGTATTTTTGCTGGCTGCATGAGGCTGGGTAAAAGTCGGGATTTGAGGGTTGGCAAGTCTGTAGGTTCGCCCACGAAAATTTAAACAGTGGGCTCTTTTTTTCGAGGTGACACTTGATCTTATTCCCTCCTCCACAATTTCACAATTTTAATATTTTCCCTCCACCACCACCACCACCACCACCACCGCCGCCGCCACATTTCTATTGTTTTCCCTCCACCACCACCACCACCGCCGCCACCACATTTCTATTGTTTTTCCTCCTCCTCCTCCTCCTCCTCCTCATTTTGATTGTTTTGATTTGGGGTCGATGTGGGGTCGATATAGGGTCGATGTGGGGTCGATGTAAGGTCGATGTGGGTCGTTGTAGGGTCGATGTAGGGTGGATGTGAGGTCGATGTGGGGTCGATGTAAGGTCGTTATTGCTTTCCCTCCTTCTCCTCCTAACATCGGATTCAAGTTGGAATTTCTCGAAATAGAAAATAAGAAGATAAAAAATGTCCGAAACAATTCTTATGGATAAACCTGAAGTGGAAGTATTTATTTTTGAGTAGAAGTTCTAAGCAGTAAATGGCAATTAAGTTGAAAACTTGGTCACTTGGTACAAATTCACGTTTGCCGTTTGGCGTAAAACGTGAATCTTAATCCCTCTAATTGTCCAGTCAATTCTGCTGAAACAATAACTTTTAATTAGATAAAATTCACTGTACGCCGATATATAATGACAAGAAATTAAGAGGCAAGTAGTCTTCTTAAAAACCGATTCAGTTTTTTGTCACGCTTGTAATGATGAATCATGGGCTGCTTTTAGGGCTATCCCTAAAAAGATTAATGTGGTTATTGGTAAAGCAAAGAGGTCCTTTTTTATGGCGGCTCTCTCCTCAAAACGCCCTAAACAGGTATTGAGGGTCATCCATCGTGTGCTTAACCCTAGTACCAGTCCCCCAAGAGCCGATCCAGATCAACTCAACAAATACTTCATCGCCACTAACGAAAGGACACTGGGTACCACCCCGGATGCAACATCTGATCTTCTGGAGCTAGCAAAGTCATTACCAGAGCACTCACAACGATCATTTAAGTTATGTCGCGTAACTTTCGAGGACGTAATGAAGGAAATACACCACCTCCGCTCAGACTGCTCAACCAGTGTCGATCAAATACCTGTTAAATTCGTTAAGTTAATAAGTGAGCATATTGCCGGTCTTCTCTCCTCTTCTCTGTCTAATCAACGCTATCTTAACTGTGGTGTACCTCAGGAGTCCTGTTTAGGTCCTCTACTATTTGTTATGTACACATCTACGCTGTTCAAGGCTATCGAACGTCATCTCCCGAGGCTCATTGTTACGTGGATGATACCCGGCTATACGTGAGTTTCAAGCCCGATGATGCTAACGCCCAGAATGAGGCCATTCGCACAATGGAGGATTGTATTAAAGATATAAGGAACTGGCTTATTAAAGGACGGCTGTTACTCGATGATGATGAAACTGAATTTCTAGTTATTGGAACTTGTCACCAGTTAAATAAATTAAATCCTTCAGTACTTCATGTAGGTGATCATACGATTGACAATTCGGTTAACGTAAGAAATTTGGGAACGATATTTGGCATTTCAGTTAGTATGGATACTCACATAAATCAAGTTTGTAAGACCGCTTTTTACCATATTCACAATATTCGTAGAATTTCTAAATACCTTTCACAGTAAACTAGACACGTGTTCCGAGTCTTCCGATAATCGCGCTACTTTGAGTGGCGTAGCGAAGGTCACGTGGCAACTACGGAAATTTCGTTGAAATGTAGGATTCCAGGAAAAAAGCTTCAAGTTAGAGATGGAAAGCTCGATATTTGTGGAAACAAGAAACCGCGACGGATGTAACCTCTGTTTTATCGAGTATTTATTTGTATGACATGCAGAGCTTGTTCTTTATTCCCTTGTTTCCATCGATAAAGCCGGTACGTTTCCCCCATCGTTCAACAACCTTTCGCGTATTTGTCTTCCAAACATGCTAGGATTCATCAATTTGAACAATTCTATGGATTTTATAACGTTGTCTGAAAGTTTAGAAGGATTTCCTCGTCTCCTTGATTAAAGGGAGAATATGTGCCGTATGCGTACGTTTGATAATGACGAATAATGCACTCTCCGCCATGAGTAACACGAACTGCTCGTGAGATTGCCTCGGTCCCTCTCCGCTCAAATACAAATCAACTATCCTGGCCTGAACTCTCGACCTAAAGCGTCATAATCAATAGGTCTGAACATTTTGAAAGTCCGTTAAATCCTCAAATCTTTCTTCGGATTTTGTAATTTCGTTTCGAAGTTCCCAGATCTTACCAAAATGCCCCAAATATGCTAAACAAAACTTGAAACGTTGTCTGAATTTTCGGAATTTACTGGTCACGCTCGACGGAGCATCGCTGTAAAACATTAGTTCATGCTTTCGTTACGTCCAGACTCGATTATTGTAATAGCCTTCTTTATGGCCTTCCCAAATATCTTATAAGTAAACTACAACGAGCACAGAACGCTGTAGCCAGATTAATAACGAACACTAGAAAGTATGATCATATCATACCAGCTTTACATAACCTTCACTGGCTACCTGTGTTTCACCGCATCTATTTTAAAATTTTAATTATTACATTTAAGGCTATATATAATATTTCACCTAGCTATATTAGTAACTTAGTGTCTGTTAAGTCGTGTTCTGTTTATTCCCTTAGATAGAATTCTTCATTATTTTTTTACCGTTCCAAGGGGCGCATGCTATCTGCATTAGGAGCTCGTTCATTTTATGCTGCTGCCCCCATACTGTGGAACCTTTTGATCATTTTAATGTTAAAAGGTGCTATATTAAGTGAATAAATTATTATTATTATTCTCACTGACTTTATCAATACCTGTATTACCTCTTGGACGTTTCCTTGAACATGGAAACTGCTCGGGTTTCACCAATCCCAAAGACGGATTACCCACAGAGCGAGAAAGATTACCGCCCAGTATCTATTCTGTCGACTCTTTCAAAAGTGTTTGAGCGGTTAGTGCTGAAACAATTAATTTCCTACAATGATGAGCTTTCTTTATTGGCACCAAGTATAACTGATCTGGTTTCCGCAAGGGCCATTCTATTATAACTGCGCTGCTAGGTATTGGCGATGATATCCGAGCTATGAACAGGGGTGAAGTCAGCTTGATGGTTTTCGCAGACTATTCTGAAGCTTTTGACACAGTTTGTAGTAAGACAGTACTAACCAAGATGTACGCTTTAGGTTTTTCAAACGAATTTCTTACTTGGATGGTCCACCACCTCTCTGATCGCCGCCTGTTCGTTCAGATAGACAAGACCTCGTCTATCGAGACTGTACTGTTTGGTGTCCCACAGGGACCGATACTCGGACCTTCTATTTTCAACCTATTTGTTTCTGATCTTCAAAAACACATTAAGTGTCCTTGTTACCAGTACGCGGACGATACAACTTTCTTCGTTCACGCAAAGACGAACGACTTAGCTAATGGTGTCGTGAAATTAAATGACGCAATATGACGTTTGGGGAATTATTCATCTGAATCAAACTTCGCATTGAATGAAGCTAAAACAAAGTGGATGCTTGTTTCCAACCGCCAGATGTCTCGAGCTTAAGCGGTGCACGATTATTATCCAGCTGTGAGCTGTAACGGGAAGCTACTAGAACGTGTCAACACAGCTAAGATACTGGGGGTCCGCATGGACGAACACCTAACATGGGCTTACCACGTGACTGTACTTCTGCAGCATTGGCGGTTCTCCGGAAACTGCGCAACCTCGCACCATACCATGTTCGCAAGCAGTTATTGAAGTCATTAGTGATGTCAAAACTGGACTACGGGTGCGCCGTCTTCTATTCCCTTCCAGAATACCAAATGAAACGGCTGCAAAGAGTTCAAACAACATGCGCGGGCTACGTACATGGGTGGTACGATGTTTTAGAGGACTTGCAGAACTGAATTAAACTGGCTTCCAATTATAAAAAGGAGAGACCTAGCACTACTGAAAATCACACATAAAGCCCTCTACGATGATTTTTGGCCTGAGTACTTACGCTTTAAATTCCATACTGTCAGTGCCTGTAACTTAAGATCTCTTGAAGCACCAAATTTGGCTATTCCAACAGAAAGCGGCCGTTTTCAAGATTCAGCAGCGAGATACGTTGCCTGATAGGTTAAGGCAAGAGCCTGACTATAACAAGTTCGTTAGGTTAGCGAAGAAGCTCGTGTTCTCCGAACGAGAAAGGGTATGACTGATTTTTATTATTATTTTTAACCGCGCTGTTTTTTAATTGCACGTATTTTTATCGAAACTTTTGTACTTATCCTTAATTTATGGTATATATCATTTTAAATTTAAAATCGGCTTGATTTTTTGTAATAATATACTGCAGTTGGGGCATTAGTAGGCGAACAGCCACCTCGTGGAAGTACTAGTAATAAAATCGTTATTATTATTATTAGTAGTAGTAGTAGTAGTGGTAGTGGTAGTGGTAGTGGTAGTGGTAGTGGTAGTGGTAGTGGTAGTGGTAGTCGTAGTCGAAGTCTATACTACTACTTTTAATTACTAGTATGTAGTATATGCTACCACTACCACTACCACTACCACTACCACTTCATTGCAATTTAACATGTTCCGTAAGAATAGGAGAAAACAAAACTCGATCTTTCTTATACTCAAGAGGTGTACGCCCGGGATATATTTTAACCCCCCTTTTATTTAATTTTATATTGCCGTTACAGTTTAATATTAGCATAATCATTTGTTCAACAGAAAAACGTGATGGAGGTTCCGAAATATCCCCTGTAGTAATTTTTATCTTGGAAATATTACATCATCACAGGCTTTGCTGGGGAATTAAACAAATGAAATCATCTTGAAGCCCAGTGATGAAGAATATATTTCTTTTGGTTTATATGTTCCCCTAAGCCTCTTAGCTAAGTATGAATTTTAATATATCGAAGTTGGTCTGTTCTGTTGTTTTCTGACGTATCCATAAAAATTTCCCCGAGGCAAATTCACCATTGGGGAAATCGGTCACACACAAAAAGCTGCTTGCCCATGGGCAACAGCCATTTGCCCATTGCTAAAACAGCAAGTGTAACCGCAACTATTGTTTACGTAATTTTTGGTTTCTATCACCTCATTTACATTTTCCGTTAATTTTTTGTTGATGGCCTCAAGAAATGTTGTTATTTTCGCAATTTTCGTTGGTTTTGTAAACAAGAAACGTGGTTTTCATAATTTCGCTGTTTCGTCGAGAGCCTTCCATTGCCTCATTTGCATTTCTCTGTTATTTTTCGTCGATGGGCCGGCAAAAATTTGTAATTTTCTTTATTTTCGCGGTTTTCGTAACAACTGAGCAAAATGCTGGGATTTTTTCTAAGTTTCATGGCTGAGTCCCACCCAGGATTTATCTCGTTACTTTGGTCAAAGGAGTGGGCGCTTGTTCAGAGAAGAGCGGTGATTACAGGGTGCTATTGGCTATTGATCGCTATTTGGTAGTCTTCCTTGTATATTATTTTATAATCTTCAAGTGACCCATTTTTTTCATTAGTCAGATCAGTAAATCGTTCAAAGGTGTATGGGTCCATAGAAAAATATCAGAGCGTTCATAACTGAGTCTGTTGTGTAGTTGTAAATAAGAAACGAAGTTCAGAAATATTTTCATTTTAAATCATCCTAGGACAAGAAGCAAGTCCTGATCCATATGGAGAGAGCTGAGAAGGCAAAGGTAAGTTCAATAGGATATATGGTGCAATGTAAACTTGTGCATTTTTACAAAGCAAGAAAATATAAGAAAGACTTCGCTCCAGGGCAGGTCTGGAAAGACCATATTGTTAACGACTTTTACATAGCTTTAACTCAGCAGACGCTTATTTATTTTGTGCTGCAAAATCGTAAGGTCATTCCTCTTGTTTAACTTTATATTGGTAGTTTAACTGGAAGGAATTTAACACGTGGGGTCTCCGTACTCTTTTAGGTGAAGCGGCACATTGTGTACAGCTAGTACATGTTTCAAGATGTTTCCGACGGCTGCTTCTTTTTTGGGACGAAAATTTTTTTCATATTTCTTCTCCAGAAAAAAATTTTTTGGTTAATTTTATGAGGAAAAATGATGATGAGTCACCATACTCGTTTACGTGAAAAAAATGGCGATTTACATCTTTTGGTGAGATTTGGCCATAGAACAAAAGCCGCCAATTTTTTCATCTGCACCCATTTATCACGCGTGAAACGCAAAGCAATAGTAAAGAATATTTTTCATTGTTCACTTGGAGAGCCCTCTTACCATGGAACGCCCTGGAGGACTTATTCTCAGTACTTAGTCATTATCTACAGTATTCATAGAGGTACAGATGGTAAAGTTGTAGAAATGGAGAGAGACCTTTTGCTGTAATTTATTAGCAGAACATATCCATTCATTAGTGGGAGTAGCTGGACCAATAGTGTAAGGTATAATTAAGATTGCCCTCTGACTAATGGATTGAAAAAAAAATACAGGCGTCGAGAGGCCCTCTACACAAGGCTGCTATCAATGGACAGTTAGAAACAATCAAAGTACTTCTTGAAAGTGGTGAAGATGTGGATAAAAAAGATCAGGTTTGTGTCTTGTACAGTTTAATATGTTAATTTGATTGTAAGCCCTCTTCTCATGAGAAATCCTCGTCTAAATGACCTTCGCGCCTTATGAAAGACGTTAACGCATTGTGCTTATGCGTTATTATAACACGTGTTATGTTGGAATGCCGTTGCCCGGACATGACTCGAACAAAACGCGAACCATTTATACGAGCTCTTCGCGTCCTATGTAAGACATGCCGTCCTAATTCAGAAGCGTCTTATGTAGGGCGTGTTTTATTGTTCTTAGTATATGTCAGCGGTCGTGTTTACAGCGCGAAGACGTCTCTTTTCGGGCTCTTCCACTTTGAAGCTTTTATTCGTCATCATCATGTCCCAGTTTCTGGAAGCTTTAATTCTCACCATGACTCTGTTAAACCACTTTTCCACTCTCCTCTTCTTGACCGGCTGAAGCGTCATCTTGAATTGGCTTGTTTTAGAAGTGCAAGTTATCTGTCCTTCAAGTTAATTTTTTACCCGAACTCTGATTCTACCTCTCAACTGACGAGATTAACTACTAGTGGCGACAGTAGCTTGAATCCTGGCCCAGAAAGATGCTCTGTTTGTGGGAATTCCGTCGCTCGAAACCATCGTTCCCCATCCTACGACTCCTGAGAACTTTAGTGCCACATCAAGTGCGGCCTAATCACACCAAGGGAGTTTAAAAGGTTTTAATCACTCGAAAGCCTTAACTGAATTTTCCCCGTTTGTCTTGGCTTGTCTTCTTCTGTGCCTATTGGCCATAATTCTATCTCCTATCCTTCGGTCTCTGGCCATGGCCTAAACTGCTTTGGTTTATTTTTAACTTGAGTGCACACTCATCGACATGTCAGAAGATTCAAAACGTCCTCGACCTTGTCCTTAAATCGACACCTGTTTTAGTCAGCTACGTCAGCTGTTGGCCAAGTTGCTGTAATTATTAATGGACAGTGACCTGCAACAGTGCAATTGGGCTCAATTTTAGTGTTTTAGAATGACACATAACTCCGCATCCCCGCGTGATCAACAATGTGCTCTATAGAGGAGTACAAAGGATTGCCCACAACCACTCACCCTGTCCTGAATTGATAATTACTCATTCAAGTGAAAAACTCATATTAAATAATCGATTAACAATACTTCTCGGGTAAGGACATAAAAATTCTACTTGTTAACAAATATTTCTTATATAACTACGTTTTTTGTCCTCTTCTCTGTAGTTTTCTTTGACGCCTCTTCATCTTGCCTGTTGGTATGGACAGGAATCTGTGGTCAAACTGTTTTTAGAACACGGTGCGAACGTCAACGCTAAGGACAGGGTGAGTCAGTGAACTTTCTTCAATTGAACAATATAGTGCAATGAAGGGGTGGGGCAAGGGAGGTTGTTGTTTGTCCAGCTTTACTGATTGACACAGGAATCTCTTTATGTTGGCCAATTATTAAATTTACCCTAGCAAAAGTATTGATACAACCGCCTATTTTACTGTGGTACATAGCACATTTGTGTTATTTCAATGGTAATTTGTTGGTTAAGTTTTTTTTGTGCTAACACACAAGTTTTTATTTGTTGTTCACCAAGAAAAAATGGGTGGTAGAAATCTTTAATTTAAAAACAGTATCGGGGAAGAATAAAATTAAACCGTAAGCTTGAGAAGAAAACTTTCGAATTTTTTCCATTATTTTTTTGTTTTTGATACATTCACATATTACAAATATATTACTTATTACGAACTTTTCAGTGTCCAGTTTCCCTTTAATCAGTTTCTTCGTGTTCGGGATCAGACCCAAAATTATTGCCCTAAACAGCAACAAAAACAACAACTTGCATAATTGGTGTGGCTGAAAAGGGGAAAGTTGGTCACAAAGTGCTCAACTGAATCTTTAAAGGTCGGCCCCATTTACTCCTGGATTTTTGTGAGCTAAAAAGAACTGACCACCAGGGTGGTACACATACCGGTATGGAGGAGGGAGTTTGGCCTATTCCACGGCCGACTGTGACCGTTCCGGGGTAAATATGGAAGGTGCACAGACCGCAATAGGGGATGGAGTTGGGCCTCCCCTTAGCGTCGGCCGTGACCAATCGTGTGCCTCTCGAGGGCCCCCACTATTAAACCTAAATGTATATTCCAGGGGTACAAAATGTCGAGTCTATGGGGCAAAAGTGTGATGAGAGGAGCACTTTATCCCAATTCCCACCTTTTTTGAAAAACACAACTGTCCTCAGAGTAGAAGTACAAGATAGAGACAACCAAATTGACTAATTAGATGTCATATCAGTGCATCAGGTTGAAACTCTAAACCGAAAGGGACATCCACGTGTTGACGCAGAAATTGATTACAATAGTGGGTGGGATGGAAGGGAAAAGAAAACAGAGTGACGAAGCATATCATGGGAGTGTAAACTAAGGAACATGGCAGAGTGCCATGTAATTGGTCAAATAAACAACGAATAGTTCATGGGGTTCAGTTCACGTGAGGTTGCACGTGAAAATAACTGGACAAAGGACAAAGCTCAACGAAGAGTTGTAAATAACTAAAATTTATTTCCGGTGATCAGTAAATTATGATCTCTCAGAACACGTTTTGATTTGAACGTTTCATTGCACTAGAATTTGCTCTAATCCCAACTGCGAAATCGGCCTCTAACTCTTACCTATATCACTCTTAGAGGCTTGTTATGTTTCCTCCTCTCTTCCTGTATTCCATTTGAGTGCTTTTTCCACCGCATTTTTACACATTAAATGAATCAGCTACATTGCAGTCGTTTATGGATGTTGCTGGAATTATAGCATGCCTGTAACAGAATAGGAATTGTTCTCTCACTGGAGGGGAACTGCTCTTTTTCTTTGCTGTTTTGGATTACCAATAACCTTTCCTGCGAGATCGATACCTAGAGCCCATGGGAGGAGATGCCTTTTTGTTTTTGTTTTTTCTCAAACAAACAAAAAACAGCAACAGGAAAAGATTTTGATCCCGCAGGCTACCCAAATCGCTTTAAATCTTTTCCTTTTTAAGGGTTTTTTTCTCTTTTGAGGTTAACATTAGATTTTGTTAAAGAACAATTGATTGAGACCATGCTTCAACACTTATGTCCAGGATGGAATGAACATGCAAAATGCACAGAATTTTTTGTTTTGTTTTGTTCTTAATGGCTCTGCTGTGTAATTTTTGTTGTTAGCAGTACGTTGCGTTACGTTGTGTCGACAAAGCGGAGATATGCAGTTATGTAGAATTGCCGTTGTTAAAATGTTTCTATGATAAATAGTCAAAAGTGGGTAACACAATTAACTCTGCTTCGATATAATGTTTTTAGTTTCAGCGTACTCCTCTGCAAAAAGCCGAACGTCAAAACCACCATTCCATAGTGCAGTTGCTTCTGAAGAATGATGCCGGGCCGTGTCCTCATCAACCAGTAAGTTATGGCAGATTGTGCCCGAAAAACTGTCTCACACTTCTGCGTCAACTTATGAGGTCATAGACTTGTAACGACAACAACCGCTACCTCGAGCTACCACCACTTCATTTTGTGTAGAACACGTGTATCTGCAATATGAATACAGGGCAACCCGTGCAAAAATCTACTTACATGTAGTATAAAATGGATTTCCTCTAGCCTGAGTATCAGGCGTTTCTGGGGAAAAGGGGAAAGATGGAAGCGAAAAAGGGAGAGAGCTGAAGGAGAGAAACGCCTGACACAGTTGCTTTTACTGGAGCCTTCCACCCCTACACAGCATGATTCGATACCATCCAATCAAAATCACTTCCGGTCATTGGGTTGTCAGCTTCACGTGTCAAAAAGCTCGCCTAAAATAAATCTCACTTTACGGTTTGGCCGAGCTCCGGTGCTTGTGTTGCTACGATTTCGCTTTTTTTTAAAACCTCCAATGAGGAGTTTTCGAATACTTGTAATGTAAAACATTACAGGAATTATAATATGTTTTAAAAATTGTGCTAGTGTAAGATCGCCAACGCTCTCGTTTGTAAATAAACGTGCCCCAGAAAATTGTAAATTGCTTTGGTTTACAGAGTTACATCAGGCGTTTGTCTGGCAGCTGAAAAGCTGATGTTATCCCTCGTATCCTCGGGCGGTGGAAAGGAGCTGCAAGAATAAATAGGAAGGTGCGATGGTGAAACACCTATGCTTAGAAATTATCAAGTAGCAGCAAATTCCACTACTTCACGGAGAGCTCGTGAAAGCTGTTACAGGTTTAAAAAAAGTGAGAGCCTATAGCAAAGGTCAATCCCGTTGGCGAAATATGATGGCGCCGGCTTGAGCTTAAGACATTTCAAAAGTGAGAGAATTTTGGAACAGGAAGCGAACGAATTCCAATCACGTACGCTATCGTAACCGCCACAAGCAAAGTCAAGCTTTTTAAAAGCATTGGTGCTGTCGTCTATCTCAATACATGGCTACCTCGCTCTATTTTCATTTACAGTAACAATACCCTTTTTAATAACGGCAGGATGTTTGTAAATCAGAACTTAGATATCTGAAACACTGATATCGTCGTCTTTGTCCCGGTCTTGTGAAACCAATACTCGGACATAGTTTCGGCAGAAGCTGGTATGTGAGACTTTTCCATACTCCGAGTACATCTTTCGTTTAAACTACGAGGCCTGAAAACACAATTCTTGCTCGGGTTTTATTTTTATTCCAGGAAAGAACTTGAGAGCGCCCTCTAGAGCCGTTTTGAATTTCTCTCCCCGTCTCTGTCCACAAAAGTATCACATACCGGTAACATGAAATCAGAACATCTGTGAAAAATGTCCATGGCTTCTTGCCGATCGCTCTTGCGGTCGGTGAAGTCAGGGGGTATTGTGTGTTATCCAATCACTGCCACATCCAGATTTTGGATGTGTCACACGATTTGCTGAATGGTTTTGTGTCAGGCCTTCCTTTCTCTTCTCCCCCTTCCCCCTCCCCCATCTAAAATCTCCTCTCCCCTAGCCCCTTGGAAGGCCTGATACTCAGGCTAAAGGGATCAAAGCTGTACATGTAGCTCTACAAACCAGCTCTCTACCTACTGAACTTACTCTGAAAGCCTTGTTTAGCAATAATTTTAATTTATTAACACCATCTGTCACTCACTCACTTACCTGGGCAAGTGAAAAACTAGGCAGTTGTGGGATGTGTTGTTTGTATAGTTGCTTATGTTGGCAAGTAGTTTCTGCCTAAATAAAGAAAACTAAATTCAAAGTTAGCTTAGCTTTTGAATCACAGGGTTATGTACGTTGTATAAGTCGTTGTACAAACGTGCGTCAGACTGCATGAATAGAACCAATATATGAATAAGTTTCTAATGTCATGAAATGTTCTATAAATTTTTTCTCACAGAAATCTAGTATATTTGTTAAGAAAATAGTGCCTCGGGCTATCGGGCCAATATCGATACTCTCGTGCTCGTTCAGACCAAGAGAAGTCTCAACATGCCATGATTTTAACAAAGGACGTGATATATTTGTAATATATAGATTTAGCCAGGGCTAAAAGCGACGCTCCAATTAAGAAATTTATAATTTAAATTAAAAAATAAACTTTTAATCCACAAATCATTTAACTTAAGGGCACATTCATGTGACTTTTGAGGGAAAGGCTAAGTTATTTTAGAGTGAAACATCTTACATCGAATTGATAACCTTATATGTACACCCAAAAAATAGCAAACATCTTCGATCACATTCAAGATCACAGTAGATTAGGCCTCGAAAACAAATTCTTGGAAAACAAATCACGCCGAATTTTTTTGCGTTCGAGAGGTTTACTTTACAAATTCTTGCCAACAAATCTGGGGGTGTTTAAACCAACCTTTTATAATTTTTATACATCACATTTGAGGTGAAACAGATAGAGAATACTTCATGGAAAGTGCTGGCGTACGGTATTTACCCACGAGTTATTGACGTATCAGAAATCGAACGAGTGAGCGCAGCGAACGAGTAAGATTTCTGATACAAAAACGAGTGCGTAAATATCGTACAAAGCACTTTCTATGTGGTATTGTGTTTATTATATACATACCGAGACATTCATCATTTTGGCGGCCTTTTTATTTTAAATCTTTCAAAAATGCTTATTTGCCGCTACACACTTGCCGCAAAATGACAAAGAAAACGAAGTATCAGCTTTTTAGTACAAACGTTTGTTAAAAACATAAATGACGGTAAGGATATGAGGTAATCCAAGAACTATAAGTAATCTTAACTGTTTGTTGTCAATGCACAATTGAAAATGAGTAAATTTAAGTAAAATGGCCGGTTTCAATATAAGCTTAAGCTTAAATGAAAGGCAAAGTAGTTCCGACAAAAAGCACAACAAAAGCTTACGTCTCGTTCTGTTTTTCCCTTTCCGCTGTTGTTTCGCCGGCTCTCTACCGTTTTCTTTATCGACAGTGAACCAAACGAAACTATTCCACTCCATTTCCGAAATGTTTTTCACTTTTTTAGCGAGAAAAACTCTTTGAGTAAAATTTTTCTCGTTGAATGTGTGCGAAGCGGCGCTGCAAACTGCAATAAGAGGCGGGAATTTTGGCGCGAAACTCACACACCTCTGTGGCCTCTGATTGGACGTATCATTTTTCTCACACGTGAAAAAACATCGTTCGCGATTCTGATTGGACGTATCATTTTTTTCACGTGTGAAAACCATCGTTCGCTCCTCTGATTGGCTAGAACTAATTTGCGTACGAAAATTTACGACATAGCTTTTTGGTGAGTATTTCTCAGTATGTATATAATAATACTATTTATCACACAGACCTCGGACAGAATGCAGTATTTCACAATTTTGCACTCAATCAATATTCAGGACGATCAATCGTAAAGCGAAACCGTTCAAAAATTTCCAAAATCACCCATATGGCTAGCCGGTTCTCGTTTCTATAGTGCGAGCTGTCAGTGTGGTCGAGTGTTTGAATGAACTTTAATAGCGTTACACTTCAACATTATAGCGAATTTATTATTATTTTTTTTGTTATTTAATGGTTTCAGTTATAACGATGTGTAATCTTATAAAGCGTTTGATACGCGTGACATTTTTGAGTACTCCTGCAAGCGATGTTCATGAACGATGAAAACAAACGGCACAGACAAGCGATTAAAATTGCAAGAGAGACTACTAACAATCAAAAAAAGAAATATAATTCGGTGAAACATTTACAGAGATAACAATTTTCATTCATGAAGACAAGTATTAAAGTGTCTCTAAAAATCTTGAGTCTCGGCGTGAAGCTTTATAAGCCGGCTTCCCGGCGCGGGTGTTTACTGTTTTCCAAGGTGAACTCCTCGAAGGAAGAAAATCGCTCAAAGTTTTCTTTCTACAGCCAAATTTATAACTAAATATTCTTCGGAACGTTTTCTATCTGTGGTGAGCAAATATATCTGAAGGCTTTTTACAGTTCTGTAAGCTTATATCAAACCGTTCAAACCTGATACTTGGTCAGATCATTGACTCAAACTACGGCTACAAACGTGCATAAACTTGCCGCATAAACTGTCAGCGTGAATGTGCAAGACTTCATGAAATTAGATATAACAAAAACAAACATCAAATACAATAGTTACTCAGGCTTACCATTCGAGATTCAGTTCCTGAAAGCTATCAAGGAAGGCCACAGTTGCTTGAGACTTTTAAACCCTCTTAAGCATTAAGCAAGGTGAAAAACGAAAACAATGCCATCCGAAATCGAATTACCAAATTTTGACAAGCGACGCGTTCCTCAACCAAAAACCCAGTAAACAAACCAGCCATGAATAACAGAAGACTCTTGATAGCAGCTGTATTTCATTTTGTACATCCAGAGGAAAAAGACAGTTAAAAACATCACAAGTTGACACAAAACTCTTCAGCTTCAGCTGTCAAAGTAAACTATTTTGAAGATGCTGCATAATTTTTTCGCATGAACTCACCTGTCAAATTTTGACCAATCAGAGTATAAAAATTGGACGTGGAGCGTGACCAACGCGTGACCATGGTAAGATAAGGTCTTCCCCGCCTGTACTTTTAAAAAAACTGGCTGAATTTTCGCTTCCGAAGTCAGTTTGAAATCAAAATTCTAATAGTGCGGGGCCATAGTGACATAAACACAACATATTTTATATGAATCCTTGGAAAATATAAACTTGAGCCTGCGATCATTTCAAACTGGTAATTTGTCAGCGGATAACTTCAAAAAATACTCGACCTCGATGGGTCGACACTTGAGCCCGCGCTACGGTCAGGTGATACTGGTCAGCGGATGCCCTGTTTTGACAGCTGTCAATTGATCTCAACATTGATGTGAAATTAGTTTTCTCTTGGGCTCCCAAACTAGCTAAAATGTGAGAGTAAACATTGGTTGTCCTGTGGTGCGGACGGACCGGCGGTCGGTGTACGGTCACGTGATTACCAAATTTTCTGGGATGGGTAGATTTACTTAGCAATGGGGCTCCGCCCACGCGCGCGCTTGGAGCTCCGCTATAAAAACAACAACAAGGATATACAAAGAAAAAAGGCAGCGACGAAGTACAGATAGAAAAAAATTGAGGTCGTAAGTGGGTCATTGCAGTTATCTAATCTCTTATCTCAGTTCTGATGAACTAAACTCGCAGTCAGTCGCGCCAATCAGTTCAAGCGATTTTAGGTTCAACGGTGTACATTCCTACCCAAACATATGACCGATACTCATTTGGATTATTTTGGGTGTTAATTCAGTTGCTTTTGAGAATCAGGGGAATTTTGTTGCTTTTATTGATTGTTTGTAGAGAGACAGATTCGATCAGTGTGTCACGTTAGAAGACAGTTAAAAGGATCTCTATTTATTAGCAAAAGAGACAGGGCGGGGACTCCCGGTCCTCTTCATTTCTGCAAGAGAGTTTTTACAACGGTTACATCCAGAAAAGTCAAAATATTTAATTGCTAAGAGAAAGAAAAAAAAAGCACATGTTGTATTCGCCATTTTCACATCTCCCATGATACACCTTGTTTGCCCTCTCTCGCGGTTTGCCCCCCAAAATGTTGCTTAAGAATTGCCTTTTATTTCCCTTGAGAGGACTGTAATACCCAGGAGAAATAACAAAGAAAGGTTATGCAACGTTTTGGTGGGCAAACAAGGTGTGTTATGGGCGATGTGCTAATCGCGCAACATTGAATTATGCGCCTACATCCTTGACCCATTTTACGAATTTCTTGCTTCGGTCAAAGCTTTGTAAGAGTAATTTTTCATGAAGAAAAGTTGCGTTAACGTTGTAAGGTGATGCCATCCACTGCAGTATGATAAAGGAATAAAAGAAAGTCCATAAATTGTGCTAATCACTCCGGTTTTAAAGTTCAGATTACAAGAAAGCATGGACCAGTTTTAAATTTATGTATTCAGAATTCATTGTCCGATCCGTTCGTACCGCTTCTTCGATTCCAGTTAATAGAGTGGAATAGTTATGAAACCGCGTCAGACTCCTTCGCCCTATTTTTTTTTTTTTGTGGACTTGAAGGTGCACAACGTTTAATAGCATTCCTATCATTTGGATCTTATTGAAAAATAAAAACGTCCCATTAATTTGTTGTGAACCGTCAGGGCGCTTCCAACATAAACTGCAGCACGGTCTTTCATAACCAGTCTCCTTCACTAACTATGATTCCATGCCATGCATGCAGAGTCTGTACATTTAATTTCCTGAATTTCATGAAGTGTGGTCTAGAAGTAATAGATCAAACATGAGATGCAGTGTTTCATCACCAGAAGAAACAGAAAGAAGAGAGTTGAAAATATGACGCGCGGCCGAGTATTTTTGACGAACTTCGAGTGTTTCATCTGGTGATGAAACACTGTGTCGAATGCTTCGCTTGATATTACTTCTCAGACAAAATAATTATAGACAGAGAAATTAAGCATGCAAAAATGAGCAGTTTCTCATCCGATTTCCAAACACTCATTAAACATTTAACTTCCTTTGTATTTTCTTATCAATTATTAATTAGTTTGAGAACTGAGTGTGATGGATGTGTTTATATTTTTCCTTTTTAGAAAGTGAAAGAAGATCCAGAGGTTGTAAAGAGGAGAAGGGAACGAAACAAGATTGCGGCAACAAAATGTCGAAAACGAAAGAGAGAACGGATTGAAAAACTCCAACAGGTATTGCTTACTCTTAGAGTAACTAGTTGTGATTGCTTATCCTTAAATTAGAAAAACTGTCTGAACTGTACCAATCTGAGCAGGAGGATCTTTAAGCCCGTATCTCTAAGCGCTAGTGAAAGGCAAAGTTCTGAATTGCAAAATCCATTAGAAATTTGCGTGTACCCGTCTATCTTATTTCAACCGTAAACTTCAACATTATGCAATTTTAAGCTTTTCTGAAGGTATTCCAAGTCATAAGTTCTATCATGTCTATGATCGCATACCAATCGTGATATATAAGCAATGAAAAAAAAGAGACAGATTTTTACAAGGTTAGTCATCATCTGAAGTGGATATTTTCACAAATTCCAGCAAGACGAAGACCCGTTTACAACCCTGTCTATATTTTTAAACTTCAGGCATCTTTCTGCCGGTATTTGCAGGGGCCACCGAGCAGTTTTTAAAGTGCGGGGGCGAATAACCACCTCTTTTAAAGTGGGGGTGTGGTTGCCGGGGGTGCGGGGGTGGGCTCTAAATATACTGAAATTACTTTTCCAATAGGCCATTTTACAGTTGTTTGCTCGGTGCCCGGCTTTTCATGTGCAAATCGTGGTATTCTCATGCTAACAAGCCCGTGAACATGATCATTTACATATGAAAAACAAGGAGGTTTGTAACAAAACAAGGTCGCAGCCATCCCCGCTTCTATTCAAAGGCTAATTATGGTTAGGATCAGCAAATTTATTTGCCACGTCGGCAAGGCACATTTGCCAGTTCTCTCTTTGTGGCTGTTTAGTTCTGTCAGATTACTGAAGCTTTCTTGAATAATTGTTAAGGGGAGCCATGTTTTTAACCTTCAAGCCGCCGAAAAGGACCTTTCTCCTGCTGAGCCTGATTGCACATAGAGGGTTCAGCAGCAGAAGTTTGCAGATTGTGGCAATTTCACTGATTTATCATGATCTTATGAGGTTCTTGTGACCCCTTCATTTTGTCTAGAATGTCATCGAAACATGTAATTTCACAACTATTGATCAAAACTTCAAATTTCCAGTCGGGCTTTTAATGCATCGTGGACTACATCATCAGCAAATAAAATTCGTTTTAAGTAGCCATTAAGTTCCGTCAAGTAGTCTTCAAATTTAACCCTTTAAGTCCCAATATCAGCATACAAATTCTCCAAACTGATCTCCATACATTTCCTTTAAGAATCAGTTGAGAGAATTTAATAACAGATCAAGGTATTTTCTCTTTGGTGATCATTTGTAAATTCTCATAACTGTATCTCTTGACAATTACTGGATATTGTTATGAGAAAATTGATGTTGGTCACTTCCGGGACTTAAAGGGTTAACAGGGAACCTTGCAACAATGAATTCCGCATTGTTGCAGAAGTCTACGACTAAGTGCAGTTTTGTAAAGATAGCCGTTTTGAGTTATTAGTCATCAGATATATGATCGGAGGGCCAATAATAAATTTAGATACTTTTGTTAGGTCCGCCAGCCGAACATTCTTACTCCAACAAAGTTACTTTTTACTTGAAAATGTCTATTACTTTTTTTTTTTCAAAGAGTAGTGGGGGAGGGGGGGGGGGCTGCTCCCCAGCCCCTCCCTCTCCGCGGGCCCTGAAATTGTCCGACCGAAAAAAAGATCCAACCCTGTATCTGTTATTGGTGTATGTATTCAGTGGTATATCTGAATACACACGGAAAAGGGTTAAGTTGAACTAAGGATAAAAATGAATCAATAAAAATGAATCATAACTTGTTCACCTGTTGTTTCTTAAATAATTATCTTTTTTTCCTTTTTTACTTTATCGCAGAAAACTAACAAGATTCGAGCTGAGAAAAGAATGCTTGAAGAGGAGAAAAAGGAACTTCAGAGAGAGTTGGCAAATCTTAAGGCTGCTTTTGCAAATCATAAATGCAAAAGACTGCAACGGCAACGCGACGACGCGTCCGAATTTATAAACCTGACTCCGCCCACTTTTCAGTCAACCTCCATGGGGAAGAATATTTGAAAGAAGATTCCACAGTGACACCTCAACTGACTTCTGTTGGGAAAGTATGAAAAACAAGCCGATGACTCAGTACGTCTTTCTGAAGGGTACCCTCGAATACATTTCTTCAACCTTCAGTTCTGTGCTTAGGAAAATAGCTGAAATTTACTTCTGAGGTCAGGCCTGACGAACACTCCTTTTACGGAACTTCCTTCACTGTATTCGATAAACTTAAGTTTCATATCGAATATCAAATATTCGAGATGGAATATCTGTTACTTATATTAAGCTCGTAATGTTGCTCTTTTATATAAAGAGATATACAATTTCTTTGGATTTCCAAAGGACTCCTAGGTTATATACTGTAGCCGAAATTTTGGCTTTAAATAAACGCATGTGAGAAATCCTCTGATTCGTAAGTTTAGATGCAAAATATGCTCAACAAATAAGTATTATGCTTAAAAATGATGTAGTACTTATTCAGCTTTGTAACACCTTAGTATGTCAGCTTTTATTTTCTCGTTCCTGCGATCACTAGTAGTTATAGAAATGGGGATTGCGGAGCACTTTTCAAGTACCAAAAAAATAGCATTTCTGGCGCAAATAAAATACCAGAATATGCAAGAGATTTTAAAAAAGAATATCTTTTTATAAGGGGTATCAATAAGGAATTAGAAAGATTTTGAAGGAAAAAAGTTTAGTAGTTTAAAACCTAAGTTTATATACTTATCAAGTATTTAAACATTATCTGGATAAAGCCAGTGTTTTTCTAATCATCAGTTTCACATAAGGATAATTAGGATTCTTATTCTTATCTTCTAGTTTTTTTAACATTCTCAAATCAACCCAAAAATATTCAGGTTTTTCTGTACTAACAAAACCATATCTACCTGTTAGTTTTACATTTACCAAATCCTGAACCTCAAACACAAATTTAGTTTTGTCTTCATTTGTAGCATTCGATTTATATTTTCCCAAAAGTCATCATAAATAGGAGAATCATCAAAATCGTTGCATGCTAATATATCATTTGTAACATCTTCAATAGTTACAGGAGTATTATCCTTTCTAAAGACTTCAATAGACATTTTATTATATATTATATTATTTTAAACAACATTTTGTTTTTAAATTAACTTAAAAAAATATAGTTATTAAAATAAAATGATTATATGCTCTCCTGAAATGAATAAATTTATTTTACCTCCTGATTTTAAATTTAAACCTTTTGATTTAAAATTAATTAATACTTTAGCAAGAAATCATCCTTTTCAAAATACAGTTTTCATGTTATGGAAATATTCTCCTGATTTTATAGAAAATGAAATATATGATAATGATAAATATTTTGAAGAAGATTATTTTTTTTTTACTTGATAGATATTATAGATATGGTATTACTTTTGAAAATAGTGATATTCATTATGAAAAATTTAGTATTTTTAAAAATCCTTTTAAAAAAAAATTATATGTATTTGAAGATTTAGAAGAAGATCCACCATTTAGATATATAATAAGAAACAGATATAACTTTAAACAACTTGCATTTAATGATGTAAAATCAATTAACCTTGATGATGTAGATAATGGTTCAATTAAACATTCAGAAATAGAAAAATGGAAAAGAAAAGTAATTAAAAATAAAAAAGATAGGAGAACAAAATTAAACCTTTTAGATCCAAATATTTACCATAGTTTAATTACATTTGTTGCTTTTTCTAATTTTGAAGGAAGATCACATAAAAAGATTGAAAATTATTTTACTTATGAAGGAATTGATGAAATTTATAGAGATATTAATAATTATAAAAATAAATATAAACATGTAAAAATTTATGAGGATAAAATTTATAATAAGATTAAGAAATTTTTAAAATAATCTAATCAAAATAAAAAATGGAACCAAGATCAAGAGAAACTACTCCTACAAAGGAGGATTTGGATTTTATAGTTGATGATGGTTATAGACATGATGTGGATCCAGATTATGTTCCAAATGAAAAATATCTTGTTAGTGGAAAAGAGTTTAAAAAGTTAACTCGAAATGCTAAAAAACTCGGTGCTGAATCGCTTGATTATTCAACACGCAAAAATAACAAATACATGGCAACACTTCAAAGTGGAAAGAAAGTTCATTTTGGATCACCAAAATATCCAGACTATCTTATTCATCAAGACAAAGATCGACGAGATAAGTATCTTTCTAGAGCTAAAAAGATTAAAAATAAACAGGGGGAGTTAACTTATAATAATCCTGAATCATCTAACTATTGGAGTGTACATCTACTCTGGCCAGAAAAAAAGTGAATTAAAGATTTTATAAAAATATAATAAGATGGATTTAAATGATGATTTTATTATTAATTGTAATGGTCATAGAATATTTGATATAAATGATGATAATCAATTTAATGAAATGAAAGAATTTTTAAAAGAATTGATTAAAGATAATGAAGATTATGATGATAATGTTAGCTTAAAAAAAAAATATTAAAAAAGTTGTAAAAAAATGGATTAAAAAAAATATATTTAAAGATTTGATAAAATATAATAAAATGAGTTCAGATGGTATTGTTAGTAAAGAATATTTTAATAGTAATTATGTTGTTAATTTAAACGAAAAAAAACTTATAAAAGTTTTTGATTTAATTGGAAATATGGAAAAAAGATTAGTAGAACTTGCAAATAGATTTAGAGAACTTAGTTTTAAAAGAAATACAGATGTAGTATATATAGAAATTGGTTCTTGTTTTATACACATTGCAAGTGAATTGAGAAAAATTAAAAAAGGTTTAAAGGAATAGGTTATTTAATAAAATGCAATTATCCAGTTATGATTATCTAACCCCAGAGAATATTGTTTTTAATGAGGCTAAAGAGAACAAAGTAAAAGACAGCAAGATTAAATACAAACGTATTCCAATTGAAGTTAAATATCCAAATGGAAAGAAAGGAGCTTTAGTAATTGAAACTCCAGTTCTTTTCTCTTTTGGAGTAAATGAAAAGAAAAACCAAGAAACAAACAAGTTAGTTGGTTATAGTATACCAGTATGTCTTTGGGCTAAAGGTAGTGATCCGAATAATAAAGAAAAAGCATTTTTTGATGCTATTAACAATGTGACAAATATTTCTCAGCAATATCTAGAGAATGAATACGGTGCAGATTTAGCATCAACTTTATCTTCACCATTTTATTTTAAACAGGAAGAATATACGGATAAAAAAGGAAAGAAGAAAACAAGAATAGATTCCTCATCTGCGCCAGTTCTTTACGCAAAACTTATTTATTCAGAAAAATCTAAGAAAATTCTTTCACTATTTAAAACAAAAGGAAAGAAAGATTTAAATCCTTTTAAATATATTGATCAG
Source organism: Porites rus (assembly GCA_964035705.1). Lineage (NCBI taxonomy): Eukaryota > Metazoa > Cnidaria > Anthozoa > Scleractinia > Poritidae > Porites > Porites rus. Next base: position 36,855,746 of record OZ037995.1, read on the forward strand.
TACTGTAATGTTAAAATGGCTTTGATTATTGAAGGAATATTTATTAGTAAGACTGAAACATCTTTGCAAATAAAAGTACATGAGTGCTATGTCAAACCATTAAAACCTAGGGAGTCTTTAATAACAATTGAAGAGAAAGAGGAAGAGAGTGAGGGTGAATATGTAAAAGATGATATTGAAGACTTAGTTTTATCTGACAAAGAAGAAACTGAGTAAATAATAGGATTTTATTTTTAATACATTATTTGTATTAAAAATCAACTAAATCCTTAGAACTCACCCATGAGTTAAATTTATCAGGATATCCACTCCATTTTACTAATGCCATTTTTTTCTTATTATCTCGTCTGATAATCTTTTCTATTCTAAATGTTTGCTGTTTTGCTTTCTGTAATTCTTGTTCGTAAAAAGAACCCTTAATCTCTTCTTCCATCAAATCAACAATGTTATACGTAACAGGTTTTGTTGGCAGAACTTTATCAATCACAAATATCTCCTCTGTCCAGTTTGGAGTGTAACCTTTATCAAATACCTTTCTCTTATATTTTGAAATTCTAACTTTTTCTCCAATCGCAAACTTTGGTTTACCAGGTTTTAAGTAAATAGAATCACCGTATAAATTAGACCAAACTTTATTTTCATTCTTCTTTTTACTCGCTTCAACAGGTGTTATTTTAATGCTAGAGTGTCTCGCATTATTGTAGTCATTAACCAGTTTATCTATCTTATCCCAGTAAACAGTGTTGTTATTTACAGTAAACATCTTCCACATTCTGTTTTTCATTGTTTTATTCCATCTCTCAACAACACTAGATTTTTCTTCATTTTCAGTATGATACAACTTAATTCCCTCTTTTTTTAGAAAATCTTTCAAATGTTTACTGATAAACTCAGAACCTTTATTTGTCCATAACATTTGAGGTTTACGTTTACTTTTGAATATATCATCGAAAGCTTTACTGACAGTTTCAGTTTTCTTATCTTTTAGTCCCCTAATCCAACCATACTTGCTAAACACATCAATAACCATCAGAAGATATTTAATCCCTTTATTCCATTTACTAAACTTTTGCATTTCAACTAAATCAGCAGCCCAGATTTCATCAATCCCGTTTGAGATTACTGATCTCTTTTGAAAGTTTCTTGTGATTGGTTTGTGAAGTTCGTGGGCTAATTGTTGAGACCAATCACTACTCAACGCCGCTTTACGTTTTTTGTTCCCATTCCAAGTTTTTGTTTAGTGTTAATTATTGTTCTAGCTAAAGTATGACCCCATTGTCTTTCTTTCCAAGGAATAGCATCTAACGATTTCACTATCTTTCTGTCAGCTTTATTTTTACACTTACGATCATCACCACAAACACTATAATCAACATCATGCTGCATGGCTACAGCATCGGTTGGTCCAGTTGGTTGATCATAAATTTCTAATATTTCACCAGTTTCCGGATTGTATCTTACTTGGTTTTCGAGATCGTTATAAGGACCTGTATATTTATGCCCTGGTAAGGTCCATCCACCTTTTGGTTTTGGTAATTTACCAATCTGCTTGTGAATATCAAATCCCCTTCCATCCAATTCTGGTCTATCAGTTTTATATTTATTTTTTGGTCTTACTTTTGTTGATAACTGGTCCATGGCTGTTCCAACAGAATCTTGAATAAATGAAGTGAGTTTATTAATCCCATAATTTACAGCTTTTTTCTGAAGATTTTTATTTCTCATTAACTCGCTTGCTCCATATCGTCCCATTTCAACTGCTTTTTTGCCCATCCAAGGTAAACCGTAATGAACAAATCCATCAACTGCAGTACCAACAACAGTATTAAAGACGCCCGCCCCTTCAGACGGGCTGATTAGTTTTTTGACTTTCGTTTTTTAGTTTTTCTTTTACCACTTCCAGTTTGAGAGGTTGTTCCAGTTTTTACATATCTAACTTTTTTATTTCCACAAACTTTGCATCTACAAAAGAATTGAGTTCTACCTCTTTTATCTTTTTGGTAACCACTTGGCTCTGTGCAAGGAGTTACTTTTTTATCTACAATGCAATATGATTCTGTCATTTAGTATAATGTTTAGATAAATATGTCTACTAGATCTAATTTTCTAACAAGTGAACTTCAAAAAATATATAATAATTTAAACATGAGTTATGAATACGCTGATTTTGCTAGATTGGAAAATAACACTAAATTTATAAAAATATTTGAGTTGCTTATGGAAATAAGTGAGAAATCAAATACACTAAATAAAGTTGTAAAAGGTAATTATCTATTTATATAATAAATGGAGGCTAAGTTTTTTGCTGAAATAGAAAAAAATATGGATGTTAAAACTATTAAGGATTTTGAGAATTAAGAAAAAAATAATAAATGAGTTTGAAACTCTTAGAAAGAGTAAGGATTATCTTTCTCGAGTATTAATAGCTGGTGAGGCTAATATGTGGATGAGAATTAGAAATAATGAATATTCTTGGTTTAGTTTAGATGCTGATAAAAATAAGAAATTATTTAGACTTACTGATATTTATTCTAATTTTAATGAAATTATTGATAAAGTTAGAGAACTAAATAAAAAAGTTGAGATGGTTTAAAATTTAAAGAATAAATCAGTAGATAGTGAATAAAATAGTTTAAAGATTATTAATATAAAGATAAATGAAAGATGTTTTAAAAGGTTTATATGATAATGATATAGCAAGGCAAAGAGCAAAGGTTAGAATTGAAATTAAAAAATATATAAATGATTTTCGAAAAGGAAATACTGATTTAAGTTTATTTTTTATTGAAAAAGAAGAAGAATTTTGGGATAATTTAAGTTTAAATATTAAAGATAAAAATATTAAAACTTCTGAGGAATTTATTAGGCTTTTAGATCTTAATTATTATTTGAAGAAATTAGAAAAAGTTTATAGCGAAATTGAAAATAAATTTAAATCGTATTACCCTCGTCTTATTCTAAATAGTAAAACTAATTAAAGTATAGATTAAATAAAATATTTTATTTAATCTTAAGAAATTAAGAAAAATAAGATTTTATAAAATCACTGTTGTCATTATCAAATTTTTGATTATGTATTATATCTAAAATACTATTACCCCGCTGCCTTTCAAACAGATAGTATAAACACCAATAACCACAGAGCACAGTACTGAGATTTTGTATTTCATCCATTGAGTAAACTATACGTTTTTTTAGCTGTACGAAAATACTCTAATGCTTCATTTGGCATTATCAAACCAAATGGATCAAAGTACTCAACTACATTGTTTATATTTCTGTAACAAACCCAGTGTGTTCCAGGACCTTGAATATCATCAAGATTGATTATTCCACATTCTTTTTTTATCTTATGAGGTAGTCCATCGCGACTATATATTCCTATAAAATGTTTAATACCAAGTTTTTTTACCCAATCTATGAGGTCAAAGTTGGATAAAGGTTTAATTACAAAATTGCCCCTATTAATGGAATTGAGTTGAATGGGCTGTTTTTTCCTAGTAGTAGTCCTTTTCCTTTGGACTTGGACTTTTTTTTTACTCCCATTCCAATTGGGTTTTTCCATGTACCTAAAAAAAGGTGGTGGGTAGTACGGATAACCTTCACCATGTGTGGGTGGAGGAGGAGGATGTGGAACGTAAACATTTGCTGTATTAGATGATCCACGTCTATCAACCTGCAGTCCAGATCCAAACATTTTAGATACTAAACTAATTGCCATTGGAATTCCAATAGATGCAAGAGTTCCAAGAAATCCTCCTTCTATCTGTCTACGAGTTGGTTTTATAACCAATCGACCACCTGTTTGATAAGCTTTGTTAATTTGATTTATTTGAGATTTGGTAAATTCTCTTACAAGAGGTGGTAACATTGGGAAAAACTGATGGGGGATTGTAATTCCTTTTCCAAATATTTTATTTAATCCAATTTCTCCAAGTGCAGTTGCAGCACCAGTTGCCAATGCAGGAACAGCTTTTGAAATTCCTTTTACATCGTAAGGTAGTACTTTTGCTCCAAGAGATGCGAGTGATGAAAATAAGTTTCCACCATGTTTTACAGAACGTCTAATCTGTGTTTTACTTATTTTTATATCTGATCCTGTTCCATTTGCAATAGATTTTTTTATTTTAGAAATATGTCTTTTTGTTAACATTAACTCATCAGAACCTCGAAGATGTGAATGTTTTAACCGAAGAGTTAGTGGTGATTTATTTAATATTGCAGAAGCCAATTTTGACTTTTGGCCATCTGTAAGTGTTACACCGTATTCAATATAAGTTGTCATTTATTTATAGAATTCTATTAAATCGTATGTAGCTTAGCAAATGGAGGGGTTTTATGCTCGAAGCAATAGTTTTCCTCCTTGCTGTTCGATTTCTGCCACTCGTTCGTGAAGTATTAAAGCGTAGATATTATAATCAGCGTTTGGATTAGCAGATAGTTCGTAATGAAATGATAGTTTTGTAACGCCGTCTTTGATATCCATTTTTTGTTTTGTCAGGTCAAAATAAACAAAGGGAAACAAAGACTCAAAATTTGTTCTATTGAGAAGTGTTCCACCTTGAAAGTCGTTATTTGCGTAAACATAACCCATTGCTTCTCTGAAAACTCTTGCTGGATCTGTAGCTGGTCTAAAGTGAATATCAGGGTACTCATTTCCATTTCCAACCTCGAGATGACAGCGAGAAACACCAGCATTGTTTGGAAGATTAAAAGTATTGTACAGGAATGGATTTGCTGTTTGTGAATCAATATTAGCAGTGTTAATTCCAAAAACAAAGACATGGCGAGGTTTTGAGATAGCATTTGTAATTCTAAATTGGCCTATTTGCTGTTGAGAGTTATTTGATCGCTCTACTACTTCATTAAGATACACCCATTTGTAGGGTTTAAGATAATTTCCCATGTATAGTTTTTGTCCTTCTGAGTTAAATGTTAATCTTGGAACAAATAGTTGAAATCTTGTTAGTATAACTCTACAATTGTTTCCTCCAGCGCGCCAGATAAGATTGTTATCTGATTCTAGTTCTATATTCAGCTCAATTTTTGTATTTGGAAGAAGTTTGTCCTCAAATGATTCAAAGAAAGAATATCTGTTAAGAGGAATTTCACATCGTACTATTGCTGAGTCTCCTAATAGTGCTTTTCTTATTGCAAAACCTTTGTTATAATTAGCTACTACTGCATCTAACATATTACCCACTTCATCAGCGTTGCCAGCAGCATTTTGCCTGTGTGTTACTCTCCTTGATGTAAATTTTTGTCTTTCAGCATGTCTTGTTGTATCAAGACAGTAAAATTCATTTGTGGCAACACTCTCAACATAAGATGGATTATACTCAAGCAAATTCTTAATATTTACTACATGATTAGCATAGTTGCAACTGTAAACATCTCTACCATTTGCTAGGATAGATAACTTTTCTATGAGAGAACTACGTCCATTTACTATACCCATTTGATCTCCATCTGCATCTATATCAGCTCCAGCAGCCAGCTGATTAACTTTGAAATCTGCTGAAAATCGCGCGTTATACCAATCAAAAGGAGTAGCCTCACCTGTGTTATCAGCAACAAATCTATGACCTGTTTTAGTTTGATGAGCACCATTTCCAGGTGCGGCTAAAGCTTGTTCAAGGTCAAAAACAACATCTTCATATCTTTCTAAATATTTTGAATTTCTACAAGACTTCATTTTATTTTAATAATTATATAATTTTCTCTTACGTGTTGAACCTCCACTAAGAATGGCATTCACTCTTTTATTTATCTCTTGTTGAGTCATTGTTTTGTTTGGAATTGTTTCAACATTTTTATTAAAAGTAACTTTTTTAGCAGAGGGTGCAGCCTTTTCTTTTGATAACATTTGCACTATCTTATCACCAGCCTTTTTGCCTACATGTTCACCAGTTTTTGTTGCAGCTGCTGTTACTGCTTTTTGGGCACCCCTTTAGCAGCTTTTTTCATTGTCTTTCCAAATATTTTTTTACCAACCGATTTAAACACATCCATCGTTCCTTCTCCATAAATATGTTGTCTTGCAAATTTACTCAATTCAGGGTCAAGTCTCATTTTAAACTCTGATTGTCTCATCATTTTATTTTAATAGGTATATTACATCGAGTGAAGTATCAAAGTCACAAACCAATCTATACCGTTAAAATTTATTGGTCTTCCAAGCGAGTCTGTCTCATAGATTCTCATTTCATCAATGTGAAATGTTCATACAGGACAATACAATGGTCTCTTAGGCTCAAACGTAAATGGAAAAGACCTTGTGAGATTGTCTGTTGGTATCACAGCAATGGTATTTGTATTTATTCCATTTACAATGCTATTAGTTATTACACTTGTGTTGATATTCAACACATCAATCGAATTTGTGATATTTGGTAGTTTTGTTCCATACTCTGTTTTTGTAATAAGTTTCTTTTTAAATCCAATTAGGTTTCCAAATTCTGTTCCTCTCAGATCAAGTTGATAATCACCATCGAGTGATATGAGAACTCTATAGGTAGATAGTATAAAAGTTAAATTAATTGAATAAGTTTTTTTTCCACTTGAGTCTGTTGAGTGATGGTTTTTTTGAGTCATATATTGATGAATGTAATCATTGATATCTGAGTAGGAATACATTCCATCTGTAAAAGTAATTGTTTGCCAGGTGGAACCATCATGGGTGTATTTGATTTTATTGTTGTCATAATCACTTCTAATGTTGTACCAAGAGTAAGTCATGGACAGTCGATCAAGAGCAAGTTGGTGTTTCTTATCAGGGTCAAGTTTCAGAGATGGATTAAACTTAATATTAAAATCACCAGGTCTGCTTGTTCCTCTTTTTTCTCTATTTATTGAGGAAATGTGGATAGCTCGTTCTTCCATTTTTTATATAATTGGTATATAATTTTTTAGTAGATCATTTAGTTGTTTTTTTGAGATCACTTTCATTTGGTTGAGAAGATGTGCAATTTGAGAAAACTCAGGTATTACACCATTATTCCCAGCAAGAATTGAGCCACCGAGTAATTCAAGTCTGTCTAGGAGTTGATGAGGGTTGTTAAAGTAAACAATCCCAGAGCCAGATTTTGTTTTATAATACTTAAAATTACTTAAATTTGTTGCATATATGCTTAATATGTTATAATTTTTTATGTAATCTAATGTTTCTTCTCGTGGTTTTTTACTTTTTGGTTGAGCTAAAACATAACCGTTTGCGTCTCGTACAAAATCTGCAGTATTTTTTATTCTTGCACTCAACTCTTCTAAATCTTCGTTAACGTCATCGATTACTTTATCAATGGTAGAAACATCTTCTTTAAAATACTCAGAAGGGAGTTTGTGGTATTCATTAGTTTTTAGTACATCTTGTGATTCTTTACTATTTAGATATCTATCGAGGTCTTCAGCTTTAAATTTTGCTATTTTTGGTCCCACATCTGATGTAGAGGGTAAAACTCCATCATCTTCAATTCCTTCAAAATCTGGCAATTGCGACAATTCCCATCTTTTTACCTCATCCATTTTATCAAATCCTTCAGTTATAGCAAGTCTGTTTTGATTAAGACCTTGTGTAAGAGCAAGTTGATTAGCTTGAAGATGTTTTATTAGTGAGTCTTGCTGTTTATCAATACTTTTTTTAACACTATCCTGTGATTCAATAAGTGGTTTAAATGTTTCTTTAAAACCCTCTCTCATATTTTGTTTTTGCCATTTTGTTATTTTTATTACATCTCTCACCTGTTTAGTCAAAGCATCAGCTTCAATTTTATTTCTTGCAAGTTTTTTGTATTCTTCAACATCCATTTTATTTAATATACATATTAGATAAAATGGAAATACCAAACTATGATAGTAGTGACAACCCAGATAAAAAATATAAACAGTTATTTCCTTACATGCCTTCAGACACATTTAGGATGTTAATCTGTGGAAACAGTGGAAGTGGTAAGACTAATTTGTTGTATCACATGTTAATTAAACCACTATTGTACTATGATGAGATTTATCTTTACGCGCGTAATCTAGAACAAGATAAATATCAAAAGCTAAATCAAAAAATGAGAGAGTTAAGTCATAAACTGGGATATGAAGTACTTCATGTGAGTAATGATGAAATAATCCCAGTGACAGAAATGGATTATGAAGACAATCAAAAACTTGTGATATTTGATGACTACGTTTGTGATAAAAACCAAAGACAACTGATTGATTATTTCATTCAAGGACGACATAAGAATTGTTCGGTGGTATACCTCAGTCAATCGTTTTATAAAACTCCAAAGGATATTCGATTGAATTGTTCTCATTACTGCCTTTACGAATTTCCATCATCGAGGGAAGCAAACAGAATATCATCTGAGTTGGGAGTTAGTAAAGAAGATTATAAGGCAGCAGCTAAAAAACCGTATTCATTTCTATACGTTGATAAACCAAGAAAACGTATTGCAAAAAACTTTACTGGTAATCTAGTCTAATAATTAAAATGGGTATATTTAATGAACAATCTTTAGATCATCCCTTTGCAAGGGGAATTCAGGGTGCTCCAGGAGTTGGATTTAATCTCACTTCAAGTGGGGATTATGATATGATAAATAAAAAACTAAGAAATGTTGGTACACCTAGTGCTAATACTGATGCTGCTACAAAAAAGTATGTTGATGATAATTCCAGTGGATCAGTTGATACTAGTTCATTTTTAAAGTTAGATGGAACAAGAAAAATGGTTGGAAATTTGGATATGAATAATAATCGAATATATAATTTACCAGCACCAACAGGCGCCAAACAACCAACACCACTAGCTTTTACAGATTTAAAATATTTACATGTTACTAGCTGGAACAAATAGTATGTCTAATAATCTAAACATGAATAACAAATCAATAATTCATCTAAAAAATAAGACCCAACAAACATTACAGATGGCGCAAACAAAAAATATGTAGATGATACACTTTTATTAAATAATACAGCTATGAGTAATTATTTGAAAAAAGATGGTGCTGTTGCAATGACTGGTAACTTAAATCTTGGATCCAAAAAAATAGTTAGTCTTGCAACTCCAACAACAAACACAGATGCATCAACCAAAAGTATGTAGATGATACTGTTGCGGCTAACAAAGTTGATAGTAGTTCTTTCTTTAAAACAGATGGTTCAAAAAAAATGACTGGGGCCATAGACATGAACAACAATCGAATATTAAATCTTCCAATGCCAACTGGTAATAATCAACCAGCTACTTTAATTTACTCAAATTCAAATTATCTTAGAATTAATGGACGAATACCAATGATGGGAGATTTGAATATGAACCAAAAAAAATAAAAAATGTTAAAATACCAACAGATAACTCTGATGCTGCAACAAAGAAGTATGTTGATGATAATAGTGGAAGTCCAGATTTAAGTGATTATTTAGAAAAAGATGGTACTGTTGCAATGACTGGTAACTTAAATTTAAATGAAAATAAAATAACAAATCTTGCTAAACCAACGCAAGATAAAGATTCAACAAACAAAGAATATGTTGACAAACTTATTCATCATAACGCAAATCAACCAAGTCATAGTAAAGATGAGTTCAGTTACATCATGTCAAGTGCAAGCCAATGGACTGATGAATCAAATGGAGGAAATAGTTTTGTAATAAAAAGAATAGATGATTTAGCGCCTAACAAAGGAAACTTTCATGACTATAATCACAAAGTTATTTATTTGGGTATAAATAAGGATTCTCAAGGAGGATATAATTATAAAATGGGAATTAACTTTTAAAGATTAACCGGTAATACTGATTATACGTTGTGTTTAGAATTTTTAAATAGTGATGAAAAATTATGGAATAAAACTCAAATAACAATTGATAAAGGAACTTCATCAGGATTACAAATTGAAAATATTAATATAAGAAAACTTACACATAGATATACTGATTCTACTTCACAAACCCAAAGTATGTATTATCATAAAGCTATAGTGAATTTTAAAAAGTTATCATCTGGTAATAAATTCTTTCTTCACATACAGGTTAAAATTCCTCAAACAGAAAGTGACCTGACTACTTATCCACAACAATTTTTAGGTTCTTACATGGTTGTTTATGGAATATTAGGTAACTTTAACAATATTGATCCTGATAAAGTTTATGATTATCACAAAGCATTCGTAATTCAACCAACACAAGTTGTATACAATGTTGATATAAACACAAATAATAAAAAGATAATAAATATTGCTCTCGATAGAAATAATAATAATAGCGCTGCCACAGTTGCTATGGTAAACGAGTTAATAGATTATACAAAAAATATTGTTTATAGAAAATATTTTAGTGAATTTTTTGACTTTACTGACGCAAATAGCTATGTTATAAATAAACAATCATCTGGAGTTGTTTTTAATGCTTTATCCTCTATTACAGGTAATTCTGCAAGAAATCTTACTTTCCCAAATAAAACAATTGACAATATAGGAAAAGATGGATTAAATGTTAATGGTTATACTATTTCTTATTCATCTGATACTGGCCAAACAAGTTACACATTATGTATCATTTTTACTCTTTGGAGAAATAGAAATTTTAGCATTACAAAAAAAGATATAAATAGTAATCAAACTTTATTTTATTTATATTATCTTAATTCAAATCAAACACTTAATATAAGAGTTAATAACTTGAGAAAAAATTTCACTATTCCATCTGGTTTTAATGGAAAAAAAGTAGTTTTATGGGTAACAGAAAATATTAGTACACAAGTTACAAAAGTTAAAATAAGTAACTACAGCTCAGAATTAGTTTGTCCAGTTGTTAGATATTCATCTAATCAAAAATTTGAGTTTTTAAATCAAGATGGATATATTTTCAATTTTATGTACTCTCCAAACTTTTACGACACTGACTCTGTAGAATATCACAAAATAATACTTCAAGAAAAAATAAATGGAAGTTATATAATCTAAATTATAAATAAGATTTAAAATGAATAGATATAGTAAAAAAAGTATATTTGAATTTAATCATATAGATAAAACTCTAACAGAAGAAGAACAAGAAACTATTAAGGATCTTTATAGACATTACCACAAAAGATATTGGTGTTATAAAAAATGTTATAAAAGTTATAAATTTTTAGATAATTTTTTTTCTATTTGTAGTTTATCTCTAATTACTGCTGGTACTATTACAGGAGGATTAACACTTAATCCAGTTATTCTTGGTATTATCAATGGTGTAGGAGTAATAGTCGGAGGTATAGCAAAAAAGAAGAATTTAAAAAAAAAGATAGAAACATCGAAATTAGCATTTACTACTTATCAAAAGGTATTAGTTGAACTACGATCTGCACTCCGGGGTGATGAGTGGAATAAACAAGAATTTATAGATCGCCTCAAGATAAAAGATGAAATGATAATTGATCAGTGCCCAACCTCTGCCGATAACTTTGCAGTCCAATATAATAAAAAATTTAAAATAAAATGAAGTTTTAATATAAATCTGTTTTCAATATTTAGATAAATATTGAAATTAAATGTTTTTTTCTATTCTATGAATAACTTTATAATGATTATTTAGCGTTTCTTTATTACGAAATGCTTTTGGACAATATTTACATAGAATACGAACACCAGCCATATATTTATGGATAAGTTTGCTGATCTTATCATAATCATTACTGAGTATAAATGCATAATCATTATTACGATACTTCTCTTTCATTTTTAATTGTGATTCTGATACATAGTAATTGTTAGTTGGTGATTTGAATTCAATACATAGACCTTTGTATTCTTTGTGATAATCTAGAATCATTAGATCTGGTTGACCTCGTTGATAACCTTTCTTATAAGAATCTAATCTTTTTTCCTCTGTATCTTGATTCTCTCCCAGACCAGCTACTAATATTGAATCTGGATAATAATTTCTAATTAGTTGAACTACTTTGTAATGAAGATCTGTCTCATTTCCAATCATTATCATCTTATTCCAAGGGCTATCAAACATTTTATATTGGCCATATTTACGTATAGATGGAACAACTTTAGTAAATACCCAATCACGAAATTTTTTAGCAGCTTCTAATTTAGAACTAAATACAAGTTCGTAGAAACCTGCTTCGTCGATAAATATACATTATTTTCCCCTTTTATCATTTTATTGACGCCCTGGTTCAGGGCCCCTGGTGTTATTTTGTTGACGCCCTGTTTCAGGGCCTCTATACAATTGAAGCATTTTATGGTTATTAGATACATGCCTCTCAATAGCATTTCGTGGTTTACTACATCCAAGAATCTCAGCAACATCCTTTCCTCGAAACCAAATATTTTGCTTATTGTCAATAAAAGAATTCATTTCGATTCCTAATTCTTTATTTTTAAAACTTTTCTCCATCATATTTGTCATTTTAGTTTATTATTTTTATCTCTTTAATTCTTAATTAATTTTTCTTTTTAAATTAAATAGAAAATATTACACCTTATTCCTCCTTATTTCTCTTATATCCCGGAGGTAATAAATTAACATTAATTGGTTTATAACTTTTTTTAACAAACTCTTTCATCACTTCTTTACAGGTATTATCATGAGATTGTACTTCTACTTTTAAATCAGAATTTAAATAATCATACAATATATTATCTTTATCTTCTTTAAGATATTTTAATTTCTGATCCAATGGATAAAATGTTTGATTAGCATAAACTTTTTTAAGTTTAGGAAAAGCAACAGAATAAACTTCTCTTTCCATATATATATTAAAAATTGTTTTTAAGCCAATAATTTGCTTGTAATACACTATATTACATTTTTTATCTATTTAAATTGTTATCAAAACATTTTATTTTGTCATTAATTATAATACTACCATAAACATTATTAATTATACTTTTCATATCAGTTAATCCAAGAAATTCTTTTTCTTCCAATGATAGACTATCAATCTATTCTATCATATCATCTCTTTGTTCTTTATTAGAAGGTTTATTATAAGGATCCTTAATAACACATCTCTTCAATTCATCTAGATAAAATAAAGCCTTATCAATTTTATTTTCAATATTAAAAAGTTTACTTTCTTTTTCTCTAATTTTTTTAATAGTGTTATTCATTTTTTTAGTTATTAATATAATATAATTTTTAAATCATTTTTTTCTATCTTAACATTAAATAGAAAATGATTAGTACAATTGTGCATTATGTTAACTATTATTATCCTTTACACAAACATCTTCCCTATCCTGAAAATCTTATAAAAACATCACTCATTTATAGATACTTATACGAAGTTTATTTTAAAGAAAATATAAATTTTGAAAAAATAGTTTATAGAATAGAAGATAGATCTATTAAATCTAATAATCCTATTCTAAATAATCATCTAATATTTTGCAGAGCTTTTAAATCTTTTTATAAACATTATAGAAGTGGAAGAGGATGTGTATACGCATTTGACTCTCCAATAAAAAGTGAAGTATTAGGATATCTAAGTGGAATAATTTACTGGTGTTTTCATAAAGGAGTAGTATAAAATAATATAATCATTAATATAAAATGGCAGCTGTTATTATTAGAAAAAAAGATGTTGAACGTATTGGTAAAGAAGTAGTAAATGAAAAATTTAAATTTTTACATGATGAGTATATACTCACTGAATTTAAAGAAATGCAAGATGTACAAAAAGAATTCCTAGAAAATCTTGCTTTAAATCATATTGAAACATTACACAGAGAGCATAAAATAACAGAAGAAAAAAGAGAACAATTAGTTAGACCATTCCTTGATGATATATTGAAAATTGATGAAGATAGTTCAGATCTTGAAAAAAATATTAAAGATTCGAGTATTTCAATACTTGTAAAAAATGCTATGAAAGATGGAGGTATTGATACAGAAGGAATATATCATACCCTTAATAAATTAAAATTAGATATGGAATTAGAAGAAGATCTATATTATAAAACAAAGGCATTTTTAGATATTTTTAGAGTATTTGAAAGTGGATATACTTATTTAGAAGATTAAATATAAAATTTTATATTTTTAAAAAAATATAAAATTATGGATAATAAATTTTAACATTTAATTTTTCTTCTATTTCTTTAGATAATTTCTTAAAATAATCATCTAAAGAAACCTTTCTTACAATATAATCCAGAATAACTAAAAACATATGAACTGATTTTCTGTCGTATAATCAAATGTAACGTAATCAGAATTGTAATATTCACAGATATAATTATTATATTTTATTTTTTTTATACAATTTTTTATATTTCTATGCAAGTTATAAATACCATACCCAACTTTAGTTCTGTGTTTTAAATATTTTAAATCATCTATTATAGTTTCAATAGGTAAATCACTATAGTAAGATTTATGTGGAATTATTAAATATTTAAAACTTTTACATCTAGTTTCTGAATCCATTTTATATAAATAAATCATTTTTTTAAACTATTATAACTAATCCACCACTTTTCATAATTCTCTAGAGTCCGTGGTGATATTTTTAGATAAACTTGATTGTATTTTTTACAACCCATTTCTTTCAAAAGTTTTTTGATTAAATAAAAAATGTTTATCATTCTCTTTCTACAGTATTTCTTGTTTAGTATTTCCATGACGTGATTATCTATATTCATTAGTTTATTGTAAAGTTCATACTTTTCATCATCAGTTAGTTTTATTCTTTTAGTAACTTGATCAACCTTTTTTTCATAGTGATACTTTCTCTGATAAATACTCTTTCTTCGAAAGTGAAATCGATCATACTCAAGTCAAAATAGCCAAGAACATGGCCATTAGTTGTTCCACAGGAATCGCAAATATTATAACCTGAATCAACAACAAAACTATCGCTTTGACAATTCTTACATATAACTTTTTTACACTCTTTCTGTTCCGGGATGGTTTTATAACTTCTTAATATTTCTAGATATCTTTCTATTTCTTCTTCCGTATAATTCATTTATTATTTTATATCTTTTTATCTTAAAGCTATCGTATTCACTTTATTGAACATCACAGTGCGCTTATCATCTTCATTACTCAGAGCTATTTTATTTACTTCTTTTGAATATATATCATGATTTTCACTTCTTATAATTTTCATAGTTCTCATTTCCTTTTCACCAGTAAATAAACATTGAACATAATCATTAAAATCCATTGTTTTTTTTACAACACTCTTCTTTATACCTTTACACTTTCTTAACTCTTTATTTTCTTCTATTTTGAAACTGTAAAGTTTGGGTCGCAATCCAACAAAATGTGTAATTTGTTTTCCTACTACTTCATCTTTAAACATTCCTATTATTTTTTTGTTAACTCCTGTTTGAATACCAGATTCATGATCAGGAGGATAATCAGAGGTGTCAAACTTGGATAGTATGTCAGAGGATATATCTTTGTAAAAATCTTTAGTATGAATCTGATAAATCAACGAGTCTGTATCTGTAAACAATAACTCAGCCTTGTCTTTATATTTCTTTTGAATATAGTTGTAATGAAAATCAAACATTAATGTTTTTGACAAATCTAGAATTGCTTGCCCAACATATACTGGTTTGTTAAAATACACCTGTCTTTTTCATATGAATAGCAATAAGATTTTAACAAATATTGTTGCTCTTTCAAAATTTGGTCGACTTGTTAATTTTGAAGCTTTTTTACGATCATTAATAGTAAATATATTCTGTCTCTTTCTTATATTTTCTATTGTTTTTCCAAATACTGAATTATTCATTAGCTTGAAAAAATCTTTCTCAAAACTGTTGGCCGCTGTTTTACGAAGTTGCGTATTTTTTCTTATATATGGTTCCATCCAAGAAGATTGGTAAAATGATATTCCTAGATGAACTGCAGTAAGTCTCATTCCCATCTCAAGGTATTGTCTAAGATTTCGATAATGTACAACATAGTTCTTTCGGGTTTTAAAATGACAGATAAGTTTTTCTACTCCATTAACAATCATCTTCTCAGGAGCTAAAGGATAGTCATTATGTGATTTCCATAGTTTTTTAGGATATTCCAAATCAACTTCAAATATATATCCTTTTCTTCCAAGATTTGACATACTATGATTTGCTTTATCTAGAATATCCATTACTTTTTCTTTTGTTATATTTTTCATCCAACTGAATCCATGTGTTGGTAGTCGTTGAGACATTGCCCAACCCTAAAGATTGTTTGCATCAAGATATTGAATATAACTACTCTCCTTATCAGGATTAAAATCTTTCATATATTTGTTATTTGCTTCAGCATATCTTTTTGATATATGGGATACTCCACCACGAATTCCTCTCTCAATCATCATCAACTTATCATAATCATGTAGTAATTCTAAAACCTGACCTGTTTCTTTAAGACATGCATCCCAAGCTAATCCAGGAGATGTGTAATAATGCGCTGGATCTAAGTTGTAATGTTTTAGACAAGTTTTTCTAAAGTTCTCAAATACATCTGATAATAGTAGTACATCAGACTTAAGATATAAATCATGATAATCTCTAATTGTTTTACATTTAAAAGTATTCCATACATTAATAGCATGTTGGTAATCATCATCTGATATATCTTCATCATTTAGTTTTGAATAGAATTCCTCTTTTGGTGGAAGTTTTGTTTCGGATAGTTTTTCAAATGATGAAACATAGTCATAAGGATAAACTCCCTTTCGAGTTAGTAGGTTTAAATTTTTCTTAAATAATTTTTTTGTACTAAGGAAATCATCAGATTGTAAATTTGAAACAAGATTAGCAAGTGATGTTTGAAGAAACTTAAATGAATCTATGAATCTTATTTCAAAATATATTGGTTTGATATCTCCAGTTATTCTACACTTGTACTCATCAACTTTAATATTTTTGGAAAAGGAAATATATTTTTCTTCAGTAGATGGAATACAATTTATTTCACCTGGTAAACTAGCAAGTTGTTTTATAAATAGATGTGCATCATAACCTTGAAGATTATGAAATATAACTGGAAGAATCATTGGTTTTCTACACCGAAGATTACATTTGTTATGCGCTGCTCTACGATACTTTCCAGTAAAATGACAATGATCTCTTACTTTATCTTCTTTTAATTCTCCCTTGCAAATATGACAATTTTTATCTTCATTAAACGATTTTTGTTCTTTTGATGTTAATCGAAGAGATAATGGTCTTCTATAAAAATCATTGTATATGCTTTTAGTTACTTCTGTAAGTTTTTCAACAAATATCTTAGCTACATCATCACTATCTTTATTTTTAGTATAAATAATAGGTAAAAATTTTTTATCTACTACTCCTTTTAAGTAAAAGCAAAATCCTGATGGTTCATGCTTTTGATAATTATAATTATAAGATTCTTTTGGATTAGGAGTGCAAGTATTCATTGGTTTTGTAAAGCATTCAAAATCTGCATAAACCACAAAAGGAATTAAAAAACGTTAAAGGTTAAAGGCATGTTTATAGTGGAAGGTGCACTTAGCTAGTCAGCTAATTTACAGGCACTCCACTCAAATATTTAGAAACAAATAATTCAAATACAACATAACAGGATTAAAAACCCCAACTGGCAGAAGGCAACCAGTTGGCTATTTACAAGTGTGGCCGAGAATTTGAACTCGGGACGACCGAGCACAAATCCAGCAAGTGGCCAGAGCGGGACTCGAACCCGGGACCGCCGGATTGCGAGTCCGACGAACTGATCACTCGGCCACGCTGCCTCCTAAATTGGAAGTTGTTTTTCATAATTTTTGAAATATAAAAAATTTTTTCCTGGTTGAGGCATTTTTACAACTACTGTTTCATTGTTTGAGCAGTATTGGATATGCTTTTCTAATAATTCTGGTTTAGTAAAATGTACAAAACATCTCTTACAAATAAATATTTGACCATTCTTACTTTTAGTCATTTGAGACTTAATTAATCGATTAAAGTTTTTAATTAGTGAATAATGTGAAACACCATCTTCTTCGTACAAAAATAAATCAATAGTATTTATACAATCTTTCTCTGCCATTCTCAAAGGATAAAAAGTTTTGTTTTAATTAACCGAAAAAACATTAATTCCTGGAAGTTCTGGATTAAGTTTTTCAAATTTAGAAATATCTCTTAATTTTACTGGAAAAGTAATTCCTTTAGTTTTAAGTGAAAACTCATACTTTTTTAAATCTGTTAGTCTTTCTTCATCTCTATCTCTTGGATAAAGATATCTAAGAATACACCAAATAAAACATTTTTCATCTTTGTTTTGAATATTAACTATTGCTTTTTTGTTTGATATAAAAATATGGAAGAGGAATATAAGATGAACCCTTTGTTGGATTAAACTCAACAGTATGAATTTCAAGTTGAACCACTTCACTAAAATACCATCCACTTCCATTTTCTTGATAAGCTTCTAAATCACTAAGAATTCTTTTGTAACACCGATCAACTAAATTACTTACATCTGTTGATTTTAAATTTTTTTGAATTCCTGATGTAAAGTAAGCCTTACTTTGATTCAATCCTATAACTCCTTGATCTCTACTAAGCAATTGTTGTTCCATCATACAAACCAAAAGCATATTAAATTTAATGTTTCGATGATATTTAAAAAATTCTTCTACAATATTATAAACTCTATTTAGAAAATCAACAGGAGTTGAACCATCTTCTCCTTTAATAACATATTTGTTTGCAAAATTTTCAAGAGATGATTTTTCTTTTATTAAACCTTGATCGTATTCTCTAATAGCTCTTTCAAGGGCTTTACGTAAGTAAGAAGGAGTATCTTTAGGTATCTTTCTATTTCTTATACATTCCTCAAAATACTCATCAAATGATTTTATCTTTTTCTTAACAGAAGTCTTTTTAACAGAGGCTTTCTTTTTATATTCTTTTTTTATATCAATTCCTTTTCTCACTTTTTCTCTAGCTTTTTGTAATTTTTGATATTTTTTAATCAACCTTTTTCTTTCTCCTAATTCCTTATAATCTTTCTTGAGTCCTTCTCTTTCTTCTTTTATTAAATTTCTTATTTCATCCAAAGATAAATTCTGAAATTGTTTATCTGTTATAAAGGGTTGAGAACCCTGAAAACCATTTACTTGGTTAGACATGATAGTCTTTTAATCTTATATTTAGATTAGAAGACTTTAAGTTATTATTTAATCACTATCACTATCACTATCACTATCATATAATATATCATTAATCTCAATTCCATCAATCTCTCTCTCAATCTCACTATAACTCTCACTATCACTATCTAAAATTCTATAATAAACTTCCATGTCACTTAAATAATCAGGTTTTAATTTACTTTTAAAATTTTTAAAACTTTCTAAAAATTCTTCGTATTTTATTTTATCATTTACATTGTTGTCATTATATGCTTCATCATCAACATAAAATAAATCACCATAATCATCTAACTCTAATTCTAAATGATCTATAAAATTAACATCTTTTTCTTTTAAACGTAAATAACTAACATCTTTTAATTTTCCATATTTTTGAGCTTTTATAAATCTATCAAAATACCTCTTAAATTTATCAGCTTTTAAACTACTAAATTTTTTCCTTCAAAATCTTGTTTTCTTACAAATCTTTCTAATTCCTTATTGATACCCCTTATAAAAAGATATTCTTTTTTAAAATCTCTTGCATATTCTGGTATTTTATTTGCGCCAGAAATGCTATTTTTGGTACTTGAAAAGTGCTCCGCAATCCCCATTTCTATAACTACTATCACTGCGGCATCCTTAGCCTTCATATCACAAGGGAGCTTTAGCAACGACGACCGTGACGGCAACGAGAAGGCAAAAATGCGACAGGTTTAATTCGCAAAACAACAACTTTGCACGTGCATCACACTTGTTTGTACATTTCTCTGTCGGCACTGCACGACTATAAGGTGAAAACGCCAAATTTTACTTGTTATGGAAAGTAGGCCATTTTACAGTTGTTTGCTCAGTGCCCTGGCCTTTAAATAGAAGCGAGGCTGCCGGTGACCTTGTTTTGTTACAAACCTTCTTGCTTTTCATGTGCAAATCATGTTCTCATGCTAACAAGCCCGTGAACACGTGATCATTTACATATGAAAAACAACAAGGTTTGTAACAAAACAATGTCACCGCCAGTCTCGCTTCTATTCAATGGCCAGGGCACTGAGCACACAACTCAAGAAATCAACTCCAGGGAAACTCGCCCACATTTGACATTTTCAGCGAATTGGAATAAACGCGACAAAGTTTAAAGAAACGCGAAAAAGTGACGTTTTCGCTGCTGCTGCCTGTCGTCGATGCTAAATCTCCCTGTTTTGGCCCGAGCGGGCGAAGCAGTCATTCGCGCCGGCTGGATTCCAATGAGCTGGTCAACAGGCAATGACTCTCTCACTGGTACAGTGAACCCCGAAAAACCGATATTTTACAACCGAAAGACGAGGGAGACTTCAGGCAACTACGACCGCAACTTATAGCAGAGTGCATTTGCATTCTTTTAGCTTTACTCGCGATTTTTGCAGCATGCTATTCTTCCTGAAGTTGACTAATTTCTCCTGACCTTATACAGAGGAACCAGGCGTGAAGACATTCCACTCCAGAAAGAGTAGTAGAGCCTCGTCCTCATGTTTCAGGGGCACCCAACGTCAATTTTTGGAAAATATCTGTTCGGAAGACGATTTGAGATCTAGAATTTTGTTTGGAACATTTGTTGTAAAATTTCTTGCTTGCCTACCTCTCCTAGGATTTTTTGAACATCTAAAAAACGGTATAATTGCCCATTTTAAACGAATTTTTACCCTTAAAAGGTCATCTAGAAGTTTTGACTCCTATAATTTTCGGATCACTAGACTTTCAGCTAGGAAATTAGAACAGATGAAAAGTTGTTAGGGGATAAAAATATGCCTATGTCTAACGTTTAAGTACTAAAATACGTTCAAAAATGCTATCTTTAAGTGGTTTTGAACTATGTTCTCGTTGGGTGCACGTGCCCCTGATGTTTTTACCGTCCTCTATAAAACGTCACAGTCGTACTTGTGCATTGACGGTCGAGAAATCGGTACCAAAAAGTGTGATGCACTTGCTGAGTTGTTGTTTTGCTTACTTTATAATCACTCCTTTTTTACTTCTCCGTTGCTTTCGCCGCTGAGGTTCAAAGTGCTTACACTCCCTATTCCAATCTAGTTGCAGTTGAATGTACCAAACTAAAACCCGCCAAAAAAAATACCCTCGTTATGGCGGAAGAATTTTCTAGTCTCTTGGCACTTCGTTATTGGGCTCCACTGTATCAGGGTATTTTGAAATCGTGTTTCATATCATATGTAGAATCTGCCAAGCCACCCGTAAAGGATGGAATCAGTGCAGCGTACTAGAAATTGAATATCTGTTCAAAAGCTAGAAGTGAATATTAATTAGTGGCAATAAATTAGTGATAATATACAAGGCAGGTAAAACACTTCCCATCACAAAAAAAGAACAAAATAACAAACAAAAAAAAATAAAACAAAACAACTTCATCAACAACAAATTAAAAATTCAGTAGATGTAAAACACAGATGCTTGTAATTGTAATGTTATAACAAATTACTTAATCTAAAGGTTCAAATTAGCTATGTTATTTCACTGTCTTGTGAAGCGATTGGGAACGATTGCGCTGCAGACCTTTTGACTTATATTTTTATCTAAACAATTCAATTCTGACCACCAAGGTTTGAGTCGTTTTTGACACTTTTTTGGGGGGTTTTCTACAGGAAGTGTTTCAACATACAGGGAAAAATCCCGCACGGGGAACAAATAAGACTCGTAACGGGTAGCAAATAATCTTCGCGAGATTATAATTTCAATTTCACGAATTTTTTGTTTTGTTTTCTAAGTATCCGCGTAAATGTAAGCAGCTTTTATCCTTTAAACATTATTAAAAATAAAAAAATAAAAAAAAGATCTCTCAGAGATATCAGTGGCCGATCGTTTGTGTGGAAAAGCGTTTACTTATGACTCACGGTCCCTGGCGGCAGTTGTTGAAAATGTGGACAGGGCTATCTAGTATACCTAACGCAGTTTGCTTTCCTAATACATATTCACTGGATAGAGATTTTTCAAGTAGATAGCATTATCCACCTTTCAGTTGATCAACAGGAGCCAAGTGTTTAATGGCTTTCTTTTAGCCTGCGTAGCAAGCGTTTCCAATCGAGTTATTGCGCAACCCCTCCCCCATCTAAAATCTCCTCTCTCCTAGCCCCTTGGAAGGCCTGATACTCAGGCTAGATTTCCTCTTTATCACTTTCTCTTGGTCATTTTTTAACAGGTCAGTCTAAAAAAACTCTCAAGGAAAGCTTTCACGCAATTGGATAAAAAGGATGGATTTAATCTACTCCAGGCGGCTGAATATGACATTGTTTTAAAAGCTCAAGGACTTCCA
This sequence comes from Porites rus, assembly GCA_964035705.1. Taxonomy (NCBI): domain Eukaryota; kingdom Metazoa; phylum Cnidaria; class Anthozoa; order Scleractinia; family Poritidae; genus Porites; species Porites rus. The sequence goes on from OZ037995.1 coordinate 36,878,143, forward strand.
AGTTATAAAAGTATCAAAAGACTTTATAATGAGTGTGCTAAGGACAACAGTAGACAGACTAAGCTGCAGTGGGCTACATGTAATGATGATGCGGAACAAGCTGTTGAGCTTGTATTAAATGACGGTGTAGATATTAATGCCCGAGCGTCAGATAATGATTACACAGTTTTGATGCAGGCGAGTCGTTCATCCTCAAGTCAGTTCATTGAGACCCTCATTGATCTTGGGGCTGACATAAATATCCAAAGAAAAAAGAGTAAAGAAACACCATTAAAATTAGCGGCTGTTTGGAACAACTATATGGCAGTGTGCTTGCTAGTAAGGCACGGAGCTTATGTAGATGTTCAGGACAGTTATGGATTCACACCACTACACATTTCAGTCAGAAGAGGTCGCGAAAATCTTATCAAATTACTACTTGCAAACAAAGTAGATGTTAATATTCAAGATGCAGATGGATGTACACCCTTGTACTGGTGTGTCAGAAGGGGTAACGAAAACATCTGTAGGTTGTTACTTGAACACAACGCGGATGTAAATATTCAAGATAATGATGGATATACACCCTTGCACCGGTGTGCCATATGGGGTAACGAAAACATCTGTAGGTTGTTACTTGAACACAACGCGGATGTAAATATTCAAGATAATGATGGAGATACACCCTTGCACCGGTGTGCCATATGGGGTAACGAAAACATCTGTAGGTTGTTACTTGAACACAACGCGGATGTTAATATTCAAGCTAAAGATGGATGTACACCCTTGCACTGGTGTGCCAGAGAGGGTAACGAAAACCTCTGTAGATTGTTACTTGAACACAACGCGGATGTAAATATTCAAGCTAAAGATGGATGTACACCCTTGCACTGGTGTGCCAGAGAGGGTAACGAAAACATCCGTAGGTTGTTACTTGAACACAACGCGGATGTAAATATTCAAGATAATGATGGAGATACACCCTTGCACCGGTGTGCCAGAGAGGGTAACGACAACCTCTGTAGATTGTTACTTGAACTTAACGCCGATGTAAATATTCAAGATAATGATGGAGATACACCCTTGCACTGGTGTGCCAGAGAGGGTAACGAAAACCTCTGTAGATTGTTACTTGAACACAACGCGGATGTAAATATTCAAGCTAAAGATGGATGTACACCCTTGCACTGGTGTGTCTTTACGGGTAACGACAACCTCTGTAGATTGTTACTTGAACACAACGCGGATGTAAATATTCAAGCTAAAGATGGATGTACACCCTTGCACTGGTGTGTCTTTACGGGTAACGAAAACATCTGTAGGTTGTTACTTGAACACAACGCGGATGTAAATATTCAAGATAAAGATGGATGTACACCCTTGCACTAGTATGGGGTACAAAACATAAACATCCACGATGCAGAAGGTTTGACTCCTCTTCAATTGGCCGTGAGACATGGTAACTCGCAAGCTGTGAAGAAGCTTGTTGACCTTGGAGCTGATGTTAGTGTGGTTACAGCTGATGAAAAGGATGCCAGAAGACTGGAAATCTTGAAGAATAAAGCGGAGAGGAAAAAGCAACATGTTAAGTTTGAAATGAGCTTTAGGCAAAAAACTAACGAAAGGGAAAATGAACTTGGTGTCAGTTCTGTTCCAAGTACAGGAAAGCTCACAGAGGCTTATCTCAAATCAAAGAAAACACTGAGGCAATCTTCTTCGTATACAACAAAGGAAATAGAGGACGAATCGGAAGCTCCACAACCGTCGACAGTGGCAAGAGGGAACCCCAAGTAAAAGGCGACTTCATCCTCAAGAACCAATAAATGTTTAGTGTCTAATTTAGCTTTTTTGCTTTCAAAGTGAAAAAGGGCCAGTTTTTTCTAGCCTGAATTTCAGACGTAACTTGGAGTCGTTTTTACTCCCTCAGTAACGTCGTTGTTGAGAGGAGAATACGCTAAGCTGTTTCATCAGTTAAAGAGAAGATTGTGCTCTTATTAAGCTAAGGTTAACCTAGTTTGTACAAAATTGATGACAAACATAGCGAGAGTAACTATAATCCTCACCTATTTTACTATCATTTTATACTTACAACATTCTCCCGCACGCGCCCGCTACTCTTTTACCCACTTATTCTATCAGTGGAGGGGAACTCATGTATTCCCAAAACCGGGAAAGCCACAATGATTCATATTATGGCGCGCGGTTTGTTTCAAAATTAATTTTTTAAATTAGTTAATATTTGTCTGTTCTGAATCATGTATATAAGCGCTTGAAATCAGAAAGAAGGACTCCTTGATCTTTCCATTTTTGCTTTTTCGTCATCATTATTAAGAACACTCTCTTAAAGGTTTACTATGAACTCCAATCAATCAGTTTTGCGTATCGGATTTACCGACCAGTTATCGATCAATTAAAATATTATTATATTGTGCTAATTTTCTACCAGATACGTAAAATCGATTAGCCAGCATATCATCAATCGGTAATCTTTCGTCTAAAATCGATCATATATCCGTAATCAACCACGGAAAGCTGTCTCAAATTTCGATCAGTTTTGTTGATAATCGATCAGTTTATTATCGATCAGTTGTCGGGTACTATACTATTGATCAGCATAAACTCGGTTTGCACAATCTACCAGTTATGCGTATTTTCATTCAGTTGTGACTAAAATTGATCAGTTGTTGTATGAGCGATCAGTTGAGCATATTTTCACTCAGTTGTGACTAAAATCGATCAGTTGTGCGTATTTTCATTGAGTTGTGACTAAAATCGATCAGTTGTTTTATGATCGATCAGTAGTGCGTATTTTCATTCAGTCGTGACTAAAATCGATCAGTTGTTATATGATCGATCGGTTGTGCGTATTTTCGTTCAGTTGTGACTAAAATCGATTAGTTGTTACATGATCGATCAGTTGTGCTCATTTTTATGTAGCCGGGGTCGATTATTCAATGGGTTGAGATATACCCATGAAAACTTTCTGCAATATTTTCACCCATTTACGTGATGCGTGATGGTTTTAAAAAAGTCAGCGTCATGTGTGATAGATACCCCCCTTTTGCCACCCTGATCAATCGCATTCCGTTATTTCCACTCCGAATGAAAATAGGAAAAAAAACCGACCCAGATACAAGCGGCATTTTCGATAAATATAACTGGGGTAGCAAAAGCGCATTTCTTCTATCACGAATTCTTTTTTTTGGAACCGAAAAACAAGAAACTTACTTCTCAGCTCTGCATATACACGTGGTCATAGACGTGGCAATCTGGTCAGTTACCAGAGTGTGACAACTAAGGCCTAAGACCCGTCTTAGTTTTCAGATTACGAAAACTAAGACCCCCTTAAATCAAATCCGTCGAAATATGAAGTCAAATCGAATCGAAATAGGTCTAATCTGTCAAATTATCTTCTGTTCGATTCTTTCCACCGAGTTTTAGGTCGAATTTAACGGTAAATATAGGGGACTTAGGTTTCGTAATGTCGAAAACAAAGCCCCCTTTTAGTTTTCGCAGGAGCCGATTACTCGGGTCCTGGTTTTCGTTATTACGAAAACTAAGACCCCCTTAAAAACCAATCCGTAATATATATATGAGTCGAATTACGACCGTTCAAAGTCTATAAGCCGTAAAACAACCAAAATCTATCATCCGCGTGCTGACGATCCGCGTCTTCTAAAACTTTGCAGACATGTCAGTACAGTACAGTACAGTATTTGCAGACATGTCAGCCATTTCAGTAGAGGGGAAACTGTGCTTCGTCTGAACACAGTTTTGCAGGCAGTCAGCGGTAACTCGCGTGAGGGCGCGAGTTTTAAATTAGACAAACAGACATGGCGGCGAAAACAGCAATGGTACACAGAAGACGATTTCCCAAAATCTACACATTAAAATTTTGTGATATTTGGCAAAATTTTGACTTTTATCGTATTTTAAATAATGAGAACTTTAAAATGGAAGTTGAATAGAAGAATTTTGTGATACATTTAATAATTACAATACATTTATATTATTGATTATCTGAAAACCCGTCTGTTAAAATTTGGGTCAAATAAAATTCAAATGTTAATGGTTAATATTATTATACTAAGCTGTGCGCAAGTTTGTAGGAAAATCTAATGAGCGAATTTTATGTAAACTGAGCAAGAGTGAAATTTTAAGGTTGTATTCAATCGTTCATGTTGCCATGGGAACAACGAAAACGTCACATTTTACATGTCGATCAAAATCTTTTATCAGTATATTTTTCACTTGCCAACTTTCAGCTTATGCGCTGCAACCTTTCTCTTGCCATGATTTGACAAATGACATATACTCACAAACTGCCAAAACTGTGTTCAACCACCTTAAAAAGTGAATTTGCGCTGCCTAAGACTTATCGAGCTTATTCCATCACGTTTAATTCGTCAAATGTTGGCAAATTTTTTTGGAGTTGAATTCTAAAGGACTGCATCAAAGTTGAGGAAAAGAAAAAGAAAGTTGTTTTCCGTTTGTTCCCGTCCTCGACAAAACGAGAAATTAGGCAGTTTCACGTTGTAGTCGTGCAACGACGGGAGAGAAATGTACAAAAAAGCGTGTGCACGTGCAAAGCTATTGTTTTGCTTTTCTAAATCTATTGCTTTTTTGCTGTACTCGTTGCCATCGCCGTCGTGATTGCGTAAACTCACCCCCGCTAATATCCACACCTAGCCACCTCCACCTCGGTGAATAATTGTTAAATATACACTTGGAGAGTTTGTCAGACACGAGTTCACAAATCTTTGGTTGGAAACCTTGCCAGACACTCTTTCTGTCTCTTTGACTGGAATAAGACTCAGCCCCAAACAAGGAAGATGAGTAAAGTGAACGGCTAGCTTATCAGTAGCAGAACGATTGACGATTACAGAAATTCGCCGACAATCAAATTCTGTGCTGACTTATTCCCTGCTCACAAATGTCCTTCCGCTATAAAGTTTAAAATAAGGTTAGAATGCGCGAGCGGGAATTTATCAAACGTCCTTTTCATTTCTAAGCCGGGGTCTTAATCAGGGGCGGATCCAGGATTTTTTTTAGAAGGGGGTGCACTCGTCTCTTGCTCTACTTCAACACCAATAAACCACATAATTTTTCTTTTTTTTTGCAGAATACCAGTTGTATTATAAAACCGCAGGTCATCTCAGGGATCCGCCCCTGTTACTTGCCGGCAAATAAAATGAACTGTAAATCTTTTGTGATGGTTTAGAATATGCTATTCTCGAAACCGAGAATGTTTTCATCAAAGCTGTGTAAATCGAACTGAAACTGTGTTTGGAACCTTGCATTTCCTGTTTTTATCGCACCTATTGTATGGAATATGTGTGAATGAAATCTTCATAATGAATAGGTATACATCAAAGAGCTACACAACGACCAAGGATACTATAGCTATTGACCGACAGTATACAGATCGGGCGTAGGCCGTGCCAGGCTCTCAGATAGTATAGTGGGGAAGTATTAAAACGCGCAAAGCGAAAATAAGATGCGCGCGACTTGGGAACCAGGGGGTGGTCTCTTCCCAGCCCCCGCGCGTTTTTCGCATTTCTTTTTACTGAACGACTTTTAACCACTATCTTGGAGCCTTATTAAAAACAGGCTAGAACGGGGACAGCTGTGGTGTCAGCCATTACTAGTTTTTATTCATATTGGTGGAATTTGAAAAGGTACTAAACAGCTCCGACTAAAAAATGGTACCCATTTTTTTTGTTACGAAAGTCTTCTGTTTAGGTTCGATTTATTACGACCAAGTACAATCCAGAGTATATCAAAAGGTGACATTAGATCCAAGTGTAACCCTAATTAATGATTATAAAATCACACATATTGTAGCATCATGTTCCAAAAGGGCAAAATGTTCAAAGGAGTAACTGTTTTTAAAACTCTCACATGAGATGTTACGTCACGCAATGGTCAGCAACAGGCCTGGTGGCCTAAGTCTGCAGCCACCCCCTTCCCCAGGAAAATTGGCAGCCCAGTTAAAATCGCCTTTTGGCGATTCTTGTTTACAAGTGTTTGCAGATGTTTTGCATATGTTTTATAAGTTTCAATAGTCGTTTACAGGAAGGTTTTACAATCCATATTAAGAAAAGATTTCTAGGTATTCGTCATCCTCGGAGACCCAGGGGCAGATAGTGGAGGCGAGGGAAAGAAAACTTGTGTTTTTCTGGCACCAATAGGCCATTTGCACTAAGAGGCATGTGACATCGTTTTTATGAAAATGAAAGTTATATGATTTTGCCTTCGAAAAACGATTAGTGGGTCATATCTTAAACAAAATAATGGTGATTTGGTTTTTGAAACCCACACCATTTTCTTAAAATGAATAAGTTCGTAAATGGTCACGTGACCAAAATGTGATTTTTAAAATTATGAATTACCTCTCTCTGAACACAAATTTTGCACTTAAACTTCAAGGAAAATGTTGAAAAGATGATGTAATAACGTTTACAGCACATCTAAGCGTAACTATGAAACGTTGAACGAGATATAAGCAAGAAGTAGTTTTGGCCGCCATGTTGGAGGGCAAGAGCATGCCCTCCAACGTGGCGGCCAATATAAATCATACTACTTTGCTGAAAAATCAAAGTGCCATAAAATATCTCCCGTAAATGCGTTTTCCTCTCAAATTTCGGGTGTAAGATACTTTTTGTATGCTCTAACAATTTTTGGCATCAGCAAGATTCTAACTCATTGTTTAAAGGAAGCATTGGTCACGTGACCTCTTAGTGCAAGTGGCCTATCAGAAGCCAGAAAGGCAGCGACCGTTTAGAACTGGTCTGGTAAGACGTTGTCCCCAGGGGCTCGTCTCGCCTTTCTTTACTTTTTTTCGTGCCTTATTTTTCCGCCCGTTTATATTTTCCCTCACCCCCACTATCTGCCCCTGGGTCTCCGAGGATGGGTATTCGTTTGTTGACGACATCAGCCAGGCTCTATTTCCGCCGCTATCTCGGTCCTCCCCAGTAGGAGAAGGAGCGCGGGCTCATTTACCGAACAGCGGCTAGTAATCGAGCCGAGATATGCTTTTATATGTATGCACCGCATTTGCCTCCATTTCAAGTACGGCCCTCGAAATCGAGGCCCTTTCGTTCGCAGTCAACCGATTCAGGAAGAAAACAAAAGAACACTGAGAACCCAAATAGGGTGTGACCCCGGGAGAAATCCTGTTTCGTATAGAAAGCCACGTTTTTGCAAGCGAAGAGTATGAATGCAAGTGAAGGTAAAATTCCCATGAATTGAAGCAATATGTTTCTCAGTCTGTGTTTTGGCTAAATTTGTATTCAGCCAGGCTTTGTTGTATTTTATTTTTAATTGATCAAGTGGGGAGGAACGTTGCGTGATGACACAAAAGAAGACTAAATAAACTGCAACTGATGCAAATTATTTGAAATGTCTTGCCTCATTTACTCCCAGCACTTCACTTGCCACTGGAAACTGCTAGTAATATATGTCATGTGGCTAATGTTTAACAAAATGACTGATGCTGAAAGAACAGCTGCAGTAATCCATACAGTTCCTGATGAGGTTCCCTCTGAGTGACGCACGGACGAAACAGTAGTGTCCCTTTAGGACCGCTTTAGACCTCCAGCACCAAATCGTCTTTCAGGTACTCTCCCTGTACTGAAGTGCAGCGCCCTAGTCTTCTTGGAGGCTGCGGGGTACTGAAATAAGGCCAACTTTATGTGAAGTTGTTTAGAGTTTTGTTGTCTGCTGTATACAAGAACGTCATTTCCTAAAATTTGTGTTGCTAATTCAGGTGACAGGCTAATTTTTGGTGTTTTTACTGTACTATTTGCGAAATGAAGCCAAATATTTTTGAGATTTTTAGAACTTTTTCCAGATATGTAGAAGAAAAATTGGGAATTTCCAGAAACATATTTAGGCGATTTTAGGTGATATTTGGATCTAGGGCTACAAGATCTCTAACGTTTCTCCATGCCAATATCCCTCCGCAATGTTTTTATGTAGGCAGTTGTCGGACTCCCTCTTGCAGCCCTTCCAAGTGTTTTGCTTGTCTTTCCTGAATATATTTTTCACCATTCGCAGACTTCTCATATAAGTTCCATCTAGGCTCTTAGCTTTTCATCTTTTTTGGATATTTTCTGTTCTGAGTAACGGACGCCTAGCCTGAGGAAGAGAAGCGAAGGGGCCGGGAACGATCTCGGACGTCTGAGATTCCACCCCCAAACATTTGTCATTTTTACAAAAAAGGCCCCACCTTGCGAGGACAACATAGAAGTTATATATTTTTGAACTAAGCTGAAAACTGATGGCAAAACAATAAACTTAACCCGTCGACTTAACCTGAATAAAACATGAATAAAAACAAACTGGAAATAAGCGACTTGAAAATTTTGGCGCTAGTCGGGAAGAACTTCTAGGTTCCTAATTTGACGTTACGAAAGTGACTATAATTAGAGTCAAATGTTATTTAAAGCAAAAATTGTGCTGGCAGGACCAAAAAATTTAATCAGCCCGTAATAGCCTGTGAACAGGCCTTTGGTCGAGCGGGGAAGTAGGAAGAGGGAAAAGCGAAATCAGTCGTCACATAACTTTTGAGTCGTCACGCACGTTGCGTCACGACAAAATGTTCTTGAAATGCGCGGTGCCCTGGGAACGAGCGTTGTTTGGCAGAAGGCACGAAGGCGCCATTTTTGACTCGTTTGATGAGTTTCACTATCAAAAGTGTGCTGTAAAACACTATGTTATAAACGAACTGGTAATGGGCAGAGCTTTACAGAAACATGCAAGGGGAAAGAATCCTCAAATCACTTCTAAACAGAGAGATAGATGGTCTTTATGAGGATACGAAGGTAAGTTGATCAAACTTAGCTGTTTGCTAAATTTAAGCTGCTGAGAAATTATGGTAGATTAATTGAGGACACTTTATAGCTCAGTTAGTGAAGATACTTACGATTTGTAAGGCTACTCACTTTCAAAAACGTTTCCTTGAATAAAAACTTAGTTCATTTCAAAGCGAGCGTCTTGTTAGACTCTTCAATTGCAAGAATCGCGCGGATCTACGTTCATGAGCAGGTCATAGAATGAGTGTCACTTGAAAGCGAACCTCAGATTAATAAATTACACTTAATTTAAACGTCTTTTTTGCCAGAGCCTCTCATTTTTCTTAACTCCATATTTTAAATGGGGTAGCATTCACCCTTGATATGTTGTTTTTAATATTGTTCGGTGGAACTTGCAGAATTATCTAGATCTTGCTCCACTGCAATGTCCGCTAAAGAACAAAAATGGCTGTCAAGCAGGAGGCAAAGCTATAGAGGAAACTGTATCAAAGTACGCCGTTTTTTGTACCAAGTTCCTAAGGTGTGCTATAGAGACCTTGAAAAATGTGAAAGCCAAAGGAAATGACCTTACTGAGGTCACAGATGCCTTGAAACTAGGTAAGATGAAGCATGTGAACATCTTTAGTTGCTGTTTGGGGGTAAGGTCCTTTCTGAGTTCCTAACAAAACCTTAGTAATGAAAATGAGTTTTATTTATAAGACACACACACCCACACACACTTAACGCACATACTTTATTATTATTACTAATCTACGTTTATATAAAGTCCATTTCCGCCCACAAATAGCAGGTGCTAGTCGAGGCAGGCGGAGATAATAAGTACAGGAGTCAGAAATAAATTACAAATAAATAGATGAATAAATAAAAGAATAAATAACTAGATATATATAAATGAAATAAAGCTTAAACATAAATTAATAACATTTACAAAATCAACTTCTTGAAACTCGCAAAGTTAACTGTGACACTAAATTAAGATATGTATACTTAATCTGTATTTGCTCGATAGTTAGCTATTTTTTGAAGCAGAATGGGTGATTCAACATAATTGTCCTCGGCCTCTAATAACAAGAATAGCATGTCATTGATATGTTTTTTGAAAGCTCTCTTGGGAAGGTGACGAAGTTCATCGTATATTGAGTTCCAAAGCTTAGCTCTGAACCTAGCAAAAGAACCATGGTTTTGATTCAGTGTCGCTCGGTTAATATAAAAATTGCAGGAGGAGGAGAACCTGGTCTCGTGATTATGCTTTTCATTAGCTTTAATGAAAAGATTACCAATGTTAGTGGGAACAGTTAGACAAGAGACGTCGAACATTATTGGGGAAACTGTTTCAAAGTATAACATATTTAAAGAAAGGATTTTTTACGAGGTAAATAAAGGCACCGCATGTGCTCTGGGTTCAGAAAAATACATCAACCGAACGACATGTTTTTGTAGCTCAAGGATTTTTTGTAAATGGGACTTAGCAGCTTGACCCCAAGCGGCCAAGCCATAGGATAGGTAGGGTAGTATCAAAGAGTGATAAATACTAAATAGACTGGTAAAAGGGACGAGGTGCCGAAGACAGGCAATAACTCCAATAATTCTACTTATTTTTAGAACTACATTGTCAATGTGGTATTTCCAGCTAAAATGACTATCCACTAAGACACCTAGATATTTTACATGATCCTTACACTCAAGGGATGTGATTAATATTATCAAACATTAGAATATTGACCGAATCGTCCATCTTACGTTGGTGAGGACAAAAGATAACAAAGTTTGATTTTTTAGCATTTAATGTTAGCTTATTTGCATTGAGCCAATCCGAGACTCTGACCAGTTCGTTATAGACCATTATTTTTTTCAAAAGATTTAAGATTTTTGTCAGCATTCAACAACTTTGTGTCATCTGCAAAAAGGTAAAACGGAAATTTCGCTGAAGAATAAAACTTTACAACCTACTTATGGTCTGGGACTCCCAGGTACATACAACACATTTCACAGTGGAAAGAAATAGCATTTTCAACATGGTGTAAGCAGGGCATAACAAAGTGCTATCTGATAATCCAGAGCCAGTAAGGCTTAAATATGGGTCAAATAGAAGTTGTCCGATAAGCAAACCACATTTGGTTTAAGTGTGAGATTAATAGAGGGCTATAAAGTTACATGTAACTTGCAAATTGTTTTGTTCATATTTCAGTGGGGACACTTCTCAACAACACTTTATCACTTTATCATGGAAACTACCTGAAGTTTATTCCCTCAGTAGATCAGCTTGCAAAAACACTTTACCTTATTGTTGCTCAGCTCATTGCCAAGGCACAGTTTGAAAGGGCTCTGGATCATGCTAATGACCTATATAAATTCATCCAGCTTCTTAAGGCATGGAAGAGCTATGACAGTGAAAAGATGGAGAAGGAAATTGGATCACTTTGTTTACGTTCATCTGATTTGTTACTCCAAGGAGCTGGAAAGCTTGAGGAGGCAAAAGTATCTCCAGGGGAACGACCATCACACTTGTGTGTTGTGTTAGACTGGAGAAAGCTCTCATTACTTTTTCAAGCAGAAGCAAATGTACATTGTTCACTAAAATCCTTAGTGGATAGAACTCTGAAATGTGGGACAAAATTTCAAGTGGATTGTGGGCCCAAGAATGTTGATTTTAAAACCTTAGCAAGCTTCTTTGAAACCATTTTTATTGCACTCATGAACAAGCAAGAACAACTGATTGCACATGGACAAGAATTTACAGTGCTCTTAGCTGAACTTGGATTTCATTATGGCAGAATTTGTGATAAGGCTGGAAACTCAACAGAGGCCTTGGCTGTGTTTGATAAACTGTTGAAAACTGCAGGAAATGAAAACCATTGCAAAAATGGTCATTTTAAACTACAAATACCTTTGCAAGTTTGTTGCTGTGTGTGTTTTGTCTGCAAGGCAGCTATTTTGCCGAACTCTACTATAAAATCTCAAACTCAAGAATCTCTTCAGCAGATGTTATTCGAAAGTAACCGGCTAATCTCCCAGATCCTGAAGTGTAGCACATTACCTCCACCAATGTCAAAACTACTTTCAGACTCCCTGGAGTACTTCAGAATTAATTTGCAAAATGAAAGTAGCCAAAAGAGTAAGGAGAAATCACCCACTCTTTCATTGAAGACTCTGCAAGGAACAGTACAAGTGCTGCAGTCTTACATCTCAGTCTTATCTTTGCAGTGTGAGCAGCTTAAGTCAGAGCTGCTCAAATCCAAACATGACAATATTTTGGCACAGCTGAAACAACAGGTTCTAAAGACCACGGAACGGCAAATGACAGTATTTAGTTTTGTTATTTCTTCATATCAAGATAATTTGAAGAATGAAAAAGATGCAAAAAGTACAATCAGGGATTCAAGGTCAGTAGTACAGGTATCGCAAAACTTTAAAACAGTTAACTACAGTGTACACACTGTAGTTTAAAGAAGGATTACATGTATGTTGTTGTTTTATTTCTCTTTGTTTTGGGGCATGTTAATAGATGAAAATGAGTGAAAAACAAAGGGAAACAGTGTGCAAAGAGAGTAGAATCTGATACCCCCGGGCTAGTGGATTTTGCCATTGGTCTATTGAATTCTGTTCTTAACTTGCCTGATGGGCAAGTGAAGTATTTTGAGGAATTCAACTTACAGAAGAACTTTAAAATCAATTCTTGGGGGCTTAAGTTGAAATGACGTTTGGGCTAGTAAATGCTAGCTTCAGCTTGCCCGAATGGCAAGCTGTAAAAATGACTTTCCTTGCACCCTGGGCCCAGTTGTTCGAAGGCCGATTAGCGCTTAACCCGGGGTTACATTTAACCTGGGTTTCTTTTTCTTATGTTCAAAAGCATTTAATCGGATAATTGTCTCCTAATTTTTAGAGCTTCCAATCATCAACTTGTGGACAAAAAGAATTAAAACTAAAATGCTTTTTTAAGCTTTTAAATCTGAATTTTCAAATCTCGCACTAACCCTGGGTTATCTTAACCCAGCTTTGAACAACTCGGCCCTGGGAAAGAAAATGTAAACCAAGGATAAATTTGAACCATAACATAACCATAACATATACATGTCAAACTTTTATTGTATATCCAGTATCCTGAACTCTTGCCAATCAGCCTAACCATTCTGGAAACAAAATTACAAAATATCTTTTTTGTGTTGCACACAAATGGGGATATGCACAGTAGGCAATATCTCTGACAAGATGGCATTTTGGGGAAGATGTACTGTAAGTAGTCTGGGTGTAGGAAGGTCCAAAGAGACTGAGAGAAATCTAGTAAGAATATCGATAAAGAATAGGGGAATGAATCAATGTACAGCTGTTGGTGGACCCTTACAAAGAACTACAGAGTCGAACGTTACTGGGTATCAATCTTGGGACAGTTTACTGTACTGTTATGTTAACACATTCTTTTTTTACACCATGCAGATGTCAGATCTTTAAGGACTGTATTCCAGTAGTGGAACAAGCAAACTCTGTAATTCATTCTGCCCTTGATGATCCAGACATCCCATTGTCTCCAAACGAGCTCCGCTGGCTAGGCTGCAATGTGTACAATTTGGGCTGTGTGTCATATCAGAGAGATTGCTTTACTGAAGGAGTTCCTCTGTTAGCTATTGCTTGTGAAGAGCTGAGAGTATGGTGCTTTGCTGGTAAGACTGATGAGGAAATTCTTACAAGGATTGTAGAGGTAATATGGCCTTAACCCTTGTAATTTTTCGAACATACTGTTTGGCATGAAATGTTTGCAGAAGTCTGCGATTTTTGTGTTTTGCGGGAACAAATTTTACAATTAGGAGAGATTGGTTTTTCTTGCTGGGAATTGATTTTTGTGATTTCAGAAAGTCCCAGACCAATCATTGTTAATATTTTCCTTTTTATTATGTATGCACAATGGAAATATATACATTGAAAAAAGTTTCAAACAATGCTACAGTTTGTGAACCCTACACTGTATGTAAAACCAGTATAACAGATCACTTTTCTTTGTCATTCGATTAAAGTAACATCTGGGATGACTGATTGTTCTGATGATCGATTGGGAGAATTTAAGTTGGAAAATATTTACTGTGGAGAAATTTTTTGCAGGAAAAATGTGTGCTGGAAAAATCGTAAAAATTAGAACCTGCAAAAATTTTGTACCGCAGGGTAAATGATGTACCATTTTGATAAGCCCCAATAGTGATGAAAGTTATATCCTTATAACACTAGTGCTCATCAATCATTGTTTTAATATTGGGTATTAAATACTTTTGATTCAATTTTTTTGCACTGTGTATAAAATGCCACATCAATGATTTTCTTTTTTTCTGAGAAAAGAAAGCAAACACTTGTGATGTTAACCCACCAGATGGGTCTTTATTTACAGTAATCTGTCCTGTCATGCCATCATTAATAATTAATAAAACTGATTTATTTTAGGTGAAGCTCCTAACAAAATTTGCACTGCTGACTGACTGTCAGCTACGAGCGAAACAGATGGGTGGTGCACTGACAACAGCTACCACTCAGGTTCTTATAACACTTCAAACTGGTTGTGATGCAAATGTCTTAAGGCAGCTGATCAAACAATGGACCACAGTGAAACATGAACTGGTGAAAAGTATGCAAGATGAAAAGAAACAAGCTGAAAAATCAAGGTTTGTCGTGAATTTTCGTTAAAAAATTAATTTTGATTAAAACCACGCATGCACCACTGGCTGAGAATACATGAAGATGTCATATTTTATTACAACTGCATGAATCCTTCAGTGAGGTGCCCTTAGTCCAAATACATTATGTCATGTCTTATCTGTCTTTCTATTTTTCTTTGTTTACTGTAGAACCCTGTGCAGTGTTTTAGCAGAACAGAAAGATGCTGATGATATTGACAGCAGTCAGCTTTGTTTAGTTCTTCAGGAAGAGCTTGCTTCTTACAAGGCAAAGAAGTAAGTTCCCAAAAAGACAGACATCACTAGGTTTCTGGACATGTTGCAGAAACAGGGAAAGAGTTCCTCATTTTAATTGTCCATTTAGCTCTGTCATTAGCATACAATTGTGTATGAACCAGATCCTGGAAAGAAATATTACAGTCAAACCAGGAAAACCGTGAACACCAGAAATATTTCTGGAATGCTATTGTACTGCAAGAGAAAAGCCACTCAGGCGTGAGAAAACTAAAGCACAAGCAAGAACGTTAGTTTGTAGTTTTGTGGCCAGTTCGCATGTCCTGATCTTTGCTGTGATTGCTCATAACACAATATACATTCTTGAGATATTTCAAGTGTTTACAGTTTTCCCAGTCACACTTTAAGGTCATGTGAAAGTACAGTGTACATGTGCATGTATTGCTGACTAGACCGACTGTCACTAAGAAACAGGGGCCAGGGATTTCCCCTGGCGACTATCAGCGTGAGCCCCTGAGCTACTCTCGTAGGAAACAAAAGTAAAATAGAACCAAAAGAACTTCCTAGCTGTACAATTCCCTTCCTACTAATTACATATACCCAGCAACTTGAAATTTTAGCAACAGCCCTGTGCTGGTGATGAGGTTCCATAAAAAAGATCTCTTTTATTTCATATACTGTACTCAGTCTCCCAAAAAAATTTTGTCCTTTATACATTTGTCTTCAATTGTCATTTGAAGGGTTGATTTGAACCCAGAGTCACTTCATAAGTATGTAAAATATGATTGTTGGGGTGAGCGTTGTCCTGAATATACATTGTAATAGGATTGTTGTGGACTGCAACAGAGATGATCCTGGGTTATCCTTTATCCCAATTCTTTTTTGAACAACTCTGGGCCCAGTATTGTAATTTAATGGTCTGCATGTATATTTTCTCTTATTTCTAGTTACGACACCACCATGGAGCAATTTTCTGTCATCAGACAGCTTATGGAGTTGTACATTATCCAAGATGATGAGTTTCATTATGGTTCAGTGATGCTTGAGCTTGGTGTGGCACTGCACAGCCTTGGAGACAAAGATCTTGAGGAGGAGAAGTGAGTCTAAAGCTTATGTATGTTCTGGTTTAGTATGTGGCATTTTGTCTTACATTTAGGTAAATGACTTTGGAATAGCAAAAATACATTAACATCAAACACGCTCTTGTTTGATCACAGAGTGTAACTTGTGGTAAAGGTAAAGAGACATTCAGCCAGCTGTTTTGTTACAATGTCATTCAGGGTTATATGGCCCATTATGAAGCCAGTCACTTTAGTATTATTGTAAGACTGTTTTATAGGCAAATACATTTTTTGAAAAGAGATTTTTCTTCGCTTGATCCTTACACAGTACAGACTGAACACAAGTGACGCATTGTGGTAACCATTCTCTGTGGATTCCATGCTCTTGTGATAATTGATGATGAAGTGTCATCAGGGTTGTTGAAGTAGAGAAAGATGTTTCATGGTTCATATCTCTAATTGGGCAATACCGCAATCCCCAGCCAGCCCTCAACAATAGCCCTAAACATTGTGATAATTCTTTGCTCTAGGTCTGCACTTGAGTGCTGTCAAGAAGCAGCTGTAATTCTGGAGAGGCTGGCAGACACAGCAGCTAAAACAGATGAGGACAAAAATCACCTGTCACTTGTGCAGGACAGACTTGCTGCAGCATATTTATGGCAGGCATTGTTAGAGCACAAAGCAACAATGGAAGACAAACCAGAAGCAAAATCAGCAGAGGAGCTCAGTGAAAGTTAATAATGACACAGAGGAGGTACTTGTACATAAATTTATTTTTTTCTTCAGAGGGTATGCAAATCTGGCCCCAGTTGTTCAAAAGGTGGATAATGTTATCCACTGGGTAAATCACTATCCTGTGCAGGTTTGTCACTAAGATTTCAAGTTGCCGGGTAAATACAACAAGTAGGCGGGAATTAAACGGCTAGGGATTTCTTTTGGTTCTATTTTTCTTTTATTTTCCAAAAAAAGTAGCTGGGGGCTACTCTCTTAGTAGCCGGGGAAAATGCCCTGCCCCTGGCTCTTAATGACAACCCTGCTGTGGATAGCACAATTGTTTGTTATTTGATCCACTGACTGGATAGTGATTTATCCAGTGAATAGCCCTATCCAACGTTTGAACAACCAGGGCCAGAAATATATGGGAATGGGCCTGGGGGTGGTCAGGTGTGACACATAATGAACTTATTCCTATATAATTTTACTTGTCTTTTTGGGTCGAAGGTATATGTCTGGAGCAGCCATTTATGTCATCTCCTCATTCAGCATTGGAAACGTGGACAGTGTTAGCAAATAGATCAGTGCAAGAAGGGACAGGCAAAAAGGTAGAGTTTGGGCATTATTGTTGGGCAGTTTTTTTTTTTTTTTATGATACATGTCTACTGGGTCAGAGGCAAGAAAAGAGATCACTTCTTTTTTTCTCTTCCCCTAAAAACTTACTCACAGGTTAAAACATGAAAAGTTAGGAGACTTGATTAGTCTGAATAAATACTATAGATTTACAGTATTTAAGCAATATCTGTTGTTCGTTTTGCAGATTGACTTGCAACACTTTGTTAACCCTGAGGAAACATGCCATTACCTTCTGATTATTGCTGGAATGTTTGGACTTGTCAACCAGGTAAACTGAAAGGAAATAGATGGCTGTTTCTGGGGACTGTCTCATGGAACAGTAACTGATGCAAGCTGTGTTAGGTTCTTTCTGCTGATGAGTTCTAAAAGAACAAGAATAACTGTAGTGTGTTAAAAAAGCAGTGCTTATTAAAAAAAAAAAACACGTTTTCAATGAAAAGACTACAGCTGTATATAAATACAAGTTAATCTCAAGATTAAATAACTTTCTAAAATTATAGTCACTGAGGGTGAAAGGAATCATATCAACACGTGAAAATCATGCGTTATCTACTTCAGTGACTTCCAGTGTCCCTTGGAAAACTAGTTTATATCTTAATGTGTCCATCAATCCAACCTCAGGAGTTTGAAATAATCTGGAAACAAAATCTGCAAATGTGCTTCAAATAAATAAACCCTCTGGGGGCTTACAGTAGGAGAAGGATTTACAGTAAACTTTTTACCTTCAGCTATTCATTGAGTAATTTTTAACTTTTTACAGCCATTCAAGAAAGTGTGTGCTCTTCATCTTGCTGCTACCATTGCCCAAACAATCAGCACCAACAGTATGCTGGATAATAGAATATCTGCCTGTAGTGAAGCTGTTCATATTCTGTGTGATGTACTGGACATTTCTCATGCTAGTCTTCTGCTACTTCAGACCAGTGATGTGTTGGAAACCTTTGAGCCAAGTGGATCAGTTATGGTCCAGTTTCTGTTGGCAAAGGGTCACTATCTGTTAGTGGCAGGGAAGGTGAGGTCGTTCCTGAATCATTTGTTTTGCTTTATTCCTCTAAGCACAGGGGATAATGAAAATTATAAGGCAAAAGCTACTTACTTATAGTCCAATTTAGTCTGTTAGAAAATTTATTATTTCACATAATATACATTGTACATCTACAACTTGCAATGTATGTACAGTCTCTATCGATTTGTCATTCCTAAGTATTTTGCATTTCCATTCCTTTTTAATCTGAGAGAATGATATTGATGCACAAAATGTTGCCATGCACATGGATCTTGTTATCCATCAAGGTATCAACAGAGGTTTTCCCATTGATGAATTGATTCCAAATGTGCAATTTCTGATTTTGTTAAGACCTAAATCCATGAATTAATTCATGGGATTTTAACACCAGTTATAAATTGGTGCTTTAACACCATAAAAGCTCACTAGGAACTTAAAATGTCCTTAGGTTATGTTATTTGCTTACAAGTACGGGACAAGTACTGGTACCTCATTAGAGTTGTCACATTATTGTGATATAGTCAGGGCTTCTGATAATTCGCGCGGTCGCGGACCCGCGAAATTCAGGTATTTCCGCGAAATCCCGCGAAATTCCCAAAAAAACGCGAAATACCGCGAAATCCGCCAGAAATATTTCCAAATACATGTCGGCAAAACATATTTAATACTTATCTTGGCAATTAGACCGGTTTTATTCAACCCCAAACGTACAAATTTGGCTTGAAGCTTCGTCACTGCAACGAGTAAACAACGTCCCAAAACTACCAGGCGTTTTATGATGAACGTTGCGAAAAACTGGGCACTAACCATAATGTTTATAGCTTTTAATAACATTCGCTCTTTTCTCGAGCGAACTGTTGTTGAAAGAGCAAATGATTATCGCTGTTAAAAAAAGCGTTCACCAACGCTGGTCACATCGACGCCAAATTGATCGATTTTAGCGAAATTTGCCATAAAAAACCCCAGCGAAATCGGCTGTTTTTTACTGATTGTTCCTTGGCGAAGTTTCCCCCCGAAATTTCCCGTGAAATCGGCCGATTTTCCTAAGAATTTGTCCCTGAAAATCCTTCGAAAATTAACTTTGTTCCGCTAAAATCCCGCGAAATGGGCCGATTTTTCTGCTAATTTTGACTTTTCTCCCGCAAAAATCGCCCGAAATCGGCCGATTGTTCCGCGAATTTTGACTTTTTTCCCTCGAAAATCCCGCGAAATCGGCCGATTT
Source organism: Porites rus (assembly GCA_964035705.1). Lineage (NCBI taxonomy): Eukaryota > Metazoa > Cnidaria > Anthozoa > Scleractinia > Poritidae > Porites > Porites rus. Next base: position 36,897,468 of record OZ037995.1, read on the forward strand.
TTCCGCGAATTTACCCCTGAAAATCCCGCGAAATTTTGCTTTTTTTTCCGCGAAATATCAGAAGCCCTGTATAGTCCAGGGCTGATTTGCAAGTGTGTGGCTTTTGGATGGTTACAGGCTGAGTGGGCCTGGGCCAGTAGGGTTTTCTGTCAGCTTTCACCCTTAGATTAAGTTAATGGTTGTGGCCCTTTGGTCCTTAACTGTAGCCTTTTAGAAGTAACATGTTTCTAGATACTCCATCTGCAAGTTTTGCCTTAATGTTTTTTATCAAAATACTGGCAGAATATTTTTTAGTTATCCAAGGTTGTGCTCCAGTTGGAAATAATTCTTTAATAGTAATCCTCTGCTAGCAGTGATTTTGTTACCTCTGCGTCCTGCGTCCCTGACTCATAAAAATCCCCAAAGACGCAAAATAATTTGTTGCATGTGTCCTGTAGAACACAAAGATTGCTTAATCGATCTGAAGATGTCTATATCTGGCCCATTGGTGTAATTTTTGTGGCAGTTATTATGGCTGTTGTTTAATGATGTGTATTTCTTCTAGCCTTTGTTGTGCTTTAAAATAGAAGGACAATATCATTCAAATTTCAGTATACTTTAATACAGAACTTTTGAGTCTGTCTTTAGATTAACTGCCTGGTTACATAAAGGCCCAAGCATTTTCAGTTATTATTTAGGACTCATTGGTTCTGGACTGGGACTCATGATTTTTCACAAGACGAGTCCCAGGACTCACTATAACTATTTGTAACAAAATCACTGGGCTACACATAGGTGCCGTGGATTTCACATGTTCAGATCACTAAGTTTCTGTCAATTTTTTTCTCAGAGCACAGCCTTGGCTACCAGTCCCTGCCTCTAAGAGTGTAACCTCACATTTATCAGTATCTGAGTGACTGTTTGTTTTCCTCTAAACTAAACATAATTATCTGTTCCTGTGTTTAGTACTCAGAGGGAGAGCAGTGTTTAATGGAAGTGTTACAGAGTGATGCTTTGACTCAGAAGAGCTACAAGTCCCACTTACTGAAGGCCAGATTAATGTCTTTGTGTGCGAAATACTCCATGCTTCCAGCTAAACTCCACAAATTCAGCATTACTTTGGGTGAGTTAAAAACTCAATTTAATAATTTACCAGTAATATGTTGTTTTAGTATTCTAGTAATATGTATATTCTAGTTAGACCAACATCACAGTAGGGATTATGTACCAACAGTTTATTTCTCTGGGAAAATCAAATCTGAAGTTTTGCATCTTATGAATCCTGGGCCAAAAGCATAGTCATGGATAAAACTAAATTGCGATTTTTTAGGTTTTATGATCTCTGCATTTCTTTGCTCGTGGATCCAAAGAAAGACCAGGATTTCCTGTAAAAATATGAGGCCAACCATCTCACCACCTCAGATTCTGCAAATACCGCTGGAATACTCTAGAATCCATTCTTTTGAAGAAATTTATTTGGCTAAGAAAAGTAAAAAACATTGATAGTTCTCAAAACAGAAAAAATATATCTGATCTTGGCATCTTTGATGTCTAGCATCGGAAAAGGTGGCTCTCTGACATCAAAACCATCAACTGTCAAAGGAAATGTTTTTGAGATTTTTTGATTTCCCAACATTCCCTTAAGAAATCCAAAAATCTGAGATCAATTATCTAATTTTGGACCCCTGCATGGAAATGTACCAAACTTGTCATTGTGTGGTTACATGTAACAGAGGATTGAATAATGGCCTGAACACTGAATCTAGTAAGTTAAAGGTGTCCATTAAGGGAACATTGACTCTGTCATGAATGATCTTGTTCTTTTGTGAAGATCCTGTTGTTGGTTCACTTACTTCTTTGGAATGTGCTCTTGATGGATTTCACAAGTTAAGCTACATGGCTGAGGAGGTGTTTGGAGAGGATGTGTTCAGCAGTGGGCGAAAGAAGGGCAAACAGAATAAAAATGTGTCAGGTAAAAAGATTACCCTTATCTACCATAATGTTAGCCTGCAATTATCACCTCTCAGGACATGTCACTGAATAGTTTGTCAGACATGTTACTTTTTGTGCCTGCTGTTACCCTCTCTTCATTCAACAACAGTTACTTCCCTTTCCCAAGACACTGTATTATTGTTTCACTGTATTATTTGTATTATGTTTCAATCTGATTGGTTCATAACAGCCCTTATTTGTAGCTTAATTTTGCTATTTTAACTCCAAACTGTCTGATTTGAGCTGTCCAATACCAGGAGCTTGTAATCGGACAGTTAAAGAACCAATAAAAATCAAGTAGCAAATTCCACTAGCCAATGAAATTTAACTACATAGCACATGATAACCAATCAAAATCAGTGAAAAAATAGTGATCAGGTAAGCTGTCCAGCGTCAACTGGAAAAGAAAAATGGATGAAACTAAGTTGTCCAGTGACTTTTATTTACATTAATAAATATTCCAAGACTGAGATTGTGGCATTTTGTTGTTGGCATAATTAACTGGTAAAAGGACTTTGTGTCGTACAATTCAGGGGTGATCGGACTCGTAATTTGAAGTTACTAGCCTGATTACTCCCTGAACTGTACTTCACTCAGTCCTATTACCATTACTAAGAAGCTGTAGCCTCCTACTTTACCTTGAATTAGACTTAAATCAAACTGCAACCCACAGTTGAACTTCTCCACATTCTTTGCTTATGTTTAAAGAGGTCTCAAAATTTAATGGATCAAATTCTAGCCACAAGTGGAAGTGAATTTTTCCCTGTTCTTTTCATCTTCTTTTCACGTGTGTGAATTGTTTGTTACAATTATATTCATTTCTTTATCATCATAAACACTACCTCACAACACTTTCAAGTTCTTTATTTTGTTTCAATTTTTTATTCTTTTTTTTATTCTCCCAATTATCAATCAAAGCCTTTTCCATATGTCACTCCTGAATGAGCTTCTGTCTTCATTACTACAAGTTGGCCAGTTATATGCCCAACAAGGTGCTGTACAAGAGGCATTCAGGCAGTTTGTAGATGGTCTAACTTTGGCAAGACACTTTGCTCTACCTTACAGGTATTCATTATAATGCTTTTCTTTAACCACACTTGTTTTAGATGGTCTGATCCAATACACAGTGGTCAGCCATAATTATCTCGCACTTTTTCGTTCATTTTCAGCAGCACTGTAATGCCTTGTCAGTTCCTAGGCAGTAAAATGAATTCATTTTGTTTCCTCTGCATCCTGTGTCCCTGATGCATAAAAATCCCCAAAGACGCAAAATAATTCATGAAAGGCGTCCTGCAGGACTCAAAGAACGATCAATCGATTTGAAGATGATTTTTTGGTACAGTATCCTGTTCGTGGGATTTCTGTGGCTGTTGTTTAAAGATGCATATTTATTTTAGTCTTTTCTTGTGCTTTAAATATATAGAAGGACTGTATTTTAATTTCAGTAAAATGTAATAAAGAGGTTTGGCGTCTGTCTCCGGATTAATTGCTGGTTACATAAAGGCCCAAGCATTTTCAATTTAGGACTCCTTTTTTGACTCAAGAACTCATGATTTTTCACAAGATGAGTCTCAGAACTCATCATAACTATTTGTAACAAAATCACTGTCTTTCTCTAACAGGCTTTAAATTCTTTTTGTTAGTTACATAATGTAATTGCAAGGTTTCAGCATGGAAGTAGCTAAATTGAAGTCACTGTTATCGGTGACTTCTATATCGCAAAAGAATAATTACTGGCCAGGCATTAGATACTATTTTCATTTTGCTTGGGAGATAAACATTTTACACAAACTACGTAAGGGAATGTAGCATTGCCGCCTATATTCGACCTGACTGCATATTGATAGAACATATAACTCTTCTTTTTTAGGATTGCAGAATTTCTCATTAACATTGCTCAGTTGGAACTCAAACAAGGCAAGCGTGATAAGTGTGAAAGTCGTCTTGAGCAGCTCAGTGGACTCCTACAACCAGTTTTGAAACCTTCCAGCCAATCCAAGCTTTCCAAAAATGAAATTCAAGAACCTCTGCTTCTTGGTCATCCAGAGACATGCGAATGTGTAAATTGTATTGATACAACACTTCACAACATACTGATTAGGTACTCCTTGAGTGTTGCCAAATATCTCTTGTATATTTCAAGACCCGAGCAATCAGGGGAGGCTCTAGAACTGGTGCATTCAGTGTGTCAGTGTGCTGAAAAAAAAATGGTGATGTGTGTTCAGAGACTTGAAATGATTTTATGTGGTTGTGCATGTGGTGCTCCAAGTGAAGGGATTTTGAAAGAGACAAAGAAGAAAGGCAAATCAAAGTCTGCAAAAGGTAGAAAACAGAAAGAGGACACAGGGCTACAAAGTTGTTCTGTTTCACAGTTAATGTTTTGTCAGTATTTTGTTTCATTCTACTGCATTTGGTGCACCTGTTTATAAAGGTTTTTGTTCCAATTCTTTATTTCTTTATTCATTTTAGACCTACAGAGCTGGATGCATTAGTTTTCGGCCATCTTTATTCAGTTTTGACCGGATATCTTTCAGATAATTCTCTCAGTTCTGTCGTCAGGGCAAACAAGAACCTTGATAACTTTGTCGTGAGAATATTGAGGGAATTCTTTCAGTGACTAATCAAGAATCTGCCATTTGTTTGGTTCACAAATATTTCTCAAGGCCATTCGTACCTTAGAAAAATAAGGACAGACAAGGAAAAGTGAGACTTTTTTCTTCTGCTCTTATAAATGCACAGGTGTCTCATAGCTCCGGTACGTTTTATTCAAGATTGTTAGGTGACTATGGGCGTATTAACTTGATTTTATAGACGACCACCACCTCCCGTATGAAAAATGGGCCGTTAAAAGGGGGAGGGTCATGCAAATATGTGTCCGTGATGTAGAGGTTCACCTGCAGAAGAAAAAAGAAGTTTTTTATTTTGTAAAAAAACCTGGCAGAAATAGGAGAGTTGAGTGATCAGCTGTCAGAATCAGAGTCGGATTCTTAATGCTGTCATCTAAAATGTATGTATATGGCATTACAAAGAACAGATTAGAAATATATTTTGAGCTTTCATAATACTAACTCACCCTAGTGTATTGCAAGAACTAGATTTTATCATTTATACAAGAGGGGGAGGGTCATGATATTTTAGGCCAAGGTCAAGGGGAAGGTTAGCAAATTTCACTCCCATTGCAGGGATGGGTTACCTCATTTCCGAACCCAAATTTAAAATTTCCACCCCCCTCCCCCCTGCTAATTTCTGACAAGTCCCTAAGAAGATTGTGTTGTTACGCATATATGGCCCTGTCAAATGAGAGCAGTGTGAGTGCGTAGCCTAAATTTCCTTCCCCTTCCTTTTCTAACGCCTACCAAGCAGGCTATGCATGTGAGTGTGCGAAAATTGCCATCTGCCCCCTTACCCCTTCCTCTGCTATCCCGGTCCTGGAAGGCTGTCAGGATATTTCATGTGGCATACGTGAATAACGTTCTTGAGGAAGCCAGACGATGGCGATGGCGACGGCGTTGGTCTGATTGCAGGGTGTCATTCGGGCATTGGTTTAATAGCTCAGATAGATGCATTGTTTTTTACATTAGAGAAGAGATTACCGGAAGAACATTGAAAAGCAAACGAAAATCTGAACTTGGAGCTGTAGCGGGGTAAGGAAACTTGTTTTAACATAGCACTTTCAGTTAGCTTTCAGTTAGAAGCATCCTCCATAGCTATGCTGATCCCCCGGACTGATCGGCGGGTTGCCTCTGCTTGCTGTTATCACAAATAGCTGTAATGTGCTCTTTACTTAAAAATAAGTCCCCACAGTTTTCTGAAATGATACATTAACCGACCTAGTTGAGGTGTAATAACTTGTTTCGAAAAATACGATCGACTCACTTCCGGCTTTGTATCAAGGTTCGTCGCCAGCGAACCAATTTAATACAGCTGTTTTACTATTAGGAATTCACAGTACAGACTGTTGCCGTATTTTGTTTCCTTGCTCTCCGTAGAAAATTTAAACCTAGAAACACATTTTAAGTTTTAAAGTAATGGAAATCTGTTGGAATGATCATTTGGGGACATTTCATTCTTTATCCGCACCCCAGCCCCCTAAGAATGGGGGATTTTTGAATAGGATAGCTCAGATTCTGCTTCAAAGAAGCCGAAATTGGACCCTTCAGGCATTTTTTAAAAGGTGCAGACAAATAATGAATCCTTCAAATTTCATTTCTCAAAGGGCACCAAGAAAAAGTTGAGCATTCAGATTCCAGCTATTACTATGGGGGAGGAGGGGAAGGTGCACATAATTCACCTTCTGAGCGTCAGATTTCACGTGTGGTTTCACGTTACTTTTGATGATCTTTGTTGTAAACAAACCCCTAAAGTTCAGTCATCCGTTTTCTGCCACATACTGTACTTGTACGAACTATGAGTCGCTATTTCAAGGTAGCGTTACAGTCAAGGCAGGTCAAGCATACCCCCCAAGATAATGAATTAAATATTTGAAAAATGAATCCGTTAATCATTCCTGTAACTATTGTCAAATTCAAATCGGCATTCCTGCATGCGCAATGAGCAGTGAATATTTTACGAGAACTTCCCTGTATTTGGTCAGATTGAAAATCTTTGAATGGATTAAATTAGTTGGAAGACATTTACATCAAATTCAGGGAAACTGAGCTGGTAGAAATTTCGTAACTGAATTGCGTGTGAATTCATGGCTCATTACGAATGCAGAGATGAATCTGAAATCTACAACTACCAACAGATTCAACTTTCGAATAATAAACTCATCTATGGGATCTTGAGGGGTACGGTTGACCTGGCTTGACTGTAATTTATAAATTTTATTTCCCTTTTACTGTTTGAAAGTCGGATAGTTTAAGGTTCAAAAATGTCTAAGCAGAAGAATAAGATTGATTTTAAGGCCAGGAGCATGGCAGAACTGCAGGAACAAGGATTTCAGTGCTTGTAATTGAAATTCTCACCCCAGCAGCTGAATTTGTTTTAACACTGGAGCTAAACTTCGAAAGAGATAAAACCGGTGGTGAAAGTAAATTTCACAATACATAGATAATTCAAATTTCAAAATTCATGATCGCACGCTATTAATTTCCAATTTTTAAAGCCACGAGTCAAAACAAGCACGGTAAAGCTATGAAACGGGGCAAAAGCCCTGCGAAACGAGGACAGTACCCAAGTATATGCTTCGTTCTTTAATGGTAACTATAATATGAGCTACACTTGAGTAGAATTATTAAAAGAAACATACTGGTAGGCGGTAGGCATAACATTGAAACTGGCATTACATGGATACAAAATGTATGAAGTTATTGAACAGGTGAAGTTTTGAACCTGAGCAATATTAAATTATTATTTGTTTTGTAAAATACTTAGTAAAAAACATTAAGTGATAAAAAGCTAAATAAAACATTACATAAATCAGTGCTGGTCACTTCACACATCAACCAGCTGTAGACAGAAATTGAAGCTGGATGATTCTAGATCTCTTCCATAAGGGCCCGATTCAGAAAAATGAAAGAAATATGCTTTTTATCATATTCTTATAAACGCCAATGAAATATTGGGTGAGCTTGTGTTCGAAAACATGATATCTTCACATGTGAAAATAACAGGTAACTTATCTTTGCATGTAGACTACGAGTAGTTCCCCTATTTTTCCTCAGGGATAGTAGAGCGAGCGAAACGCGAGCGGGCGTGAAAATCACCCAAAGCGCGCCTTTTCTCAAGTGGGGTGATTTTTACGCGCGCTAAGTCGCGTTTCGCTCGCTCTACTATCCCTGAGGAAAAATGGGGGACTACTCGTAGTCTACTTTGCATGTGAAAAGATCACCATTGCTATGGTACAATATAACAACTCACACCTTTTACAGAAAAAAATTATTCATTTAATAAGTGAAATGGGTCAGTGGTATAAAATAAATGGAACATATTGCATGGCCGCTCAGAGATATGAAATTTCTCTTCTCATGTTGAAACAATATGTCACTGCTTCCAGCAAGGCTTACCCTTCCTTCTCTGTTGGATTGCTATTAATCATACCTTTGTTAAGAAAAGCATGGACAAAATTCTTATAACAAGTTAGAGTTAATTTGTGTTTTTCATATAAAATCATGCATGCCCAACCCTATTCTGCACCCTACAGGAAATATGTTGGATATATGCATGCAGTTTCAATATGTAAAGGGTGTGGGGAAACAGTGATAGATTTAGTACAGGGTATTTTTCAAAAGGGTAGCACCTGGCTATGAGCCAGGGCACTAATAAATTACAAATACTCAATCATTGTTCCAAAGACTTTCAATGCAGGATTGTAGCTTTTATGCTGAATATTAGACAGTGGTATTGCATCTTAAGAAGAGACAGTAAATTCCTTTTAGCTTGTGTTTTCCCCCAGTGTGAATGGAGAGGTGTTCTCACAACAATTTACCCATCATAACCTTAAAATTTATATAGGTCTTGTGTCCAAAAATTATTGATGTGACTTATACACAATTTTAAAGAAAGCACTCTTTGGAGCACTATCACATGGCTGGGCTTGATTTCCATGCCCTAAATGTTGTCACACATGACCTACATTGGGGAAACATAACATCTGCAGTAACAACCACAAGCTAGTAAAGATCTTTACTATTACTTCTCCTCTCATAACTGTACTTAACAAAAAAATTTCTTTGGCATTGTATCATGCACTGTATTTTATTAGCTTTATAGCCACTGCACTGCTTTCATCCCATTCTCAATGCCCTTGTCAAAGACAACTTTGAAGAAGAGGAAGAGTGAGCACAAATATTCAGTACAGGGGGCCAGGGGAAAAGACAAAAAAACTATGTAACATTGATTTAAAAATTGCAAAAATAATTATGTTCCAATTAACCAATCACTTCCTGCTATCCTACTATTTAAAAGCTTTCCCAATATTTTTCCACCCAAATGAAGCCAGTAACAGTGTCCATTGAAAGAAAAAAAGGGTAGCAATAAAAGCGAATAAAGAAGGGAAAGCGAAATTTGTGACTGCAGCTGTGTTACTTTAAAACCATCAAACCATCTCATGCTTTCTATGCATGCCCCAACTTTTGAAAAATATGAATATTTTCAATTTGCATCTGTAACTGAACGCTGTGAACTACACGGCCTTTAAACAGTCTTCTTGTAAGATTTAGCTCATAAGCCAGACAGTGACGAGAAAACGAAGCCACTAGCTTCAAAACAAGTTTCTCAGCAAAATTCCCAGGAGAGGAATGGGATAAAAAACAAAACAAACAACAACAAACAACGACCAGCTGAACTAAAAGGATAACTATTACAAAGGGGACTCAGGAATGAAAAAGGTTTATCAGACTGCTTTGAAAGTGCTGGTCTCACTTGTCCGTTTTCATCAGCCAGCTCTAGGAACTCCTGCACCTGGAGCTGACTGATGCCTGGCCTTTCCAAAGCTTCCAGCAAGGCCCGTCCCTTTGCCCTTCTTTCACCTGTCACCATCTGTGCCTTCTTCAGGAATAGCCCAGCCTTCTGCAAATAACATCTGACTTGTTATCTTCATTGTCAGAATTGAGAGGTGGGATAACAGCTTTAGTAGGTACAGGGGAGATTTCTGATCGTTTTTTGAGATATCCTCCTTGTTCCTAATGTCATTGGGGGAACCAGACCTGATAGGTTTCTTCACTTCCTCATCTCTCTTTACCTATGAAAGATTGCAAGAAAAAGGTATGACAGAGAAAACAAAATTAAATAAGGTGGCTTGACTGGATTTTTTAGAGGGGATACCTTCCAAGTTTAAGCATTAACTACATCAGCATGAGTAAAGATATGGGAAAAAGGCTACCACAACATTACTGTATTATATAAACATAAAAAATTTCTTATTGTCTAGGTTTTATTGCAAATGGAGTCGCCATGGCAACCTAATGAAACCAATATGTTTTTTTATTTATTTTTGTGTTTCTCTGTACCAGGAGTGTTTTTTAGAAATGGCTTAAGGGAGTATGTACCTGCCATAATTGCTTCAATTATGGCAAAGTTTAGAATCATAAACAATCAAAGTTTAGAATCATAAAAACAGTGAAATAGCATGCTGTGTATCCACACAATTAGCTAATATGTTAAGAAAATGTTAAGCTTTCGAAGCACGGTTTCATCTCATAATGATTTGATTCCATTGAAAACTGTGTACAAAAAAAAAGAGGGGAATTGCTCTGGGTGATCACGAGTGAGAAGAATTTTATTAACCTGCATTCAGCTGCTTTTGTTACAGTTTTTGCACATAATTTGTTCTGTGCCTACAAATTTCACATTATTCAAAAAACCACTAGATAAATTTTTTCATAAACTTACCAATCTCAAGATCAATTGTTAATAAATATACCCTGCAAGTTTCAAGAACATTGAAAACAGTGAAGGCTTTTAAAAAGGGCCTCCAATATAACAAGGCTTGTCAGAAAGTTTTGAAGTAGACAACTGAGTTGTCAAAGTAAGCAGCCAGTCCAGGGATATTTTATTTAAAAACCGTCATCTGCAAAGAAATGCCAAGCAGAGTAGCCGGCGGATATTAACCAAGTAGGCAGCACTTTTCACCGGCAGCCGGCTAGTTTTGACAACCGTGTATAACCAAATTTTCCCTTAGTGAGTGTCCTCATTATTCAGTGGCATTGTTTTCAAGTTTCATATATATGCACATGTACAATTACCAAAAGAAATAAATTTACATTTAAAAGAACTCTAAATTACTTTCCAAAGAAATATCCGGAAAATGCTAATAATTGCCTTGTGTCATGGATAGCAGTGAGAATCGAAATGGTGAACATCATGGCTCATCATGTAGGATGTAATACAACTAACTACATGTACGAGAGAACTACTGGAGAACTGACAATTTGACTAACAATAGACGACCGTTTACCTGTGATGATTGATGGATCGAAACGCACCAATTACTGATTACGAGTCTTTATAGCCAATAACATCACGGCTTAACTGACAGACGACCAATAACATTGCAATGTAATTGACCAATCAGATCAATAACCAGAGTATAATACCATCAACTGATGTGATACAACTCACTTTGACTCTGAAGATGACTACCGCACAGGTTGTCGAAACTTAAGTCACTGTCAACAACAACAGTCCTATTCAGGACTACGTTCACCAGGACGATCAAACTCAACCTGCTTTTGAAATGACTCCTGGGTTCAAACCTTTCACAATTAATTATCTTACTTGGGTTACAACATCACAGCAACTTTTAGAAAGAGTTGCTGTGATTTTCTTAAAAGATTAGCTAGTTGTGTGGATAGCATGCTATTTCACTGCTTTTATGATTCTTAAAATTTTGTTTGAAAATACACTGTATTTCCAAAATGCCTTAATTGAGGCAATTATGGCAGGTACATAATCTCTTAAGCGTTTTCTTAAAAACACTCCTGGTACAGAGAAAAACGAAGATAAATAAAAAATGTAATGGTGTTATTAGATTGCCATGGTGACTCCGATAATTGCAATAAAACCCAGATCATAAGAAATTTTCATCTTTATATAATACAGTTGGGGTAGCCTTTTTCCCATGGATATCTTTACTCATGCTGACATACTTAATGCGCAAACTTGGGGGGTATCCCCCCTAAATCCAGTCAAGCCACCTTAATTCTGGCTCTGTTCAACAAACTCTTAAAATAAAATTTTTTAACAATTCCAAAGTCAACAGTTACATGAAGTAAAGTACCTCACTGTAACTATTTTCTTTCTCTCTTTTTCTCTTGAGGGCATGACAAGTCATAAGAGGCCCAGTAGAAGTCAAATATCTGACATAAAGAGGACATAGCTTGATCATCTTGTTTTGGCTTGAATGTGTTTTGCTAAAATAACATAGAAGAATTCCTCACATCAGATGTTGCCAGAGAGTATCTTTTTCTATCTGCTTTTACTCACTGCCATAAGAGTTTCTGAGTTGCAAAACACACCCTAATACCAGACTCAGTTTGATTGGAAGGGGGCGGGGGGGTTTGGGTGATATTCTGCAGATTAATTTTGTTGGAAAAAAGTTTTGTAAGAAAATCTCTCTCTGATCATGAGCAAAAAATATAGTATCAAGGTCATTTCATGCCAACGTAATTACTGAAATTTGTTTAACACCTTCTGGTAGTTTATTATTCAAAATCAAGACAAACTTGCAGAAATTATATTCTATACCTGATGCTATATGTGGTGTATGTGCTGTAGCTGAGATGCATTCTTGTCTTAAATCAGAGCTTTCTTTAGACTAATTTTTCTGTGCTGGAGACTTTCATTCTATTCCTCTAACCTACAATGAACAAGTTATTACTGGTGTTATTGTAATAATAAACTTTGTTTATTATTGTAATAATAAACTTTGAAATTTTAGGTGACATCTCTATTGCCTCTAAAAATATTACATGGCCATGGTTATATTTCCACTCGAGGGGTGTAATTTGCAGGTTGCAGGTCAGAATTTGGAAAAAAAAAATAAAATGTCCTGAACGGTTTACAGATCTTCCCAAGCTCTTAAAAACAGAACATTACAGTTATGTTTTGGCGATATCATATTCTTCACAGGGTCACGCAAAACCGTAAATATCAGATCTCAGTTCTATAAATTGATTCTTCAGTCCTAGGTCTTTCAAGGCAAGAAGGAAGGTTTTAAAATTGTCAGATCAGCTGATCTCATCACTCCTGCCAAAGCTAGCATATACAGTTAAAGAAAAGACCGGTTCCTCGTCGCTATCATTGTCTGCCGTACCTACGATAGAAAAGGAAATTACACAGCCAAGGTGACCCAATTTATAAGTGCACTCGACTAAACACACAAAGTTTCATCTAAGTTTAAAAGCAAAAACAAATTTCACTGAAATCCATGTTGGATGGGCATTGTGGATAGCCAGCACCATTGGTTATTCTTTTTTTTTTTTTTAAGTGTAAAGCGACAAGACAAAACAAAAATATATGATCTCGAATTCCAACTGAGCTTGAGAAATTCTGATTTGTAGTGCAGTGTGGTACTATGGCCAGAATTGAATTTAAAACTTACCTCTTTGTATAAAGAGGGAATCGCAAAATCTCCCTCCAAACAATTATTTAAAACCTTCCTTCTTGCCTTGAAAGGTCTGGAACTAAAGGATCAATTTACAGAACTGAGATTTGAAATTTCCAGTTTTGCATGATCCTCTCAAAAATATAATATCAACAAAACATCAGGGGCATAGCTAGGAATTTTCAAAGGGGGGATCACACCGTGTCACACCCGGGGTACTTTTGCATGTAGTTTGGGGTGTGGATTAATTTATGGTGAGAGTTTTGGACGTCTAAAAGTAAGTTGGGCGTATTTCTACCAATGGTAATGAGACTGTTGTTGACGGTGACTGATCAGTGGAATAGCCAGAGGAGTGTTCGAGGGGTTCTGGAACCCCCCTTAGGGTGTAGCACTAGGTATAATTTTAAGACGAATGAGATTTTAGCTTTTAAAGAAAATGAGAAGAAAAAAAAAACATCACATTCTATTTCAAGGGTTACATATGTTGAGGTTTAATCAGTTTTTGCAGTAGTCGTTTTTACTTTAATTCTATAACTGTGAGGAAGATCATACGTGGCCCCTGTGTATACAAGCCTGCAATGTGTGATTCAGCACCTTTTTTGGTCTAGACTGCTTTCAGTTGCATGTTGTAATGGTTTGACTATGAGAGAGCTTAATAGAAACTCGGTGGAGGCATAAAAGTGAAAAGGTAGAATGAAATCAGCCTTGATGTTTGCAAATCAGTCTGAGGAAATTGTCTGAAACTGGGGCACAAACACTAACAGCATGGCAAACTGCCTAAAACATACAGTATTCAGGAATTCATCATATGCCATCCAGGTTACCACGATGCACTGCCTTTTTCTTACATAAAAGCTACTCAGTATCAGGCTCCGAAAGCGAGACACCAATGTCTATTAGGATACCATCAGCTCTAATTTTCATGTGGCGGCTTTTTTGTTGGCAGTGCAAGTGTTTCAAAGTGGAAAAAGACCTTTCAAGTAGTGCTGCGTATTTCAAGTACTACATTACTTAGCCTGCGTAGCAGGCGCCTGGAAGTAGTGAGCCAAGAAAGAATGGGTGCGCAAGAAGGAGACACGTGAAGGGTCTTCCCCTCCCCTCGCGTGTCTCCCTCTCATGCGCCCGTCCTTTCTTGCGTCCACTACTTCCAAGCACCTGCTACGCAGGCTATACATTATAACAAATTACATCAGCAAAACGTGAGCGACGGCTTAGCCCATTGCACAGACTTAAAAGGCAATTGGCGACGACCATGACTGAATTGAGAGTCTGCTACTCTTACTATGATGAACATTGCATTATGGACATGGACCCTGATGCTAACAATCGACACCTTTGCACCGAAGTGTCCATGATGTTTCCTTCTTGCTAATACCCTAACTGAGTAAACAGCAAATCACAGGACTACAGTGTGTGTTTTAATGTATTCAACGATAATGAACATGTATGTTGTAGTTACATTTCTATACCCCAAAACAAAAGAAAAACAAAAATTACCTGAGATAAAAAATTAACGATCTACAACATAAACACTATCTCTTCACTGGAAGCGAAAAAAAGCTAGCTTCATATGGCACTGTTATTAGAAATTTGTGCTCAGAATCACAAAACGAAATTTCAGACGACCTAAAGTGTTAAAACTTTCCAGGAAACCCTCTGAAGATTTATCGTCAATCTAGACAAAAATACCACAGTAGGAACCCCTCTATGCAAAAATGCTGGCTACACCCCTGCTGATGTTTCGACAACCTATGTGATAGTCATCTTCAGAGTCAAATACTTTTTGTATTACTGAATTAGAGTCATGGCAGCAAAAAATCGTACTTTTAGCTTGTAAAGTCCTTGTTATGTAAGCCGTTCCTTTACAAAACATGTGCCTTTACCTTTAAACTCCTCCATCTACATTGTCAGCCAGACGATGAAAACATAAAAAAAATGTAAAATTGACATTTGACATACCCAAGCAAAGGTCAAATTCACAATTTACCACAAAATAGTGTGTCAAATACCCGGGGTGGGGGGCAGGGGGGATGTTGAAATTTTCAATTGATCAGCATATAAGGTTTATGCTTCATTAATATGCTTTTATTATGAAAAGATTCGTCATTTTTAAGGAACTGAGGAGTTCGAAACCATTTGATAAACGAACCTAGACTTGCATAATTATCATCACTCGGATAAGTAAATGTTAAAAACTACACTTCAATACCAGCTCTAACACACTATAATGAATTGCCAACTGGTCTACTTGCATGTACTTGCATGCAGTGGTACGTATAGTAACTGTAAGTACATGCAGATAATAAATAGTGGTATTTTCCTGGCTACTTACTTTTGGATCAAAATCTCAGGCAAAAGACATCTCTTTCTGAGGGATGCCAAAGTCCTTCTGAGTGATTCCATTTGCAACACACCTCCTTCTAAGGATACCAAACCCCTTCTGAAACGTCTCCTTCGGAAGGATGCCAAAATCCTACTGAGAGATTCCATTTACGAGTTTCAAAATAGATAACTCCGTCGATTCTTCCCTCGGAGGAATTCCAAATTCGCACTTCAGGTTACGTTTTTGCTTTCTTATGCTCTGATTTAATATCGAAAGATTCCATATTTTCAAGGAACAGTGGAATTTAAGATAATTCCATATGCCTTTTCCTTGCCGTTTGAATTCTTTACTCGTAAATTCTTTTAGAAAGTCAATGATCGAAAGATGCGCCATCTTGGCCATTTTGTCAATCAGGCAACTCTTGTTTCTAGTCCCCCTCGATCGCATCCTTCGCGTTCCCAACGGCAGGCACTACATGTTAGCACACCATATAGTCGTGCAACATAAATTAATTGAACACTGTGCACAACGTTTTGTAAGCAATACGCACTTCTCAAAACTACTTCTTTTCTGTACTTATTAGTCCTTTAGTATCCTAACCAGTCATTTCCCGTACTTACTGGTCCTTTAATGACCTTACTAGTCCTGTATCATCCTCAAAGTATCATCCTAACTTGTCCATTTATGTCCTAACCAGTCCTTTGTCGTCCTTACTTGTCCTTTTCTGTCCTAACCAGTCCTTTCATGTCCTTACTAGTCCTTTCCCGTCCTTACTAGTCCTTTAATGTCCTTACTAGTCCTTTTCCGTCCTTACTAGTCCTTTTCTGTCCTTATAAGTCCTTTTCCGCCCTTACTAGTCCTTTTATGTCCTTACTAGTCCTTTTATGTCCTTACTTGTCCTTTAGTATCCTTATTAGTCCTTTTCCGTCCTTACTAGTCCTGTATCATCCTAACTTGTCCTTTTATGTCCTAACCAGTTCTTATTCGTCCTTACTTGTCCTTTTCTGTCCTAACCAGTCCTTTCATGTCCTAACTAGTCCTTTTATGTCCTTACTAGTCCTTTTCCGTCCTTACTAGTCCTTTTATGTCCTTACTAGTCCTTTTCCGTCCTTACTAGTCCTTTTCTGTCCTTATTAGTCCTTTTGCGTCCTTACTAGTCCTTTTATGTCCTTACTTGTCCTTTTATGTCCTTATTAGTCTTTTTGCGTCCTTACTAGTCCTTTTGCGTCCTTACTAGTCCTTTTCTGTCCTTATTAGTCCTTTTGCGTCCGTACTAGTCCTTTAGTATCCTTACTAGTCCTTTAGTATCCTTACTAGTCCTTTAGTATCCTTATTAGTCCTTTTCCGTCCTTACTAGTCCAGTATCATCCTAACTTGTCCTTTTATGTCCTAACCAGTCCTTTTTCGTCCTTACTAGTCCTTTTCCGTCCTTACTAGTCCATTAATGTTCTCACTAGTCCTTTTCCGTCCTTACTAGTCCTTTTATGTCCTTAGCAGTCCTTTTCTGTCCATATTAGTCCTCTAGTATCCTTTCAAGTCCTTTTCCGTCCTTTTATGTCCTTCCCAGTCATTTTATGTCCTAACCAGTCCTTTTTCGTCCTTACTTGTCCTTTTCTGTCCTAAGCAGTCCTTTAATATCCTTACTAGTCCTTTTATGTCCTTGCTAGTCCTTTTCCGTCCTTACTGGTCCTTTTCTGTCCTTACTGGTCCTTTAGTATCCTTACCAGTCCTTTTCTGTCCTTACTAGTCCTTTTCCGTCCTTACTAGTCCTTTAGTATCCTTACTGGTCCTTTTCCGTCCTTACTAGTCCTTTAGTATCCTTACTGGTCCTTTCCCGTCCTTACTAGTCCTTTTATGTCCTTAATAGTCCTTTTCTGTCCTTACTAGTCCTTTAGTATCCTTACTGGTCCTTTCCCGTCCTTACTAGTCCTTTTATGTCCTTAATAGTCCTTTTCCGTCCTAACTACTCCTTTAGTATCCTTACTGGTCCTTTTCTGTCCTTACTAGTCCTTTAGTATCCTTACTGGTCCTTTTCCGTCCTTACTAGTCCTTTTATGTCCTTAATAGTCCTTTTCCGTCCTAACTAGTCCTTTAGTATCCTTACTGGTCCTTTCCCGTCCTTACTAGTCCTTTAGTATCCTTACCAGTCCTTTTATGTCCTTACTAGTCCTTTAGTATCCTTACTGGTCCTTTTCCGTCCTTACTAGTCCTTTTATGTCCTTAATAGTCCTTTTCCGTCCTAACTAGTCCTTTAGTATCCTTACTGGTCCTTTTCCGTCCTTACTAGTCCTTTTATGTCCTTAATAGTCCTTTTCCGTGTTAACTAGTCCTTTAGTATCCTTACTGGTCCTTTCCCGTTCTTACTAGTCCTTTAGTATCCTTACCAGTCCTTTTATGTCCTTACTAGTCCTTTAGTATCCTTACTGGTCCTTTTCCGTTTTTACTAGTCCTTTAGTATCCTTACCAGTCCTTTTATGTTCTTACTAGTCCTTTAGTATCCTTACTGGTCCTTTCCCGTCCTAACTAGTCCTTTAGTATCCTTACCAGTCCTTTTATGTTTTTACTAGTCCTTTAGTATCCTTACTGGTCCTTTTCCGTCCTTACTAGTCCTTTAGTATCCTTACCAGTCCTTTTCCGTCCTAACTAGTCCTTTAGTATCCTTACTGGTCCTTTCCCGTCCTTACTAGTCCTTTAGTATCCTTACCAGTCCTTTTATGTCCTTACTAGTCCTTTAGTATCCTTACTGGTCCTTTTCCGTCCTTACTAGTCTTTTTATGTCCTTAATAGTCCTTTTCCGTCCTTACTAGTCCTTTAGTATCCTTACTGGTCCTTTTCTGTCCTTACTAGTCCTTTAGTATCCTTACTGGTCCTTTTCCGTCCTTACTAGTCTTTTTATGTCCTTACTAGTCCTTTTCTGTCCTTAATAGTCCTTTTATGTCCTTACTAGTCCTTTTCTGTCCTTACTAGTCCTTTTATGTTCTTAATAGTCCTTTTATGTCCTTACTAGTCCTTTTCTGTCCTTACTAGTCCTTTTATGTCCTTACTAGTCCTTTTCCGTCCTTAATAGTCCTTTTATGTCCTTACTAGTCCTTTTCTGTCCTTACTAGTCCTTTTATGTCCTTAATAGTCCTTTTCTGTCCTTAATAGTCCTTTTCTGTCCTTACTAGTCCTTTTATGTCCTTACTAGTCCTTTTCTGTCCTTAATAGTCCTTTTATGTCCTTACTAGTCCTTTTCCGTCCTTACTAGTCTTTTTATGTCCTTACTAGTTCTTTTTCGTCCTTACTAGTCCTTTTATGTCCTTAGTAGTCCTTTTCTGTCCATATTAGTCCTCTAGTATCCTTTCAAGTCCTTTTCCGTCCTTTTGTCCTTCCCAGTCATTTTTTGTCCTAACCAGTCGTTTTTCGTCCTTACTTGTCCTTTTCTGTCCCAAGCAGTCCTTTTAGGTCCTTACTAGTCCTTTAATATCCTTACTAGTCCTTTTATGTCCTTGCTAGTCCTTTTCCGTCCTTACTGGTCCTTTTCTGCCCTCATTAGTCCTTTTCTGTCCTTACTAGCCCTTTAATATCCTTACTAGTCCTTTTATGTCCTTACTAGTCCTTTTCTGTCCTTACTAGTCCTTTTATGTCCTTACTGGCCCTTTAGTATCCTTACTAGTCCTTTAGTATCCTTACTAGTCTTTTTATGTTTTTACTAGTCCTTTTCTGTCCTTACTGGTCCTTTAGTATCCTTACTAGTCCTTTAGTATCCTTACTAGTCCTTTTATGTTTTTACTAGTCCTTTTCTGTCCTTACTAGTCCTTTTATGTCCTTACTGGCCCTTTAGTATCCTTACTAGTCCTTTAATATCCTTACTAGTCCTTTAATATCCTTACTAGTCCTTTTATGTCCTTACTAGTCCTTTTCTGTCCTTACTAGTACTTTTCTGTCCTTACTGGTCCTTTAGTATCCTTACTAGTCCTTTAATATCCTTACTAGTCCTTTTATGTCCTTACTAGTCCTTTTCTGTCCTTACTAGTCCTTTTATGTCCTTACTGGCCCTTTAGTATCCTTACTAGTCCTTTAGTATCCTTACTAGTCTTTTTATGTTTTTACTAGTCCTTTTCTGTCCTTACTAGTCCTTTAGTATCCTTACTGGTCCTTTTCCGTCCTTACTAGTCCTTTTCTGTTTTTACTAGTCCTTTTATGTCTATACTAGTCCTTTTCCGTCCTTACTAGTCTTTTTATGTCCTTACTAGTCCTTTTCTGTCCTCAGTTATTAGTCCTTTTCTGTCCTTATTAGTCCTTTTCCGTCCTTACTAGTCCTTTAGTATCCTTACTAGTCCTTTTCCTTCCTTACTAGTCCTTTAGTATCCTTACTGGTGTTTTTTTTCTGTCCTTACTAGTCCTTTTATGTCCTTATTACTCCTTTCTCGTCCTTACTAGTCCTTTAGTATCCTTACTGGTGTTTTTTTTCTGTCCTTACTAGTCCTTTTATGTCCTTATTACTCCTTTCTCGTCCTTACTAGTCCTTTAGTATCCTTACTGGTCCTCTTTCGTCCTTACTATTTTGCTAGTCGTTTTCCGTCCTTACTAGTCCTTTTGTGTCCTTATTAGTCCTTTTCCGTCCTTACTGGTCCTTTTATGTCCTTACTAGTCCTTTTCCGTCTTTACTATTTCTTTTATGTCCTTATTAGTCCTTTTCCGTCCTTACTAGTCCTTTTCTGTCCTTACTTGTCCTTTTCCGTCCTTACTAGTCCTTTTCTGTCCTTACTAGTCCTGTACTCATGCCCCAAGTAGATCTTTACTTACAATTATTATGACCTCTAGTAATTAAAGATATACTACAGCCCCATGTGTATCGTTGTACCACTGCAACAAAATAAAATTTAGTGATCAGAGAACGGTTCGGCTAGCTTTGAATAAATTGTTTCGGCAAAAATTGCAAAGAGCGAATAGGAAATAGATAAATGCGCGCGAAAATATGAAGTTAAATGTGCAGTCTAGCTTACCGCTTGCATCCGTTAAATCGACTATCTTTCTTTGCTTGTGTTCATTATGAGTCCTGGCGTAATGGTGCTGGTTACAGTGATCAACCAGAAGTTAGGACTCAATCGGTTTTGAAAACTGTCAGTGGTTGACTCACGGGCATGGTTTCTTCCGTCAAGGAAAAGGAAAATGGTTTCCAGTCCTCCTTCACTGAAAAGGACTCAAACATCGGAAGTTCTTGGGGAAAAGGGATTCGAGATTCTGGGGGAAATGGACTATTGTTGAAGCCTGTCTTCTTGAAACTGTGGAGTCTTTTCTCTGCACCCCGAATGTCCTACCAACCTGTCAAAATATAACAAAGTTGTACAATTTTATGGTGAACAGCAATTGTGCATTTTATCTCAAGCTTAATGTAAACCCGAAAACAGAAAAACAAGTATTGGGAAAACTTAATTTTAAGCATTCAAGACTTGGTACCTTAGAAAATTTATTTAACGGTTTATGACCTCACCAAAAGTATTAATTAGATCAGTCTTTAGGTAGTTCAGGTTTCTAAAGAAGTGTAACAGCAAATTGTTGGTACAAATTTCGGCCTTTTAAGAAGAAGAGCTTTTCTATATTTTTTTTCTGTATAACTTCTAAGTATGTAAGCACAATTAATTTTAAAAAATATCCCAAACTAAAATAACATTGATATTTCTTAACCTGGTTCTAACTGAATTAAAATTTTTATTCAAACTGATGAACGGGTTTCGTAGTTTATTGTAGTTAGGTTGCAAAACACTGAACTCTTTCCTTGAACTCGAACTTTAAGGTTAGACAATGACACCCAACTATTTCAAGAGTCACTCTATCGTCCACTTATGTCCAGGATCGATCTTGTTAGCAAAAATTTGCTAGCAGATTGCCTTCGCAATTTTAGCAAAACAGATTTAAAGAAAACTGGTATCAGAAAAGTATAAAAGAAATAGCAAATTTCGCAAAAATCGCAAAAGTAACAAGAATTTTTCTTGCTATGTGAAAAGATTGAGTAACAAATATGGCAAAAATAGCAAGAACAACAAATTTAACAAAATTTTACACTTAGAAAAAGAAAAGGTCAAGAATGGCTTCGTGAAGTCCGCAAATTTCGCAAAAATCGCAAAACTAACAAGACTTTTTCTTGCTATTTGAAAAGAATATCAATATCATGATGTGTATGCTTCGTTCTTCCATAGACGTATTGGGCTAACTCAATGTTGTACCCAATTCAAATCTCCCGGGGTTAAGATTCATTGTGTACTGTATTTGCATTATAATGTTGCATTCACATTTAAATGATATGGAAATTCCTGAAACAAAACGTTTTATCCCCAAAGGGTTTGAATTGGGTACAACATTTAGTTAAATAAATAAATAAAATAAATAAATAACGATTTGCAGGTAGCACATCCACAAAGTGGTTCTTCGTCCACCTGATTTCTGGTCGTATTGGAATTTGGAAATGTTGGTTTTTGAGGAGAGGGGAAAACCGGAGTACCCGGAGAAAAACCTCTCGGAGCAAGGGAGAGAACTAACAATAAACAAAATTAGGAAAATAGCCAATTAGGTCTATTAACATACAGCTATAATGCATAAAAAGGACTGTCGCTCACAGGAGGGCGTAAGGTTTAGCAACAAACGCAAACGTAAGCAGAACTTTTCGTGGCCAAGAACCTACCATAACAACCGTCCCGAAATATCAAGAATAGCAAATCGGGAGAAAAGAAAGTGGGTCATCGGATCCGTGTATTAATACATGAATGTTTCTGTGCAATACCCATAGTTATTTAAACAGTGATTGCCAGTAATTTGTTAATCCTTCTCTTTTAAATTAAGATGTACAATTAACAACAACTACTAAATGAATATTATTTGCATGTGTATGCCAATCCATTTATTTCAAATAACAATTGATACAATTCTTCTTTTACGTGTGCTTCGTTCTATTTACTCATGAATCACCAACAACAATAAATCCCTGCCGCACTAAATTTTACACTCCTTTCCTTTTACAGTTTGAAAAATCACGAAAAAATCTTTATCATTGACATATATGTCAAAGTCAACAACAACTTGCAGCATGAAAAATTCATCAGTTAAAAACATTGGCTACAAATTATATCCTACGTTCTTGTATCAAAATGCAGCACACTATCATACCTTGACGCTGTAATTTATAGAGCTAGTATAACAACCAAATACTACTGGCATGCAAAACCTAGAAAATTTCCGTTAATAAATCACCATAATACTGTTACCGTCACAATTTAGTCAAAAGAAGGAATAATATCAAAACGATTTAGGGATAAAAATCAACGTTTTTAAGAGATGACGTTTCGGCGACGACATGTCACCATTATCAAATGCAAATGAAAAAACTATAGGAAACGAAGGTGTAAAACACAACATTTAATTTGAAGAACAAAACAATAGAATAATTAAGGGCGTTACGTGAAAATTTTTGCTGGAAAGGAGTCCTGGCAGTTTAAGTCTTTAAGTTTGGTCTTTTTTCGTTAATTAACAACATCTCCTCAAATGTGTACTTAAACCTTCCTCAGCATTTCTTAAGGAGATTTCTTGGAGATTAGTTGGCTCTTGCTGATGTTTTTCTTTAAGGTGTTTGCCAATTATGGAGTATCTGTGCTCGTCGACGCGTAAATGATGGAGGTCGAGGCTCGTGTAGCCAATATAATTCGCATCACACGAGTTACATTTTGTTACTAGTTACATTTTGTTTTTACCAAGCAACAACAATCCTCGTAATTTTTGCAATTTTGCAAAATCATGGGCGGACTTTTCGGGGTCCTTCTTGGCCTTTTTTTTTCTAAGTCTTGAATTTGGTTAAAATTATTATTCTTGCTATTTTTGCGATGTTTATTACTACCTAGTTGTTTTTAGCTAGGAAGAAAAATCCTTGTTATTTTTGCGATTTTGGGACATTTACGGACTTTTCGGGGCCCTTTTTGGCCTTTTCTCTTTCTCAGTCTTAAATCTTGTTACGTTTGTTATTCTTGCGATTTTAGCGATAGTCGTTACTTGGTGTTTTTAGCGTGCAATAAAAATCCTCGATACTTTTGCAATTTTGCGACATTTGCGGACTTTTCGGGGCCCTTATTGGATTTTTCTCTTTCTAAGTCTTTCATCTTGTTATTTTTGTTATTCTTGCTACTCTTGCGATATTTGTTACTCGGTTTTTTTAGCAAGCAGAAAAATCCTTAAAAAAGTCTTAAATCTTGTTACATTTGTTACTCTGGCGATTTTTGCAATACTTGTTATTACTTGGTGTTTTAGCTAGCAAGAAAGACCCTTGTTACTTTTGCGATTTTTGCGACATTTGCGGACTTTTTGAGCCCCTTCTTGGCATTTTTTTCTTTCTAAGTCTAGAATTTGATTAAAATTGTTATTCTTGCTATTTTTGCGATATTTGTTACTCGATATTTTTAGCTAGCAAGAAAAATCCTTGTTACATTTGCACTTTTTGCGATATTATTTGCGGACTTTTGGCGCCCTTCTTGGCCTTTTCTCTTTCTAAGTCTTTAATCTTGTGACATTTGTTATTCTTGCGATTATTGCGATACTCGTTACTTGGTGTTTTAGCTTGCAAGAAAAATTCTTGTTACTTTTGCGACGTTTGCGGGCTTTTCGAGGTCCTTCTTGGCCATTTTTTTGTTTCTACTGTCTGGAATTTGGTTAAAATTGTTATTGCTGTTTTTGCGATATTTGTTACTCGGTATTTTAAGCCTCGACAAGAAAATCCTTGTTACTTTTGCGATTTTTGAGACATTCGCAAACATTTCGACGCTCTTCTTGACTTCTTCTCTTTCTAAGTCTCGAATTTTGTTACATTTGTTATTTTTGCGATATTTGTCATCGGTATTTTTAGCTAGCAGGAAAAATCCTTCTTACTTTTGCGAGTTTTGCGACATTTGCGGGCATTTCGTGGCCCTTCTTGGCTTCTTCTCTTCCTAGGTTTTGAATTTTGTGACATTTGTTATTTTTGTGATTTTTGCGATATTTGTCATCGGTGTTTTTAGCTAGCAAGAAAAATCCTTGTTACTTTTGCGATTTTTGCGACATTTGCGGACTTTTCGGTGCCCTTCTTGGCCTTTTCTCTTTCTAAGTTAAGTTACATTAGTTACATTAGTTATTCTTGCGATTTTTGCGACATTTGTGACTGATTTTCTTACATAATTTTTTCTCAATTATTTCTTTTGCGACAATTGCGAAAAACATTTGCAAATTCGCAAATTCTTGCTAACAATATCGATCCTGCACATATGTCCTATAAAGCGAAAGCGAATAATTCATGAGCAGATATATAGACATCACTTAAGAGCAATTAATCCCTTTCACCCGCCTTTCTAGGACAAAACACTGGACCGCATAAGGGCATAAAAATACGGAAACACAGAAAAGAATGAATAAGGAAATAAGGAAAGAACATGAGTAATAAGGAAAAAAATAGCATCATAACAAGCAAAACAACACTACAAAAGAGATAAAAAAAACTAGTGAGGACAAAAAAGGACTGGTTACAACAGAAAAGGACCAGTAAGGACGGAAAAGGACTAGTAACAACAGAAAAGGACTGGTTAAGACAGAAAATGACTAGTCAGGACATAAAAAGACAAGTTAGGACGGAAAAGGACTGGTTAGGACATAAGGGGACTAGTTAAGACGGAAAAACGACTAGTAAGGACGGAAAAGGACTAGTTAGGACATAAAAGGACAAGTTAGGACGGAAAAAGACTAGTTAGGACATAGGAGGACTAGTTAGGACGGAAAAAGGACTAGTAAGGACGGAAAAGGACTAGTTAGGACATAAAAGGACTAATAAGGACGGAAAAGGACAAGTAAGGACAATAAAAACTAGTTAGGACGGAAAAGGACTAGTTAGGACACTAAAGGACTAGGAAACACGGAAAAGGACTAGTAAGGACAAAAAAGGACTAGTTAGGACGGAAAAGGACTAGTTTGGACACTAAAGGACTAGTAAGGACGGAAAAGGACTAGTAAGGACAGAAAAGGACTAGTAACGACGTAAAGGGTCTAGTTAGGACGGAAGAGGACTAGTTAGGACGCTAAACGACTAGTTAGCACGGAAAAGGACTATTAAGGACAGAAAAAGACTAGTAAGGACGGAACAGGACTAATAAGGACAGAAAAGGACTAGTAAGGACACAAAAGGACGAGTAAGGACAGAAAAAGACTAGTAAGGACACAAAAGGACTAGTAAGGACAGAAAAGGACTAGTAAAGACGTAAAAGGACTAGTAAGGACAGAAAAGGACTAGTAGGGATACTAAAGGACTAGTAAGGACGGAAAAGGACTAGTAAGGACAGAAAAGGACTAGTAAGGACGGAAAAGGACTAGTAAGGATGGAAAAGGACTAGTAGGGATACTAAAGGACTAATAAGGACAGAAAAGAACTAATAAAGACAGAAAAGGATTAATAAGGACAGAAAAGGACTATTAAGGACGGAAAAGGACTAGTAAGGACGGAAAAGGACTAGTAAGGACAGAAAAGGACTAGTAAGGACGGAAAAAGACTAGTAAGGACAGAAAAGGACTAGTAAAGACAAAAAAAGACTATTAAGGACGGGAAAGGACTATTAAGGACGGAAAAGGACTAGTGGGGATACTAAAGGACTAGTAAGGACAGAAAAGGACTAGTAAGGACAGAAAAGGACTAGTAAGGACAGAAAAGGACTAGTAAGGACGGAAAAGGACTAGTAGGGATACTAAAGGACTAGTAAGGACGGAAAAGGACTAGTAAGGACGGAAAAGGACTAGTAAGGACGGAAAAGGACTAGTAAGGACAGAAAAGGACTAGTAGGGATACTAAAGGACTAGCAAGGACGGAAAAGGACTAGTAAGGACAGAAAAGGACTAGTAAGGACACAAAAGGACCAGTAAGGACGGAAAAGGACTAGTAGGGATACTAAAGGACTAGTAAGGACAGAAAAGGACTAGTAAGGACAGAAAATGACTAGTAAGGACAGAAAAGGACTAGTAAGGACAGAAAAGGACTAGTAGGGATACTAAAGGACTAGTAAGGACGGAAAAGGACTAGTAAGGACACAAAAGGACTAGTAAGGACACAAAAGGACCAGTAAGGACGGAAAAGGACTAGTAGGGATACTAAAGGACTAGTAAGGACAGAAAAGGACTAGTAAGGACAGAAAAGGACTAGTAAGGACGTAAAAGGACTAGTAAGGACGGAAAAGGACTAGTAGGGATACTAAAGGACTAGTAAGGACAGAAAAGAACTGGTAAGGACGGAAAAGGACTAGTAGGGATACTAAAGGACTAGTTATGACAGAAAATGACTAGTAAGGACAGAAAAGGACTAGTAAGGACGGAAAAGGACTATTAAGGACGGAAAAGGACTAGTAAGGACGGAAAAGGACTAGTAAGGACAGAAAAAGGCTAGTAAGGACGGAAAGGACTAGTAAGGACAGAAAAGGACTAGTAAGGACAGAAAAGGACTATTAAGGACGGAAAAGGACTAGTAAGGACGGAAAAGGACTATTAAGGACGGAAAAGGACTAGTAAGGAGAGAAAAGGACTAGTAAGGACAGAGAAGGACTAGTAAGGACGGAAAAGGACTAGTAAGGACGGAAAAGGACTAGTAAGGACAGAAAAGGGCTAGGAAGGACAGAAATGGACTAGTAAGGACGGAAAAGGACTATTAGGGATACTAAAGGACTAGTAAGGACGGAAAGGGACTAGTAAGGACATAAATGGACCATAAAGGACTAGTAGAGATACTAAAGGACTAATAAGGACAGAAAAGGACTAGTAAGGACACAAAAGGACTAGTAAGGACGGAAAGGGAGTAGTAGGGATACTAAAGGACTAGTAAAGACATAAAAGGACTAGGTAGGACAGAAAAGGACTAGTAAGGACAGGAAAAGACTAGTAAGGACACAAAAGGACAAGTAAGGACGGAAAAGGACTAGCACGGATACTAAAGGACTAGTAAGGACACAAAAGGACTAATAAGGACAGAAAAGGACTAGTAAGGACGGAAAAGGACTAATAAGGACATAAAAAGACTAGTAAGGACGGAAAAGGACTAGTAGGGTTACTATAGGACTAGTAAGGACAGAAAAGGACTAGTAAGGACGGAAAAGGACTAATAAGGACATAAAAAGACTAGTAAGGACGGAAAAGGACTAGTAGGGTTACTATAGGACTAATAAGGACAGAAAAGGACTAGTAAGGACGGAAAAGGACTAATAAGGACATAAAAAGACTAGTAAGGACGGAAAAGGACTAATAAGGACATAAAAAGACTAGTAAGGACGGAAAAGGACTAGTAGGGTTACTATAGGACTAGTAAGGACAGAAAAGGACTAGTAAGGACGGAAAAGGACTAATAAGGACATAAAAAGACTAGTAAGGACGGAAAAGGACTAGTAGGGTTACTATAGGACTAATAAGGACAGAAAAGGACTAGTAAGGACGGAAAAGGACTAATAAGGACATAAAAAGACTAGTAAGGACGGAAAAGGACTAGTAGGGTTACTATAGGACTAATAAGGACATAAAAAGACTAGTAAGGACGGAAAAGGACTAGTAGGGTTACTATAGGACTAGTAAGGACAGAAAAGGACTAATGAGGACATAAAAGGACTAGTAAGGACAGAAAGGGACTAGTTAGGACGGACGAGGACGAATAAGTACATAAAAGTACAGAAAGGACAAGCGAGGAGTAGAAAGTACAGAAAAGAGGAGTTTTGAGAAATGCGTACTACTTACAAGACGTTGTAGACAGTGTTCATTTAATTTATGTTGCACGACTATATGGTGTGCTAACATGTAGTGCATACCTTCCCAACAGTTCGCGTTACCTGATCCTGTAGCACACTCACTTTGTCACTATGATCTACTTGTTGCACTTCTCCTGGAGTATAACAACGAACTAACATATCGAAATTCGGGAGCTGGACGAATAGAGAACGCATATCGCTACCGCCATTCGCTACACAGAAATTGTTATACTGAATTATCTCAAATACGAGTTCGCTTTTAAAAAGAAATTACCTCATGAAGTGATGCAGTTTTTGATCGATGATCGGACTTCACTAGCCTTTTCTCGCTAACCAAATAATTAAGATTACATACCCCATTTTCCCGACCTCTTATACACCTCTCCACTGCGAAAGACTGATGCAGTAGACTCCGTTTCACACTTTTCCACTTGGTTCAACATGATGACAATTTTTGACCTGCCGTTACGAATAGAAAATGTTCTTCTCCAGGCATTCGAATCTATTCGAATCTAATCGATACAATGGATTCCATTGGAACGCCTTTTCATCCCCTTATACAACAGGAGTGGAATTTTCTAAGTCTCTAACGAATAGAAATTGAAGTTTTCCATCGGAATCTATTCGTGTCCAATGGATCCAATGGACTCCATCGGAACGACTTTCCACCCCCTCATCCAACATGAGAGGAATTTTTCTAAGTCTCTAACGAATAGAAATTGAAGTTTTCCATCGGAATCTATTCGTGTCCAATGGATCCGATGGACTCCATCGGAACGACTTTCCACCCCCACATCCAACATGAGCGGAATTTTTCTAAGTCTTTCACGAATAGAAAATGAAGTTTTCCATCGGAATCTATTCGTGTCCAATGGATCCGATGGACTCCATCGGAACGACTTTCCACCCCCTCATCCAACATGAGCGGAATTTTTCTAAGTCTCTAACAAATAGAAAATGAACTTTTCCATCGGAATCTATTCGTGTCCAATGGATCCGATGGACTCCATCGGAACGACTTTCCACCCCCTCATCCAACATGAGTGGAATTTTTCTAAGTCTTTCACGAATAGAAAATGAAGTTTTCCATCGGAATCTATTCGTGTCCAATGGATCCGATGGACTCCATCGGAACGACTTTCCACCCCCACATCCAACATGAGAGGAATTTTTCTAAGTCTCTAACGAATAGAAAATGAAGTTTTCCATCGGAATCTATTCGTGTCCAATGGATCCGATGGACTCCATCGGAACGACTTTCCACCTCCTCATCCAACATGAGCGGAATTTTTCTAAGTCTCTCACGAATAGAAAATGAACTTTTCCATCGGAATCTATTCGTGTCCAATGGATCCAATACACTTGGTAGGACTTTACGCCACTAGACTTCCGGTTTTCCGATGGAAAGCAAGGGGATACGACTGGATTCTGGTCGACAGTATTGGACAACCCTCGAATTCCCTGGTTGGGACTTGTCTCACTTTGCCAAATTTGGGATTTTTATGGGTATTCTTTAAATACCCAAAAATATCCAAAAATGGGAATTCCTTTTTTTTTCCTGTGTATTAAAGTGTATAAAAGGCGGTCGAGATAAAAATGTAAGCACATGCAGTATCATGAATTATAAGTGTGTCTGCATCATAAGTTTCATTTTTTCCAAGCTTAGATCCACCACCAAAAGCATTCTTTCCACTGCAGAGGAGATTTCCATGCGCTTGTTGAAACTCCGCGTTTTGGAATCAGTCCCAGCGAATATTTTTTTCTGTCTCAGAAGGTGAATTGATAAACAGACCCTTGAAAATAAAGAATCATGTAACCAGAATCAGGAGTGAAATTTCCTGCTTTTGAGCATTGGAGCTGTTCTGTTGTTTTTGCAAAAGGTCTTTTCATTGAAACTTTTTTTTCCTTATATTTGATATAAAAAAAGAAGTTCGTTTCTTGTCTTGGGTCAAAGACTGTTTTCCTGTAATGTTTTAAAAAAACTAGGCATATCTTAACCCTGGGATGTGCAAGGGGGGGGGGGGGGGGGTGGCCTAAGGTTTTTCTGATTTTTTTTCCTTGACAATAAAACATCAGCACCTGAAGTTTTCTGTAGTTGTTCTCTTATCCCTCACGCCACTTTGAGACAAGTTTAGTGATGGTCAGTTACTATGGTTACGAGATATGATGTCATAAGTAGCAGGTGGTCAAGCCATTTTTGAGTGAAAGTGCATGTTTTTCAACTTTTTTCAGCACTAAAAGTAAAACTTGTGGATAAAATGATGCAACGTAAATAATTGTGTTTTTTACAAGTTAAGCGCAAAAAAATATTTTTCTATTTTTTTTTGCCTGATTTCTAATTCTTGATGAAACCCAGTCTGGTGGCCAAGATGGCAACCTTGTTTTGAGATGTCACAGAAATCCAGCAGTGCCACCACCCACAAAGTATACCTCATCGTGTAGAGAAGATCAAAGGCTTTCCACTGAAGGCAAAATTCTTTCGAAACACTGCAGCATATCAAAAACTACATTGTAAAGGGGGGGGGGGGTCCATCAACCCACCCCCCCTTGTACCACATTGGGGGTCTGTGTGTATGTCCGAGGGTTATGCAGTGGCCCAATCCCTAAACTGGGATTGGGCTAAAAACTTTAAACAGAAAACTTTAGAATACCTGACTACTGTTTTGTATCGTCTGTAATAACATAGTGCCTATAATGTTATGCATCACAATTCCGAAGTTGAGTTGAAGTATCATACCACCAAAATCATAGAAGCAATTACACTATCCAAAACAGTAGCAGTGGACAGAAAAGGGTGAAATAAAACTGAGAATCACAGTAGCTATACAAAGCATGCATAATACTATTGCATAAAACTGACATTTAATTTAGCAGCCAATAATTAGTTTACAAAATTCTAGTACTCTGATACATACCTACAAGTACCTTAATCTATGGTGGCTGAAAACTGTCTGTTGAAAATCTGAATTTTGGAGGTTATTCTTTTGGCTATTATTTCCTTTATCTCTTTTTTCAGTTTATTTATATTTTTTTGATTTTATATTATAAGAAAAGTGAAAGTAAAAACAATAGAGCCCCCCCAAACGAAATGAAATCCAAAAATTAAAAACTAAATTAAAGCAAAATAGATTTTTATGCAGTTGAGTACTGCTACTACCAGCATGCATTTCTGGACTATTACACAGAAGCTCCACTAATAATGGAGACACATGATGCAGTTTCACTTTTATCTGATTGAAATATTCCATGTTTCAAACCCTGCGTTTACATCATTCCATTTATTTTTTAGTATTACATGAAAAAAAAATTACAAAATGAAATATTGTAATTAAGATTTTAAAAGCTTCGCGTGACTAATCTCGCGTGACTTATTTTACAAAACCAATTGACGTCATATTGCGGCTGTCGCTCTTGGTGCAGTGAGGCAAGGGACAGCAATACAAGACTTCCTTCTTTCATTTGCCTTTGCTGAATTGCTGTGTGTGTCTTTTGGCCATGGATAAAGGTTAGGCTTGTGTGATTTTAAATTCTTAAACACTTGTTAACTTAAAACAAGTCATGATACCCGGGTCATGAGAGCGAGCATTTAAACTCACAATTTACAAGTCGTAAATGATAATCATTCTTTATCTTCGCGTCTGTCAATTTACTTTAATAGTCTATGAATTTCCACGCGGAGCCAATTGGATAGTGTGTATCTGTCGCACGTTTTCTTTCTTCGTTTTAACTGAGCTATAGTTTCAAGATATGAAATAAAACCAGGGCCTTGTGTATGTTCGTTCGTTTCGGGTGTTTGATATTCAAATCGCTATCGCAGTATTTACATACCCAGGAGTAGAATTCTTGCCTGGTAGTCAGAAAATCGTACTGATCTTCTACGAAGTTAATGCTTCGCTCTAACATCCTGAAAGCATTTCTTTTAGAATTGCCAGCCGAATAGGAAAACGTGAGCTGCATAAGCAGTTGACGAAGTATAGCATAGAAATCGCCGTTAATTCGTCTGCTCCCGTGTGACTCTGTCTACAACGTATTCTCAGGAAGGCGGCCGAATACTTTGTGGGTTTTACACCTGGGCTTTTGCATCTTTGTAAATGGTTTGGAATTGAAAAGCGCTTCGAAACAAAATACGGATTGTATTTCAAAAGGTCATAATAACAAGGAAAGTTAGAATGGGGGCTTATATCCGGGGGGGGCTTACAATCGGATGTATTTTTTGATTTCAAGTAGAGGGGCCTATACCTGGGGGGGGGGGGGGGCTCATAAGCGGCAGTTTATGGTATGACCCTTTCGTAGAAAAGTTGGCAAAAGGTTTGGTTCGTCTTTTACGACCTTTATGAAATAATATATTTTTCCAACTGCAAAGACCACTCGTAGCTAACCTTCACTTTCTTTTAAAGGCTTCGGGACCCAAAAGACACCAAGAATCCATACCCTTTTGGGAGTGAGGGGGGTTTCTTTCACTAGCATCCAGTTGTAAATACTGACTTGGATATGCGATAAAGAAATTGGAAAAAAAACTATGTTCCAGCAATTCTGGGACATTTGATCTCCCGTGTGACTTTAAGTTACGTAATCTGTTTCAGTGCAATTTAAAGCTATCAGCTAGAAAAGATAGCCTGGTAGTTTTTATCTCATTTGTTTCACGTTCTTTCACAAAGCAAACACTCCAAAACAGATAAGCATGATAAGCACCTGGTATGTTGATGTTAACGAAAACCAGCAGACAGGTATGCAGGCGCTGATGTAGGATGAATACTGACCGATTTCCTACAATGTAAACGAGCGCCGAAGGCGCAAGCTTCTAGGGGGGTCCGGGGGTAGGCTCCCCCAGGAAATATTTTGATTTTAACTCCTTAAAGTCTCCTTTCCTGGTTTTCCGAGTCATTCAGACAAGATATTGGCCAGATTTCAATTTGGGAAGTGTTTTTTATTATTAAAATGTATTTACTATGATAATCTGTCCGATTTCCGTAAAACGGTGGAAGCCGGTGTGGATCCGCGCCTGCTATGAATTAGTTTCACTCCTGGTTTTTATGCTAGATTTTTAAGGAAAAGAAACACACACACGCACGCTAATCTGAGTTTCAGGCCTTTATACTACTACATGAGAAATTTCTGCAATTTGATTGGCTTAGAGCGGTAGTATTTCAGCTTAATTTGAAATACCCTAATAATAGCAAGATTTGTACCTGATATTTGGCATAAATACCACTTGTGATATTTCAGAATTGTCTCAAATTTCACTCGTCTAACGGCTCGTGAAATTACGTATAACAATTTTGAAATATCACTCGTGGTATTTATGCCAAATATCACTACAAATCATGCTATTACCTATACTAATAAGTGGTAAGTGGAAATTAAGACGAAACAGTGGGGCGAGAAAAGAGGGAGAAAGTCCTGACACACAAAGGCATTCTTCTTCTCTTCACTGCCTCCCTTTCTCCCTAGAAAAGCCCAGGCTAGTAAAAAGCATCAGCGGTTAGAAAATGCATTTTCTGGTCATGTGATGTGCTACTTTCCATGTTCCAGAAGGTTGTTGAGATAGAAGTCAATCGGTCCCACCCAGTGTAACGTTTTACCTGGGTTTTACCACCTAGTGAAACGTTTTTCCGTTTTCCCAGTAGTAGCTGTAATTTATTCTCTTTTTTTCTATTGCAGAAGTTTCTCTATTCTCCACAGTTGTAGTTGTAATTGAGTCTTTACTATTAATTTTTATTTTAGATGTTGGACGACTTTGATGTTTGAGCATGGCATCTGCTTTACAGAATGCTCAAACGCATGATGACCGAGTGCATGGAGCTCGCAAAGTGAAAGTCACTATTTTGGGATCTGAATGGGGACCAAGTAATGGGGGGCTTTCCACCATAAACAGAGAATTAGCCATTCAGTTAGCCAAGTGCCCTGAAGTGGAAATCACTTTCTTTTTACCAAAATGTAGTCAAGAGGATAAAAAAGTAGCCCTAGATCACAAAGTAGAGATCGTAGAGGCAACGCCTATGCCTGGCTTTGAAAAACTGGATTGGCTTTGCTTTCCGCCGAAAGATTTGCAAATCGACGTTATCGTAGGTCATGGAGTTAAACTCGGTAAACAAGCACAAGTCATTAAAGACCTTAAAACGTGCAAATGGTTCCAAGTGGTACACACAGACCCTGAGGAGCTTGGGATGTTTAAAAACTATTCTAATCCAATTTCAGAGGGGGAAGAAAAACACAAGACCGAAGTAGAACTGTGTGAAATGGCTGACCATGTTGTAGGAGTTGGTCCCAAGTTGAGCGACGCCTTTCGCTCATATCTTCGTGGCTGTAAAAAAGATGACCATGTTCTTGACTTCACTCCTGGGGTACTTGAAGAGTTTGAGGCCGTAAATCAGGATCCTAGCAAGAGGCAGCAACGCAGTGTCCTGGTGTTTGGTCGTGGAGACGTAGACGATTTCAAATTAAAAGGGTTTGACATTGCCGGGAAGGCGATTGCCGCCTTACAAGATACTCGTCTTATGTTTGTTGGGGCATCGGATGGAAAACACGAAGAAATAGCAAAGCGGTTAATCGAGTGTGGCGTTCCTGCAAGTCGACTGAGTGTAAGAGGATTTGCTCAAGACCGAGAGAGTTTGAAGCGCTTATTCCAAGAAGTGGATCTTGCAGTCATGCCTTCGAGAACACAGGGCTTTGAACTAACAGGACTCGAGGCAATGTCAGCTGGTCTCCCTGTGCTCGTCAGTCGCAATTCTGGTTTTGGAGAAGCACTGCGCAGTGCAGCTTTTGGTTCATCATTTGTAATTGACTCAGAGGACCCAGCAGTGTGGACCGAAGCCATTCAAAAGATCTTGTCCAAGGACAGGGAATGTCGACTTGAGGAAGCGGTGACCTTGCGTGATTCCTATGGCAGGAAATACAACTGGGCCAAACAGATAATAGAGTTAGTTGACAAGATGATCAGCCTGACTCATGGTAGGAATGTCAATCATATTTTCTTCAGTGGCACATTATCAGGTAACAATAGGGAGAAAAATCAAAAGAGACGGAAATAGGATTGCTTACAAGTTTTGCCATGAAGTCTTGATAAAAATGTTCTTGAATACCTATTTGAACCTTATGTTGAAAACAGCAAAACTGTAACGTTTGTCATTTTTCAGGTACATTGTTTTCAGCGAAATGGTTTGTGGAGAGCTGTCGTCATACCCTTCGGTCATAGGCTTTATCTGCAGCACTTCACATATATGCTTATAGTAATGTTTTCTCGATTTTGTAGCAACAGAAGATTCTCGTAAGGCCCGGAGCTCCTTAGAAACAAAGTGCATCGCCTCTCAGGGGATGGAAAGCATGACTGAGGACCATGAAGGTATCTTCGTAGAAAGCATGCGTAGAAATCATTTCTTTCTGTTTTTAACCAAGTGGGAGAAGCGCGGGAGGCGCGCGAGAGCGAGCAAAAAATAGGGACGGGGAGAGGAATAGAATGCCGACCGCTGAGTTCTAATTCCCAGGAATACACAACCTAGTATATTATGTCTGACAAATGTCCGCCCCGGAGAGGAATGGGCACACCTGGAATTGACAAAGTTAAGCTGATTAAGTTTCAAAGAGATTATAATTGTAACCACTGAGCTTGTTTTTGCAGAGCCTTCCACAGAAATTGACAACAACCAAAGAACAAACGCTTATCTCAACGAGCAGCTTGTTTCAGAAACGTCCCTTAGTTGTGACTGTGAAATGAAAGCTGAAGCTGCATCAGGAAATCCGACTAAAATATCCACGAATATAGACTCTCCCTTTCATAATAGCCGTAAGCGTAAAATGTCAGAATTCTCTTGTAATCCAGATATGCAAAAACATGAGTTGTTTCTTTTGCTATTGCTGACTAGTGCACTACTATACCTAAAGGGGAGAAGTGACTGTTAGAGCATTCAAAGGTACTTTTTCGTACAGGACTTGATACCGTTTTTGCTCGTACTATAGACGTGTATTATTTAGAACAGTAAAAGTTATATAGCCCCGATACCAATGGACGCTTGATGTGCGCCATTTTCATCAGCGGTTAAAAAAACGTTTTTAAATAAGTATTTAAATATATAAAAGATACAAATATGGCGAGCACTAAAATTAGAAAAATTACTTTGCGTATTAAAACTGTACTAACTACATAAAACCTACTAAAATCGAGTGAAAACGTTACATCAAATTACGTAAAAGCTTTGTGGAACGAAAATGGCTCGAGTGCCTTCTTAAAAATCAGGGGCACCCAACGACTGCTTTCTGTAATATATCTGTTGGGAGAAATATATATTGCTTAGTATTTTCTTTTGCTTGAATACGGCTAATAATTTCTAGATGAACGTTCCATTCAGGTACTATTTTCCTAGCTTATCTACAAAATTCCCTTCGATTTTCTGAAGTTTAATTTTTTCATATTTTACTTCCTATGTTAAGATAATTTTCGTAGAAAAGGAAACGTAAAATTTTCGGATTCAAAAATGTGATGGGGAGAGGAATAAGAAAAATTATCACTCTTGTAAAACTTTCAATTACATCTAAACTTTTCGGGGAAATAACACTGTAGCCCTTGAAATTTCGAAAATCCTCCAATTCCCGTAGGATGACCGAATAGAGACAAATTTTATAGCGCCACTTAGAATACATTTCTAGAGATCTAATAGTACTCTGGATAGCCTAAAAAGGCTTTTCAGTGCATCTAGGAGGAAACCGTCGTTGGTTGCTCCTGAAAAATGGCAAGTGGGGGGCTTCTCTATATCGCAAAAGGAAATAAATTCGAAAGTTTAGGAGCAGCAACAGCAAAAGAGCGATCTCCTAACGTGGTTTAAGTCCTGAATTCTCCGCTACGCCGTTAACAATATCGTAGTGACCAATATTTTCAAAAATATATGCGAACAAAATTCCCAATTTTGAAAATTGTATCTTTGATCGAATTGCTATAAGCAGTAACATTTCTTAGACATTCAAGTATGTGTCTAATATTGTGAATCTGTGATATCGCCCTAAAGTTTCCTTGTGGGGGCTTGGATGAGTTTGTTAATGCTTTTTGGCTGTGGTGAATTTGCTTGAGTAGACATTCTGTAATAATGAATACCTTGACAAGAGCCGTCTTTTAACTGCAGGTACTTCAAGTGAGGATAGCCGAATCTTTTTTAAGAATTATATGCCCTCCAACATAGCTGAAGATGAAGAAGCATCTTTCCTGGGAAAGGAACCTCTTAACAGCTGGATTATACAAAGTATTCCAGGATCAACTTCTAGTACAGGTAAATGGAACAAGCTAACTATTTTGATAGTTTGGTGCAGTAGTAATGAAGGTTCAGGAATAGTGTTTTTCTTAAAAGATGGCCCACCTGGATATTAAGGGGCAAAAACTTCAAAGTTTTAGCATTTAACAATGATATTAAAAAAAACAGTCACCCCGTTATACCTCGTTATTTCGGACAATTTACTTGTCCATGGGTAAAGCCCTTACATTTTCTCTAAATTCTCTTAATACACGGACACCCGTTAATGCGGCCAACGGACTCTTGTTTCTTTCCCAATCAATAGATTATCATGGAATATCAACCTACAGTCGGCGACAAAATTGTTATCAAATAGGTTAACTTCAGAGAACAAAAGAATCCATACCCCTCCCCTGTCCCCTCCATTCAAAGTTGGGGTGTTTGTTGTTTTCTTTAGGTAGCTCGACCATCGGCTCAACATTGCATGGAGGGGATGGGGTGAAAGCTATATTTCCGCCTTTTGAAGTCAGTAAAGCGTAAAAAAAAGCCCATTTTAGGGCGAAGTGTCTCAACTCATTACGCGCTGTTGTCCTATTAGCACAGGTTAAGAGACGATAACTAGTTGAGATTACTATATTCACCGGGTCTTTCTTAACAAGCTAGATAGGATACCCTTTTGATTGCGTTGCTGTGCTTTTCGAAGGAGAATTAGTTTTGCCAATCTTTGTACTTGGTAGTGTTTTCCAGTAATTACGCAGCATACCCAGGTACCCAACGATTGATTTTCCTCTGGTATGTAAGCATGGTCGTCAGGAATCGACGGCAGATAATATATTGTTTGTGAATATCTCCCTAGTAAGTTCGAAGTGTTTATTCGAAGTTTGGCTGTTCAAGAAGGGTGTGATCGACGATAAAATGGCCATGATTGCCATGCGCTGGAGAATTATCAGGAAAAAATGTTCCGATTCTAACGCACAGCAAATTTGCATAGCATCGTTACATCTGTGCCGTAGATTAGTTGCCCATATACTTATAAGAGTTTTTGAAGAATGTACTTTACAGTAGAAACTATGAGGTTAGGAGGAGACTGGCCATGAGTAACCAACTTTGGTCTTAAAGATACAGTGAAACCTGTATTAAGCGGACACCCTCGAGGAATGCTGGGGTGGTGGAATTTAATCACAAGTGTCCGTTTAATACAGGTTGGCAACAACAGAAATGACCATTTCAGGTACTTTTTAGGTGTCCGCGTCCGCTTAGTAGAGGTGTTCGCTTAATAAAAGTTTCATTTAAAGTAAATAAGGGAAATAAATTTGGGGGCTTCGGCTACTGTCCTCTTTATAGAGGGTGTCCGCTTAATACAGGTTTCACTGTAATCTAATTATTTTATTTTATACTCATCCCGGTTACTCGTGGTTAATGGTGGAAATTCGTACTAAAAAGTAATTTTACCGATTATTACTGCTTTATTTCCTAGAAATCTATTTCGTTTTCTGTCCTTTTCACTTTGTTCTTTGTTTCGATAAAGGAGCCGAGAATAAGATTGTAGCTAATGCGGACATTTCATTATCAACTTTGTGCTGTAACAGATCTTTCCTTTCTGAAGGTAAAAAAAAATCCTTCAGGTGACAGCATTTTGATGCTCCCAGCGCCACAGTGCACCGGATAGGATGATTGGTAGTCGTCAATTTCAACATCCTTCAGTTTAAAAAAAGGTTTAAAGAAAGGTCTAAAGGCTTATTTATAGTGGAAAGTGCACTTAGCTTACCCAGCTAGTTTACAGGCACTCCACTCAAATATTTAGAAACAAAAACAAATACGTCAAGTACAACATAACAGGAATAACAACCCCAACTGACAGGAGGTAACCAGTTGGCTATTTACAAGCGTGGCCGAGGATTTTTGAACTCAGGACGACGTAGTACAAATCCTGCAAGTAGCCAGGGCGGGACTCGAACCCTGGACCGCCGGATTGCGAATCCGACGGGCTAACTAACCACTCGGCCACGCTGCCTCCTCAAATCTACCTTATGCAGTTTTGATTAGGAATCTATAGATGAGCGATTTTTAAGTGTTTCCGTGGATTTAAGAAGGTTATTGGTGCTATTAATTTGACGATGCTAATGTCCTCTTTTATTTCCTTAGTACCGTATTTCGTATTTCCTCGAATAATAGTCGTCCCTCGATTAATCGATGCAATTGGCGGGATGCGTGATACGGGATTTGGCTATATATTTTGTGGTGGTACTCGGTATGCGAGCTTAAACAGGAGCGGGAAACGGGAAATTTAATAACACGCGGCGGTGAGATTCCCCGATTTTATGTGGATGGGGTGTGAGAATCGTAAGGACTGAAAAGTAGGGGATAAGGAAATTTTGTTTTGTCGCGGACTGCATTTAAAGGAACTCAAAGATAGGCCTATACAACCTCCTTACCAGTGCATTTGTGGGTGCGTTGCATTATTAAAGCCTTCAAATTTATATATTTTGCACTTGCAAGCAACTCTTTTAAAAATTTAACTTTTTTGTAGGAGATGATCAGAGGCTTTTTATAAATTGTTTTCAGAACAGGCTGATTTTCTATTAGACTTCAGTTTTTCAGCTGGGTGGTATGTAGTAATGAAAGTCAGTTGTCTCTCAACTTTTTCCTTTTTGTTTTCTTTGAGGACCGAACGATTGTTCTGAGTCAAACAAAAATGACCTTTAACAGCCACTTTTCAACTTATATGTGTTAGGATACCCGCGTGCTCCTCGTCGTAGTTTGAAGTTTGTAAGGTCCCCTTTAAATGTTATACCTAGGAACGTTACTACTTATTTACGTCAGTTCATAGACGACAAAAACACTAAGGCTTGAAGGTGGTTTCATATCTCATCAAGGCACCTAACTAAACGACGGGGAGGGGGAAGGGATTTGGAAAATTGTGCGTACCTCTATAAAAATCCTGGCTAAGCCCTGTAACTATATCAATCTTGGATTTAAAAACAATAAAGCACAACCTGTTGTTAATGACATTGAATATTGTAACCACATTCCAAATATAAGTAAGCTTAACAAAAACCAATAGAAAAAAAAACGCACGATATTAAATATGTTAAGAAATGCGGTAATCTTTATCTCTTGTATTGGTATAACAGTACAACTGAACTATGTTTTCTGTATCTAGTTCCCAGAGAGATCAAAGCACGAGGATCAGAAGCAAAGCTTGCTTACCAAAATGCGTTAAGGACTGGAAAGGTAAAGGTGTACCGTGCTCGAATCATATTGGTAGGCCAAGATCGAGCGGGCAAGACAAGCTTAAAAAAATCGTTTTTAGGTCTGCCATTTGACCCTGAGGAAGACAGTACTGACGGAATTGAAGTTGACCCATCAAAATTCGAAGTTCACATCGATCACGTAAAGAACTGGAAACGCACCGATGAAGAGCTAAGTGTGTCTCAATTTGCCTTCGATCTTGCAAATATGGCTGCTAGAGAAATCCAAGAACGAGAAAAAGACAAAGAAGATAATGAAGAGGGCGGCGACGAGTACGAGAAAGAAGAAGAAAAACAAAAAAAAGAAGAATCAAAGCTGGATCAAGATCTAAATACAAACAGACAGACAAAAATGGGTCAGGTTGGTGACTAAAAAAGCAATCTTAAACTAACAAACAGTTGAAACTAGGAAGAAAAAAATATCAGAAATTTATCTTACTTTAAGGTGACTCGACCCAGTTTTTTTGGGGGGGTACCATCTTACTTTGAAGCTCTCTGGTATCCCCACCTTTACGTTTATCGTAAGTCTAACACATAGAATGGATAACATATACATCAATCTACAGTATAACATAAAAGTTTTGGCGATCGGAGTAAATGTCACGTGGTTATAATGCCACGCCCCTTTGAGGTCTGAGTCGAAAATCTGCTGTTGCCGGCATTTTTTCGTGAAAATCTCTCGGCTACACATAGTGCGCATTAGTGCCTTGCGCTGAACAGAGTTTCACCAAAATCGCAAAGACCCAATTCGAGAAATTCAACGGTTTCCAAATTTAGGTCATAATTTATGCGAAAATGAAAAGCCAACTTTACACCATTATATCTAATAAACTATGTGATTTATCCCTTTATTTTTGGGATCTTTATAAGAGATTGGTCCTTGCAAGTCAGCAAAAAACTTTAGGGCCTTGTAAATGAGCGCGATTTCGAGCAATGCAAACATATACAAATTATAGTTTTAGCTAGTTGTTGACGTTTGTCAGTGTTTAAGAGTCCTTCTACCGAAAAAAGCATTTTCTTAAAAATTCGTAGTTTTTTTTCCTTCAAATTTTTCCAGGACCACAATTGATTAACTAACTACCCGGATTCTGAATTTCACGATCATTGAAAAACTGTGACATTATCTTCTATAAGCCCAAACCTGAGTAAACATTGAAGATTTTTAGCGTTTTGGCTGAGTTTGTGCTTTGGGAGTTTCCTATTGTTTCTAGTCTGTCATGAGACAACATTCTTGTTCAGCACACGTGCAATGACCGCGCTTGGCTGACTTCCGAATGTTCACCGAGAATGATAATTTTGAAACGGTGAGACAGGCGATGGCGTGATACGTAGAGGTTTAAAAAATATCCTTTTTACATAGGTTTAATGCAAGCCAACAATTAAACCAACTCATTACTTATCCTTTTATCTGGTAGTGAAAAAATTAATTACACTTGTAAGCACTGTCAGTTTTTTTGTGACTCTTGGTTTCGCTCTAGAATCTTTCTTGCTCGTCTTGCTTAGAGGTAGTGCTAAAATTGTTAGCAAAGCCCTTGTAGCTCTTGCAGTATACAAAGCGCTGAGGGTGTTCATGTCTCAGACGTTACGTGACGGGAATCCCTTCTATTTTCTCATACAAAATTATCAAATCTCGGTGAGCATTCGGAAGTCAGCCAAGCGCGGTCATTGCACGCGTGCTGAACAAGAATGTTGTATCATGACAGACTTGAAACAACAGAAAACTTTCAAAGTACAAACTCAGCCAAAACGCTAAAAATCTTCAATGTTTACTCAAGTTTGGGCTTATAGAAGATAATGTCACAGTTTTTCAATGATCGTGAAATTCAGAATCCGGGTAGTTAGTTAATCAATTGTGGTCCTGGAAAAATTTGAAGGAAAAAAAATACGAATTTTTAAGAAAATGCTTTTTTCGGTAGAAGGACTCTTAAACGCTGACAAACGTCAACAACTAGCTAAAACTATAATTTGTATATGTTTGCATTGCTCGAAATCGCGCTCATTTACAAGGCCCTAAAGTTTTTTGCTGACTTGCAAGGACCAATCTGTTATAAAGATCCCAAAAATAAAGGGATAAATCACATAGTTTATTAGATATAATGGTGTAAAGTTGGCTTTTCATTTTCGCATAAATTATGACCTAAATTTGGAAACCGTTGAATTTCTCGAATTGGGTCTTTGCGATTTTGGTGAAACTCTGTTCAGCGCAAGGCACTAATGCGCACTATGTGTAGCCGAGAGATTTCTCCAAAAAATGCCGGCAACAGCAGATTTTCGACTCAGACCTTAAAGGGGCGTGGCATTATAACTACGTGACATTTACTCCGATCGCCAAAACTTTTATGTTATATTGTAGATTGATGTATATGTTATCCATTCTATGTGTTAGACTTACGATAAAAGTAAAGGTGGGGATACTAGAGAGCTTCAAAGTAGGATGGTACCCCCCGACAAAAACTGGGTAAAGTCACCTAAACAGATCACTTATCAAAAAAAATCACTGGCTTTCTTATTCTCATATTAAGATAAATAACCTGCTGTGGACTAGCATAGCAACCATCCTACTCCTTTCCTACCAGAATATTACTATAATATCGTTTCATTTTATCCTTGGTTTAAATTTTATTTTCCTTTGCTTTTTGGTATGGTAATGTATGATAATGAGTTTGAACCAAAGACAAATGAAATATACACCAAGGATACAATTGAACCACAACACGTATGTGAAAAAAATTTGTAGCATTTAATGTGTTCCTTTGTTAAAATGTAGAACTGAGATGACTAATGTGATTATTTATCTTCTTTTCATAAACTT
This sequence comes from Porites rus, assembly GCA_964035705.1. Classification (NCBI taxonomy): domain Eukaryota; kingdom Metazoa; phylum Cnidaria; class Anthozoa; order Scleractinia; family Poritidae; genus Porites; species Porites rus. The sequence continues at coordinate 36,940,851 of OZ037995.1, forward strand.
GAAGTTTGGTTTTGACGACTCTGGAGAACCTTGGTTGTTAAAACCGACAGTGGGTAACTCACAGGTGAATCAGGTCAGTTCAAAACGTTTCTCTGGCTGCTGCCTCAATTACTCTGAAAAGTAGTTTATTTAAAACTTCCTGTCAAAAGAATTCATTAGAAAGTGAAGGTGTGGGATGAATTTCAAATTTGGTCAGCCTCTATGAAAAATATAGGAGATTGTAGTTACTATAGTATGTCTTTTAGTTAACTGGAATGTTAAAAGAAAACGAAAATTTAGCGTTGTCGTAGATACAGGTTGTTTGTTATATTTTTCAAAATAGGTATCAGTTCGACAATGCCACTCCTCTCAATTAGACTTACAGGGGTAATCATTGCAGAGTAAGCTTCCTTGTACCTAGGCGCCACACTCACCATGACAGTAAAGTAGGGCTGTGGAGTGGTAAAGATTGTAAGTCGACGGCTTTTCAATAACTGCAAATAGGTATACTTACACCGTGTGTGCCTTAAAATTAACTCGCTGAACTTCTTAACTAACACGTGACTTTTACATATAATCATGGAGAGTTTGGGGGCCGTAAATGAGAGCTAACCTTCAAGTCGTTCTCAGGAGTTTCACCCGGGGAGGGTTACTCCCTTATATAAGCGAAATAGGTATGTGCCGCCCCATCGGGTAGAGTTTTTGCGCCTTTTTGGTCTGGAATCGGGAATGGTTTTCGAGGGAACTACGGGAGTGTATGAACGTATTTATCGTTGCAATTCCAAATGAGTAAGAAAGAAAGAGAAATATATGAATTCTAAATGGATTTGAAGAATTTTTTTGTTTGTCACTAATCTTAGTAATAATGACACAATTTCTGCCTAAAGGCCAGGTCTGAAAACGGGTATGGATTTTAGAGGTTTGGTCTGAAAACGGGTGTGGAAAGTGACGTTTTTTGGTCTGAAATAGGGTCAGGATTTGAAGAACCAGGCGGCACACCCCCACCAAGAATTCCCAGGAGTACCCACCCCGGGGAGTTTCATCGGCAGAAATATCCGTAAGAGGCGAGTTGAGCGAGCGTTTTAGTCTGTTATTAAAGCGGCCGAGCAGAGGACGTTTCGTCTCGCTTGAACGGTTTTCATTTGCGTTTCGTGCCTAAAAGTGGGAGTTGTGCGACTCGCGTTTCGTGTCTAAGGTTGCATTTGAGACCTGTTTGACTTAATTGGCGGAATGTATTGCAGACCTTCAGGTTCTCAGACGAGGACGACTACAAGGACGAGATACTAAGTAGTTTTCGCGCGTCAGCCAGCACCATTTTAGCGGGAAAACGTGATAGCCGTTGTCATGCTACTACGAGTTTTAGCGAGAATGTCGTGGCGGAAACAAGTTATCTGGTCTGGCCGGGAGAGATGTTTTGTTTCTAGCCAAACCGGGAACTGGGAAAAGTCTATCTACCCTTTGAGTTGTCTCCTGACGCTTTTGCTCGTTTACTTGGCCGAGAACTACGATGTGCCCTGTGGGTGAATGTTCTGCAAAACTGAAGAAAAATTATGTTTCTAGCTTCAAATCCCGTGGCACTAGAGCATCATAAATTGGAGAAGTTTGTTCGGAACAACAGCTAGAGAATATTTCAAATCAGAACGATAAACTAGTGAAGTGATAAAACTACGGCAATTTCACCCAACATTATGCCTTTCACTTACGCCTTGAATCTCTGTTTGTGATGACTTTAGCACAAACTAGACAAATTTCCTTTTGCGATGATGGAAAAACACACGCACGAGCAAAAGCATTTTTGGGCCGCTAAACCTGGCGCCAATCAAACATGAAAAGTCCTACGTCCCCCTTCCTTCTTTTTCGAAAGTCTAGAGAAGGATCTTTTAACATAACAGGTTAGTGCTCCACCCCCAGTGGTTGTTCTTTGCTTATCGGGAGCTTTATATTCCCCGAGTTCTTTTTCACGAAGTCCTGTTCATTTACCTCAATACAGTAATGAAACCTTATGTTGTTTTATCCCTTCGTCTGTTATTCTTACCTTACCAATCGTGCTTCGCGCCGTGTACATTTCCACTTGCCCATCTGGCGCGATCTCTCGTTTTTATCACTAGACTGATGATGAAATCTCTTGCGTATGAAATGTCATTTTGCTCTGAGAAAGACATTGAAAAGTAATGACCGTCGCTTGCAGCATTTTATGTTGAATGTCAAAAAGGTGCATGTTAACCAAATTTAATTCTTAAAACAATTTCAGGACACATCCAGGAATGGCAGAAAAGAGACAGGTGCCTTAATTGAATTAAACATCGACCCAACTTTGCCCCCAGAAGAGTTTACGGATCATCTCGATCAACTTTTGAAAGGTCTAAACCTTCAGAGTGATGCTACAATAGTTGAACATCACATGACCCTTGATCTGTGGGACTTTGCTGGTCAACAGCTTTACTATGCGTCTTACCCAGTTTTTTTATCCTCACGAGCAGTTTACATGTTGGTTTACAATCTCAGCAAAGGATTAGACGACCCAGCTCAACCTTGTTTCAAACTGGGAGATCGGAATATTCCTCTTAGAAACCCAAATAAGGAAACGAATGTAGAAAAATTGTTGTCTTGGCTGGTTACAATCGGTAGTATTTGTTCAGAACCAGAAATGAGCAAAAACAAAAATGCAATAAAACAACTGCCCTACTGTCGCCCTCCAGTGTTTATTGTAGGAACACATGCGGATAAACGACGTCAAAGAGAAATTAAGAAGATCGAGTCGCAGATTCAGAGGGAACTATCTGGAAACGGCCAACATCTAATTCGCCCCATCTTCGCTGTTGACAATACCAAAGGAGCATCTGATAGGGGAATTGCTGCCCTCCAGAAACGCATGATTGAAGTGTTGAAGCAAGAACCGTACATGGGAGAGGAGGTACCAATTCGGTGAGTTTTAAATGGAGAATTCTGAAGGAATTTTAAAATTTCAGACTTTTTAAAAAATAAAATGAAAATGAAGCGCGAAATTCAATTGCCTTTTTTATGTCTGCCTATTGAAATCGTGAAAGTAAAAGCCCGCGAAATACTGTCTCGCCAGAATTGCATAATTACGTACTCGCAAAAGTTAAGTGCCAATAAGGTACACAATCTCTATAAAGTAGGCAATGTAGCCGAGAATTCTGTGAAAGTTCAATGTGGAGGTGCCTTATATTATAAGGCCTCACAAATTCTTTCCAATTCAAGGTGTACGCACGCGAAGCAATTTTTTTTTAAAGTGTTAATACTTGATCTTTTCTCGATATTAACGTATTTTAAAAGACGTTTAGAAAGTTTAAGCATTCCTGGCCTCAGTTTACCTTACTGTGCCTTTTTTACGTTTAAGAGCCACTTTGATATTTTATTTCAGATGGTTCAACTTCGAGAAGGTTGTCAAAGCTTTGGTTGCCGAGAAATTGTACCACTTAAACATGGAACAAGTTCAGACCATTATCCAGAAACATTGTTTCATTGAAAACAAGGATGAGGTTGCCATTATGTTGAATTTCTATCACGACCTTGGCGTGATTGTCAAACATGGCAACACAGTTGTACTTCAGGCTAAATGGCTCATTAAACTGTTCCAGCAACTTATAACTGTTCGTTGTTTTGATGACATGGTAAGAAACAACATTGGTTGCATTTCCATGCCCTCATATAGGCTCTAAGCGGGAATTTTACAATCTGATTATATCCCGTGTGACTTGTGTTGACGTTGCGTATTGCACTCTGTTATTTCTGCCCTGACTGGTTCAGTTTATTCTCCTATAGGCAACCGTGCCTCACTTTAGTATTACAGTAGGGATGTTTTAGGACTTTTTTACGGGGGAATCTCGTCATCTCGCGGGGGAATACATCAACGAATATGACCTCATTGCCTTTTGTCTTTCACTGATGAATAAAATTCAGTATTCTCACTTTTGTGTATTCGAAATAAAGTAGAAACAACAGACTATACAGTAGACCTAGCTTTGACCGGTTTTAACCTGGTTGTCGTGTGGTGCTTTAATGTGTTTTAACTGGTTTGACAGGTTTTTCAGTTACCTCTTAGATGGATAATGGTCATAGTATATTTTAAATCATGTGCGTCTTGAGAATTAAAATCACTGAACCGTAACGTAACGCAAAAGAGCAAAACCATCCCTACTATACTACTCACCATATCCTTTCAAAGTCTGAATGTCATCATGCTTCCCGAAAATATTTTCATCTAGTTATTCCTCGCTTGGTAACCAGTAGTTGAAAGCTGTTTTTGTCTTTGTTTGTTTCCCGCTTTTTATATTGTCCTTTCTTTCCAGGAACCGAGGCATTGTGAATTGTGGAAAGAAATGAAGGAAACAGGTGTCCTCAGTATGGAACTTGTTGATGACGTTTTTTCCGAGTTCTGCCGGCAAGGCGTCATCAAGGACGATATCCTTAAAATGATGGAGAAGTTTGGATTGATCGTCCAATTTGCCCCCTCACCAACTGAAGAAAAATACTTTGTACCTTGCCAACTATGGTCACCTCCTGACAGCCTTTGCAAAATGGAGCCATCTCCCGCAGATCCATGCCCACTGTACCTTCACTTTTCGCGAGGTTACGTTCCTCATGGTCTCTACTTGCAGCTCGTGTCACGATGCACCAAATGGTGCTCTGAGAGTGGATTCAAGAAACCCCCTAAATTGTTCGATGGGGCATCTCTGTTTTTCATTGGGAAGGAGCTCACTCACCACATGATGCTTGTGTGCAAGAAAAGATTCATCAGGACCGTTTTGTTGCGAGTAGAACGAAATGATGGGTCCTTAAGTGAGCCGGTAATAGCAAGAGAAGTGCCGACTCTGGTGCGAAAATTTTTAAATGAGACGATGCAAAATCTGCGAGAGACACTTTCTGGTCTCAAAAATTTAGCTTACAAACTGTGTGTGGAGTGTCCTTACTGCCTGAAAATGGAAAAATTATGTGATAACCATGGCCAATTCCCTTGCTGCGACGAGCGCTGTATGTGTTTTCTGGAGGTTGCCCCAGATGGATCGTTGGATTACTGTTCAAACAGCCTTTGTCGTGAAATTCTTTCGCTTCCCGGACTCGAAAGGTGGTTCTCGAGCAGTAGCAGGGACTCGTCGATCAAAGGTGGGGCTGATATGATAGAAAAAATGCCTTTTCAAGGTTTTTGTTCATCTAAAACTGTATGTATTTTTTTGTTACCCAGTCACACGGTAGTAGATGATTTGTAGAAGGGGATTCTACTGCTGCGCCCAATATTGCAAGAATTTTAATAGGGATGGACACTCAATCCAATCTAACCACTGCGTATGTCCCAGCAGACAACATCTGGACCTCGCTAAAACCTCCAAAAATCAAAAAAGGCACAACATCGACGCAACATCTCACTACATATATTGGCATGAGCTTTTTGTGAGCCGAGATTCATTATATCGATAATTTGAGTTTTTATTCTATTAACGTTAGAGAAAAAAGGCAAGCATGTGCCATTACATTGTTGTCACGTTTTTCTTTTACTAGGTACATTTTGTACATCCGAAGAAGAGGTGGAAACGCGTACTGTATCGAAACAAAAATTGGCCACTTCCACTTTCCAACGTCTTAAGAGAAAAAGAGACCAAGGTGGTATATTTTGGGTTTGAAGTTTAGCCACCGGCTTTGTGCATGTTGTTAACAGTCCCAGAAAAAAACGTTTTGTTAATTTAAGATGTCTTTGTTGTAAATGTTCCTTTCCAATTGGCTGAAATCTTCAGGCTATTTTTTTTATAATTTACTCGCTTCTGCTGACCAAATTTGGAATATTATCCCTTGATACACCAGTAATTTTTCATATCATAATCAGCAAAAAAGTTATGGCCTTTATTTTTATGTAAATATAATTTTGACTTTAGGTGGAAATTTTGTGCCGGTACTCCTTATTGAGATAATATCCGGACAGCTTGTCAAAAAGTATTTCTTCTGATCATATTTCAAGTTTGCTTTGGGTTACAGTCGCCTCTCATCACTCCTTGTCATAGCATCTGGAAACGACACCTTGCTAAAAAGCTCCGTAAATCATAATAGTCCCACAACATCGACGCAACATCTCAAAACATGTATTGACATGAGCTTGATGTGAGCCGATGTTGTTGGCCGAAATTAGTTCCATCGATATTTTGAGTTTTAATTATTTTGAAGGTACCATAAAAGACGTTTCCATATTTTTCTTTTACTAGCTACGTCAGACGAAGAGGTGAGAAAACCTACTATATCCAAGAAAAAGTTTCGCCAACACTTTAAGAGGAAAAAAGATAAAGGTGGAATACTTTATTGTTACAGTCACCTTTCATCGCTCCTTATCGATAGTTTTCGTTCATAGTATCCGGAAACAATACCTTGCTAAAAAGCCCTGTAAATCAAAATAGTCCATGTATTGACGTGAGCCGATGTTGTTGGCCGAAATTAGCCACATCGATAATTTGATATTTTGTTATATTGAAGTTACCATAAAAACATTGTCAATTTTTTCTTTTACTAGATACGTCCGAAGAAGAGGTGAAAAAACGTAGTGTATCCAGTAAAAAGTTTCGACATCTTCTTAACAGGAAAAAAGGTAAAGGTGGAATAAATTCTAAGTGGAATACAAGGGGGAAATATTATGGAACAATCTACCTTAAAACTTGAGAAATCTGTAATCTTAAGACCGATTTAAGATATCATACTTTATTATTCAACTTCATTCAACAGAATACAAATAACGCTAAAAACGAGTAAAAATATCTCACGGTATTTGTTCTTCAGAGGACCGGTTTGACCGGTTTAAATCTACGAACGTCGAACATGGCAGAAAATACATCGTTTTCCGATAAAAAGAATAGCGTAATAGAAGCCACATTTTAAACTTAAGTAAAACCGAGTTTCTAGATTAAAGTTGCCCAAACAACAATGAATTGTCGATATTTATTAAAAATAGACAAAACTTTAGCAGCTCAAGACACAACAAAGAAGATGAAAACAGACCTGAATGTGTGTAATAGGCGATGTTGATGGCGACAATCCGTGAAACGATAACGTCCATTAAATGCAATCAGGGGCACCCAACGAGAATATAGTGCAAAACCACTTAAACATAGCACTCTTAAACGTATTTTAGTATTTAAACGGTAGATATAGGCATATTTTTATCCCCTAAAAATTTTTCATCTGTTCGGATTTCCTAGCTGAAAGCCTAGTGATCCGAAAATTCTAGGGATCAAAACTTACCTTTTCGAAAATTTCATCCAGAAAAAAGGCTCCCGAAAATTCTAGGTGACCTTTTTAGGGTAAAAATCCTTTAAAAATAGGCAATTATACCATTTTTTTGATGTTCGAAAATCCTAGGAGAGGCAGGCGAGCAAGAAATTTTACAACAAATGTTCCGAAAATTCTAGATCTAAAATCGTCTTTCGAACAGATATTCTTCCGAAAATTGTCGTTGGGTGCCCCTGTACAATCCCCGCCGAGGAAGTGAACGGTCTTCAGCTCTAGTTCTATTAAAATGTGAGGAAACTCAACATGCTAGACTTAAGAAGTTCTGATTTTGTCACTAGAAAAACCCGGAGAAAATGAGGTTTGAAGTTCTTTGTTTACGAGTAGCTCTTTGAAACGCCTTACATTTGTGGGAGAGTTTTCGTCTTTCCATCGCAATTTGCCCTGCTCAGTTTTTCTACTTGCAGTCCATTTTACGTAAAAACCGAAAGACTATCATAAGCCTCACCCATCTGTCATTCCATCTCTGTTTTCAGTTCGTAGCAAATGTTTCGAAACGCCGAAGAAAACCTGAAAAAAATGATTTACAAATAAACCAATTTGACAAGTTTTCATTTCTGAGCAATAAACAAAACCCTTGCATAAAGCGCGCGAAAACTCGACTTGCATAGGAGTCACGTTATTTGTCACGTTAGCATGTCACGCATTCTCGTTATATTTTACTGCGTTTTTTTTTATACCCTTCGAGTTGAATATTAAATCTCTTACTGAACGGTTCAGTGTGTAGTATCCTGGGATATTTTTACTCGTCTGTTGTATTTTGGAGCGTGACTCGTAAAAATATCCCAGGATACTATACACTAAACCGTCCAAAAGGATATATGTATCACTTACAGTAAGAATTCCAAACATTGACAAGTTTGCATAATATTTCATAAAAGTTGATAGTGTGTATGGTCGTGTTCTATTGGGAAAAACCGTTTTGGTTGGTTTGGTTGATCAGCTTTTTCAACCAACTCAGAACTTGGTTGAAATGGTTTAAAAACAATGGGTATCGTGCGCTAAATTTTTAGCAGGCATCGATTTTAAGTGTTGTGTCATTTTTTCGCGAATTTCTCGCTTAAAACTTCGTATGAAATGCGCGCGTGGATCTTACGAAAAACTTGAAAACAAACAACAATAGCGGTCTGTATGCAACTTTAAATGCACTGTATAGAAGAAAGGAGAAAAGGAACGTGTTTTAAACTATAACCACTGATTCACATATTTAATAATTTACTATTAGAAGGCAACAAAGAATTTTGAAAACTCGGTCTTTGTTTTGAGACTGCCGCAAGCTTAAATTTGAAATGAATGACAGTTCAAGTTATGCAAAGTTAAGAAAACTTTATTTTCTACCTACTTATCCTGTATCCCTGTCAGCCGCCAAAACAAAAACATCTCATCCTGATTTTTTAACCCGGCGTCCCGGCGCCGATAATCGAGTATTTCTTTGTCAAAAATAGCCTATGAAGCGTGGTTCAGGTGTTCCCTTCGTTTCCAACAAAAGTTCCGCTACGTATTCTAATTCATCGTTTTATTATTTATCATTCTGCATTGGGGGATCCAGGGAAGGGACCCGGGGGGCCCGGCCCCCCTCCTTATTTTTAGACCAAACTGGGGGCCAAAAAACATTTTTTTGGAGACCGCTCCCCCCCTTTTTCTAAGGGTCTGGATGACCGCCGACGCCATTCCTCCCCCCACCCCATTTTCTCCTTATTTCAAGTTCTGGATCCGGCACTGTTCTGGAGTGTTGTTTCAGGCCACTTGTTGAAGAGGAACCGCAGCAACCATTCTGCCTTCGCGAATGGTCGATAACCTTTGCTACAAAAGTTGAGGAAATCTGGAAATGACTATACCCAGACACAACCGCGTTTCAACCAAAAACGGTTGGAAAAGTGTTCTATTGGGAACTTTAACCAAGGCAACCAAAACCGGTTTTGGTTAAGCGCCAATGTATGTCAATACATACATTGGCCAATGTCGGGGATCTCCTCTAAAAAGCTCAGCAGGGCGTGCTGAGATCTCCTGCTCATGTATGCCAACAAATACTAAATGTGCAATATGAATTTTACAATGATGATCGAATAAAGAATTGACTCTTCAATATGGATATTTTAGTGTTACAGTCACCTCTCATCATTCCTTGTCAAAAGTTTTCGTTCATATCATCTGGAAACGATACCTTGCTAAAAGGCCCGTAGATCAAAATAGTCTCATAACATCGACGCTACACCTCTCAACATGCATTGACGTGAACTTGATGTGAGCCGATGTTGTTGGCCGAAATTCGTTACATTTTAGTTTTTACTATAAAAAGCATTGTTGCCATATTTTTCTTTTACTATATACTTCCGACGAAGAGGTGAAAAAACGTAGTGTATCAAAGAAAAAGTTTCGCCAACTTGTTAAGAGGAAAACAGATGAAGGTGAAAAATTTTAGTGTTACTGTCCCCTCTCATCGCTACTCATCGATACTATCGATACTTTTCTTTTAAAGCATCTGGAAACTCTTCTTTGCAGAAAGCCCCGCGAGCTGATGTTGTCATCAGCTCAGCTCATTATAATAAAATTACCATAAAAACATTGTTGTCATGTTTTTCTTTCACTAGATACGTCTGCAGACAAGGTGGAAACACGTACTGTATCCAAGAAAAGGTTTCGCCAACTTCTTAAGAGGAAAAAAGATAAAGGTGGGACATTTAAGTGTTTGAATAGTAGCCACCGGTGATCTTGTGCAGTTAGTTGTAACTCCTGGGTTTGTTTTCGAGAGGCAAAGTCATAGTCACAAGTGATATAGTGGGCGAAACAGTAGAACTGAAGATTTGTGGCTTGAACTAAATAGAATACCAAAAACAAATGTAGTAAATACAGGAGAGAAAAAAAGAGTTGAGAAAGAGGAGAAAAAATGCATAGCTAGGGTGCTCTCCAATTATGCTAGACCGGTCCGACAGAGAAGAGTGCAAGTAGCCGAAGAAAATTGGAACCACGTTCCTCGATCAAAAGAAACTTCGAGCGGACCGCATTTAGATTAGATTTCGAAGCAGTTATTTTCGGTTGGACCGGACCGACCTGGACCAAAAAGAACCAGGTCCCGTGGTGGACCGCTTTTTGCTGAAAAAATTCCACTCGAACTCTGTGTTCTGACCCGGAATTTCCTGAAAGTTTGGTACAATGGAAAGCACTCTCAGTTTGCCTGTTCCATTTATTGATTCGCATCAGTGAACCGGAAACATGATTCCCTGCAGGTTAATGTCATTCCTTCGCAAAAAAATGCCCTCCATTCTCTTTTATTTTCATACAATTTGTTGTGGCTGCAGTTGAGAAGGGCATCCCATCGAATGACGAGCTGGAGTATCTGTCACTGGAAATTGCACAGTGGGAAAAACTTGGGCGTCGGCTAAACTTTAAAAACTCAGAATTAAAAGCATTTCACAAGGAAAACGAAGAATGGTCTGAGAAAGCGTTTGCAATGCTATTGAAGTGGAAAGAAAAGAATGGTTCCCATGCTACTTACCGATGTTTACGTAAAGCGCTCTGTCATGACTTTGTGAATCGAAAAGATTTAGCAGAAAAATTTTGTTGTAGATAATCTTAACCAGAAGTTTAACTGAAGTGTATAAATGAATATTAGAGGTGAGATTTTCAAACATTTTTCCATGTTCGAAAGCATTCAGCTTAATTAAAACCTAAGCATTTGCACCAGCAAGTTTTCGTTGATGGAGTAAATTGAAAGATGTGGAAATGGTTTCTAAAATTGTCAAATTTTTATATTTACACTATCAAGGAATACTTGTCATGGAAAACGTTCCATTATAATGGTAACCTGTAAAGGGGGAGGGGGGGGGGGGGGGCCTTGCCGCACCTAGTTTCCCTCTCTCGTCTAACAGAGGTAAAGCAAGCGTATTGTAGAGTTTAGGACACTTTTTTGTAGTGACAACTTGAAAACTAGTGTACAAAGTATTATTTGTGTACACGACAACTCTGTAGCCTTTTTGAAATGCTCATTTTCTTGGGCGTGCGCCTAACACAGTTACGCGCAAGAAACGCGTTTAATTTGGGGAAAACAAAGTTAATCGTGGAATGCTACAATCTCTGTCACGCAGGCAACACGGAAAAGATAGGGCTGGGGGCGTTTACTCTCCTATAGTTTTTCGTTTAAGAAAAAGTGTTTTATCTACCAAAAACAAGGCATTTGGACTACCTTCATGCTCTTTTAACCCCCAAAAGTTAGTTAGACACGTTTATATAGAACGTATTTTTTACTATTGCAACGCAATCATGGAGGTGCTGAAAAACAGCAGGAATAAAAGCATAAGCCTAAGCGCCAGCAAAAGCGTAAGAAGTTTTAAAATATATGGCACTTTGTTGTGCTTGGTCTTTTGATCTTTACCCACTTTCCTTTTTCGACTTAAAGGTAATTCACTTTTGCTCGTAGATCATTTGCAAAGTTGAGGTCTTCCTAGCTGTTTGTTATTTTCTACTGTTCGCCTCAACCTACCCTAGAACTGAGAAAATACTATGTATAAATGTAGGAGAGGCTTTCGACCCTCTGAATCCTTGTTATTTAATAAAGAAAGACATTGGGCTGAATTCTTGAAGTGTTCATCCTTTTATTGATCCTTTCATTGAAACTGTGGTGAAGAGGAGGGCTTCAGCTCGGATATAAATGTGTTGGCTTACACAGAACTCCCTTTTATATTTTTCTCAGTGAACAGATTTAAAGCGGGATGAAATACACATAATTTTAACAAGACATTTAACGGAAGCTAGCGGACGTGGTGTAACAGAATTAATAATATACACGAAAAAATTACTCAATTCTGATTGGCTGTGAAAGGAGTGCAGTTCTTCTGTAACACGAATGCAAAATGGTTTCTGATTGGATGAAAACGCAAAAGAAACCACCAAGAACCAATCAGAGTTTAGCTGTTTTAACAACAAAATTTAAGAAAATGGCCGTGGTTTTCTGCAAACAACGATTTGATTTTGTACGCAAAACAACAATAGAAAAGTTAAAAGAACATTCCAAAAACCCGAACACGGTAAAAAGTACGTCTTTCTGGCTAAATAGGGACCTTAGGATCCGACAACGGCGACGTCCCTAAAACCTTGCTGGAAAATAGTCGCCGCATCCTGTCAAACCATTTCCCGATTATCCCAAGTCGCCCAGTTACTTAAAAGAAGGGAATTTATGTTAGAGCTGAAGAGAGGGGGCCGAACCTAAGTTCAGACAGAGATGGTAGAATTTAACTCCTTGCCGTTCCCGTCCTAAAAAAACCTTAAAATTTGGTCATTTCACGTCGTAGTCGTGCAGGCATGGCAAAGAAATAAACAAAAAAAGCGTGATGCACGTGCAGAGCTGTTGCTTTGCTAACTAAACCCATTGCTTTTTGACTTTGCCGGTACCGTCGCCGTCGTAGTTTCGTAAGGTCCCTAATGTATTGAAAATGCGGTGGTAAGAGAAAAATACTGTCAACAAAAGCGAGGAAAATCAGCCAGAGAAACTAAACAAGCTGCTTATAACAGACTACGCTAAGATAAAAAATAAAGAACAAAAACGGTGGCAACCACACGCAAGCCATGACAGCTACACTTTTCACGTATTTAAATGATCAAGGATATACGTTTTCCATGATAACAACAGGGAAACAGGGATTTCAAGTCACGTACGTTATTTGTTGCAGGAGAAAAGTGTCCGGTTGTCTCTTTAAGTCTTTTGTCCAGTGAGGACCTCTATTAAAACACTGGCCATGCGACGGTCTGTTTTTTTCTACCTCAGTAGCAAATGAAACCGAAAATTTAAACATCAGATTCAAACTAAACCAATGGGCGAAAATACCATAACTAACATAATGAAAGTATCCGTAGCTGGTACTAGCCTTAAACAAAGTGAGAAAAAAGTTTACGAATCATAGGGCAAGAAAAACAACAGTCAGCAAGCTGAAGAAAGCAAAGATTGTAAGTTCAGGAGTCATCGCCAATGTCACAGGCCACAGAGGTATAAATTTCCTCAACGACTACGATGAAGCCGACGAACAAGAGCGACGATGACTCTCTCTTGCAATAGGCCAAGGCCAAATGAAATAATGAAAACCTCAGCGCTGAGAAATGCAAATATTATATTTAACAATTATGCGCCGAAGGCTCAGTAAATATTGTTGAATAATCCCAGAGACGAAGTCGAGGGGATTATTCAACAATATTAACTGAGCCTAAGATGAATAATTATTGTTTTAGTATATACGCACGAAGTGATCTCAACAGAATCAGAAAGGAAACCATGAAAGAAGTGCACGCCCTACGGGATTGTGCACTTTTTTTGGTCTTTGAAAACTTTACTCCTGCTTATTTATTCCAAATTGCACTCGAAATCATATGATTACTGTCTCTAAGCATATGGCATACAACCCCCCTCCCCCTTAAAAAAGAAATTTTAAAAACGCATTCGAACGTAGCCAATAATATTCTTCTTCTACATTTCTCTGAAGATATCTCCTTTTGGCGAGCAGCTTGTTTCAGAAACGGCGTATTAAATCTGAAAAAAAAGCTGATGCTGCATAAAGAAATCAAACTGAAATATCCACAATGGAGGGCTCTCAGTCTCTATTTGTCTCTAAATAACCGTAAGCGTAAAATCGGCACAGAACTTTCTTGTGATCCAGGTATGCAATAAGATGGTAGGATGACCAGGTGTATTATACGAGACAGGTGAAAATTGGGGACCACATTATACACACCCAAACGATGCGGACTAAAATATGTTTCTAACGGTATTTTGAGTTTCAATTCCTTGATGAGATTCTTTGCAATAGTTCCTTCGTTTTCAGATATTGTAATTTAACACCTTTATCAAGACCTGACCGATGAACAGGAGAAAAAAGTAAATGAAATTCTAGCACGACAAATGCAAGTGTACCTCAAATATCGTAAAATGAGTGTCTTGCGTGGTTGAACATATGCAGGAGACGTACAACTTGGCCTTCAAATCCGTGGATGTGGGAAAGCAGCATGGAGGTTTCTATTCCAGCTAGGGCAACTCGCCCATTTCGTCCCAGGCTCAGGATTACTACAACTTTTCGTGTTGCCCTGGTGTAGGGAGAGACCGCATAATAAAAAAGCAAAGCAGTCTACTAACACTACACGGCATCTTTTTAAAACGAATAATTAATTTTGTCAAAATACAGACGGAATCTGCTCTAAACTAGTGTAATTACGATCTACTAGAGACACTCCAAGATGCAACGGACCTTTAATTGAGCTCTTTTGTGAGTGGGCGGGGGGCTTTACTTTTGAGAAGGCAATTATCAATTCTTTCCCAGCAATGAAAGAGGGGAATTCTGCAAGAGCGACGAGTATTGCAAGAGTTTGGTTTTTATATTCAGATTGGGGTCATAGATATTCAAGCACAAACCGTTTATTTAGGATAATAAGGTTAGGATAATTGCGCGATCTTCTTGAGTTGTACAACTATTTAATTTTCTCCTTCATGTTTTGTGTTTTGTTATCTAAACAGTCCACGAATAAGAAAAAGTATCACTTTAATGTTTATGGCTTCCGTCGAGGAATAAATTCATACTTTTGTAGCAAAACTCTGTAACAAATGTTTCTGTTGATTTCCGTCCGCCATTTCGGTGTCCATCCGAATGTTTTAGGACCAGGGTAATTTTCCGCCGTTCCGCCATTTTGGCATTCCACCGTTACAACTCTGCTCTAACCTAATACAGTGGAACCCCGTTAATGCGACCACCGTTGGGCCGTAAAATCCTGGTCGTAATAACGAGGTGGTCGCATTAACGGGGTCCTCAAAATAATAAAATGACTCAATGGTTTTTACGTTCGGTTTGAAAGAATATGGCCGTAATAACGAGGCGGTCTTATAAACGGGGTGGTCGTAAGGCGGGGTTCCACTGTAGAGAGAGCTTCGCGTACACGGCAAACGACAAACATCAGAGTCAAGTTGAAAATTTATCAAAATAGAAAATGCGCAGATAAAAACAGCTCAAAACAATTTTTATGGATAAAAATTGCGTGAAACTAGCAATTTATGAGGTACGTTATAGGAAATGTGGAAGTGGCGTATAGAACGTTTTCACTCACGTGGCCAGCATCTATGCAAATGTATTGAAACAAAAGAAAATGTTTGCGAGTTCAACTTCCATAGGACTGGTTTGGGACACCAACATGGCCGCCGTTTCATTGTTTTGGGACACCAATATGGCGGCCTTGACGTCATGTGAAAACACTCTGTTCCGTGTGTGAATGGTAGTGGTCACCTCTTCTAAACTGCAATCGTATTAAACCTTGTCTTTCCAGTATATTTTTTAGACCATTCGCAGAATGCTAATGTTAGTTCCATCTGGCTCTTTTCTTCTTTTTCGGATATGCTCAGTCTTAATAACGGCTCTAAACGTGCACTTCCACCCCTAGCCTAAGGGAGACAAGCGAAGGGGCAGCGAACGATCTCGGACATCTGACTCCAGACATATATTTGTCGTTTTTTTTTTTACCAAAAATGCCTTACCTTGCGAGGACAACACAGAAATTATACATTGTTGTCCTAAGCTGAAAACTGATTGAAAAAAAAAATTAACTTAAGAACTTTAATAAAAACAAACTGAAAAAAAGGGACTTGAAAATTCTCTCACTGTGGAATGCTATATAAAGCAAAAATTGTGCTGACAGGACCAAAAAAGTCGTAATAAGCCTATTTTGTCATCACGCACGTTGCGAGACGACGCAAAGTTCTTGAGACGCGCGGTGCCCTGCGAACGAGCGTTGTTTGGTAGACCAAGGCGCCATTTTTTGACTCGCCATCAAAAGGACTGTGTAAACACTATGTTATGAACGAACTGGTAATGGGCAGAACTTTACAGAAACATGCAAGGGGAAAGAATCCTCAAATCACCTCTAAACAGAGAGACAGATGGTCTTTATGAGGATACGAAGGTAAGTTGAGCAATTACAAACTTAGCAGTTTGCTAAATTTAAGCGAATTTTCCTCGAATAAAAATTTAGTTCATGTCAAAGCGAGCGTCTTGTTACACTCTTCAATTGGAAGGACGCGCCGATCTGCATGCGAATGAGCAGGTCATAGAATGGGTGTCACTTGAAAGCGACCTCAACCTAATAAATTAAACTTAATAATAAGCAAGTAATAAGCCTATTTTGTCATCACGCACGTTGCGAGACGACGCAAAGTTCTTGAGACGCGCGGTGCCCTGCGAACGAGCGTTGTTTGGTAGACCAAGGCGCCATTTTTGACTCGCCATCAAAAGGACTGTGTAAACACTATGTTATGAACGAACTGGTAATGGGCAGAACTTTACAGAAACATGCAAGGGGAAAGAATCCTCAAATCACCTCTAAACAGAGAGACAGATGGTCTTTATGAGGATACGAAGGTAAGTTGAGCAATTACAAACTTAGCAGTTTGCTAAATTTAAGCGAATTTTCCTCGAATAAAAATTTAGTTCATGTCAAAGCGAGCGTCTTGTTACACTCTTCAATTGGAAGAGTCGCGCCGATCTGCATGCGAATGAGCAGGTCATAGAATGGGTGTCACTTGAAAGCGACCTCAACCTAATAAATTAAACTTATTTTAGACGTCTTTTTTGCCAAACCCTTTCATTTTTCTTAACTCTATATTTCAAATGGGGTAATGGGGTCAAATGGGTAATATTGTTTGGTGGAACTTGCAGAATTATCTTGTTCCACTGCAATGTCCGCTAAAGAACAAAAATGGCTGCCAAGCAGGAGGCAAAGCCACAGAGGAAACTGTATCAAAGTACGCCGTAATTGAGGAGGCCTAATTAACATAAGCTTTATAGTTTCCTTTAGGCCTCCTCGCTATTTCTTCCTACATTTTTTTTTCTTGGCATCATTTTGTAATTGTAATCGTGTGGCAAATAAATAAATACAAATAAAAATACAAGTCTTCCTACTTCTTCATTTCGCCCCATGGAAATGAAATCTATATCTAGGGAATAACGCAACTAGTTTCTTTAATAGTTATCTGCTGAAATGTTACTTACATGTGGTGGACAGCTTTATCAAATTTTTGAACAGCCGTGGCCTGGGCTTTGGAATCAGGAATTTAGCTTAAAGAATCCGGAATCCCGCTTACGATTGGGATCCGAAATTCAAGTTCCACTGACTAGAAATCCGGATCCCTGGGACAAATTTGGCCGAAGAAGCAACTAAACATTTTAGCCTCCCCTTGTGGCATTTTCAGGGGAGTCGTATTTCCTCGATCCGTTACCACACTAGCCTGCGTAGCAGGTTCCCGTTTTTAATGTTTTTCAAAGGCGGCCCGGCCAAGATATGTGTCATTCACACCGGTCTGTAAAGCGAAGGGCAATTAAAAAAAATTGAGACTAACGTTTTTGAGATCAAAGGTAAAAACAACACTTTTTTGTTTGTAGGAAGGGAGGAATTACGAATTCCCTAAAAACGCCTGTTCAAGCCCAAGATTATATGGGCAGGGGAGACACCTTTGCCGTCAAGCGATTGAATGCAGTCGTATAGACTCTCTTTTAGTACTTCTCAAGTGCAGCAGCAAGGCAAGTTATAAAGTACCAAAAGCTCATTCTCTCTTGAAAGTACCAAGAAGAGAAGTGCTCCGCGCCATTCTTGCTGGAAGTATTAGGCGATTCAGAACCCTTACGGTGTATCAGGTGACAAAATACAGGAAAGTTAGAGTTTCATATTGACGTTTTCATAAAAACAGGGGGAAAGCTATTCTTTTCCTTTACTGGTTAAAAATGAAACAGTCCTAAGCTATTTTTATTCCATAAAATGCGAGGGGACGAATTTCGTGACGTGACATGCTGCATGACTGCACTGAAAACTGGTATGTCTGTCGCAATTTGACAGTTGTTTTCGTTTTGCCTTGGCGGCAAGTGAAATTGTAACAGTAAGTTCAAATCATTCATTCATTTTGTTCTTAGGGTTTCCGAGGAATCTTCTGAGAAGTTTTATGCACTCTTAAACTAACACAGTCTCAGGTGGGTATCGTCGGATTAAAAGTTGTTGCAACTAAAATTCAGAAAACGGAACAGATTACTCGTGACTTTTGTTGTAGTTTTTACCGCGTTGTGTACTTTTTAACACTTAATACTTTAACTCACCCCCATTTTACATCACATGTCGGACCAATATTGTTTCGAGAAGTTACAGAATAACTAAAGGTTTGGCGCCTACCGTAATTCCCATTTGGTTGTTCTTGGGTCCGAGGTCACGTTTTTTCGCCCGTTTCTAGAGTAACATTAGCATATACTTCGAGTTGCCAGCGCTCGTGATTTCATTTACCCAAAAATTTTTTTTGCTAATTTGAAGAAAAAAGAATGCCCTTTCAGGCTAAACAAGTCTTGGTAGTGAAAGCCAGGTGCCAATCCGCTTTTTTAGCTTGTGAAAAAGTGCCAAATTTTGGCCTTTGATTAAGCGATTTTGAGTCAACAACTTTGAAAATTTCTTAAAGTATCTGTTGTTCACCAAATCGCGATAAATCAGTAAGTGTCCTTTGACGTGAAATCGCTGTTCACCAGTATTCCGCTTCAACTGGCTCTAGACTGTACTAAGAACGCTATTAAGAACTCTACTGTTGAACTGCCACTACCTACGGACGACGTTATGGACCTACTCAACCGTCTGTTTGACTTCGACGTACATTCAGTACAACGGCAAACACTACAAACAGGTACACGGTGCAGCTATGGGCTCTCCAGTTTCTGTTGTTGTAGCAGAAATTGTCATGCAAAACATCGAGGAACATGCCCTAGCTACCTACACGCGAACTGTACCTCTTTGGTCACGTTACGTTGACGACATATTCACCGCTGTACACAAAGACGGAATCGACGATTTTCACGAACACCTTAACAGACAGAACGAGGACATACAGTTCACCAAGGAGATCGAAGAAAATGGCAAGATACCTTTTCTATACTGCTTGGTCACTCGCGACAACAACAAACTAAAAACGACTATTTACAGAAAACCGACACATACCAACCGATTACTAGACCGGTCTTCGTACAACCCGACCTCTCACAAGGCTACTACTATCCGGACTCTGACGAGACGAGCGCAACTAGTTTGCGACTCACTTGACAGCCTACAAGACGAGAGTGATTATCTTAACAACGTTTTTAGTAAGAGCAATTACAACACGGACTTTGTTAGAAGAAACACTCACAGTAACACTGATTCCAACACTCAGACCAACTCTGATCCTGTTACGACAGGGACTATACTATACATCACAGGCACCTCTGAAACTATTGCACGTATCTTACAACCTTACAATATACGTGTTGCACACAAACCGATAACCACTTTACGGCGACTGCTTACTAATGTCAAGGACAAAGACAAACCGGATTACAGACAGGGAGCAGTATACAAGATCAAATGCTGCAACTGCCAGGCTTCTTACATTGGTGAAACCGGCAGGAACGTAAGCATGCGACTGACCGAACACAAACGAGGGACGAGGAATGGTGACGTCAACAATCACATTGCTGAGCACCATTTAAAGACGAAACATCAAATTGACTACTATCAACGTCTTACTTTAGAAAGGTGGTTTACTATCTTAGAACAAACGCCACTGAATCGTAGCCAACAGTTACCAGCGCCGTCAAACGACTTATTTACGAGATCAAGCAAAACTTACTACGAGAGAACGACTGGAGAACTGACAATTTGACTAACAATAGACGACTGTTTAACTGTGACAATAGACGGATCAAAACGCACCAATTACTGATTACGAGTCTTCATAGCCAATAACATCACGACTTAACCGACAGACGATCAATAACATCGCAACGTAATTGACCAATCAGGTCAATAACCAGACTATAATACCATCAACTGACGTGATACAACTCACTTTGACTCTGAAGATGACTACCGCACAGGTTGTCGAAACGTCAGTCACTGTCAACAACAACAGTCCTATTCAGGACTACGTTCACCCGGACGATCAAACTCAACCTACTTTTGAAATGACTCCTGGGTTCAAACCTTTCACAGTTTTAATCAGTTAAGATTATAGAAGAAAGCTAATAAAAATATGAAGAGTCATTATAACCAACTTTATTTTAAAATATACGAGCCACTGAATACGACTCTAATTTCACACGATTTTTGCCCATTTTAGGCCTCTAGAAAAAAAACAATTCGTTAAAAAAATATTATTCGCTCGATCGTACTTAAATCAACGACTTTGTAACTAGGGCTCATGGGGCTTTATTCTGGCTGAGTTTGAGGACAGGTCATTTTTTGACTATTTCCACGTCTAGTTGATAATTTCTCGGAGGCGCTCTTAAACTGATAGACTCGTGACAGGACAGTGTCCCCTGCCCTGACTGTGAAACTATCAACTAGGGCAAGCCTCTGATGTGTACCAGTCAACATTACCTTAGTTTTGCTATAGTTGAGGTAGAGGAAGTTATTATTAAGCCACTCTATTATATGCTTAAGATTTTCGGATAGCATAGATTCTATGTCGGAGATGGAGCTACTGGTAACGTTTAGGATGGTATCATCTGCATACAATTGCCGGGATTCTACAATGCTTTACCACCGAAGGTACATCGTTAAGGTAGATTATGAATAACAAGGGACCGATCAAGGACCCTTGCGGGACTCCAAATGAAATGGATCGGGGATAAGATGTTGATCCATTCACTACAACGCTTTGTGTCCTATCTGTCAAGTAAGCCGTAAACCATTATACGGAAGCCTTACTGAACTCTAGTGATGCTAACTTGTACAGTAATACACTATGATCAAGAGTATCAAAGGCCTTAGTAAGGTCTAAAAAGACTAGGCCTGTGAGTTGACCCTTATCAATGTTCTGAAGCAGGGTGTTCGTGACATCAGTCGATCTATAGTTAGCTGGATTCGTTCTAGAGTCAGATTTATGCACAGGCGTCACAACAGTATGTTTCCACTCCAGTGGTATTGAGCCTTCAGCGAGGGACCTTGTTCATGAGCACAGTCAGGGGTCTTGCTGTCGTGCCAGAGCCGTCCTTAAGGAGACGTGTGGGTGTATCCGCTGTGCCGGTTGATTTAGAAGGCTTAATATTGAATCGGATTCTAAACAATATATTGTTCAGAAGCATAACATTTAAATATCTTCATGATTCAAACACTGAGTACATTGACGCAGCTGTTTAAAGGCTGGTTTTCACCAGCTTCAAGTCGACAGCGAAGTCGTAAGAGCGCTTATGACCTAGTGAAAATCAAAAATCGGAGTCATAAGCGAAGTCACAAGCGCGACGAGATCGGAGTCAGAAGAATCAGAACGTCTCCATTTCTTCCAACTCCGCTTATGACTCTGTTGCTAAAGTTCCACTTATGATCTAGTGAAAACCATACTGTCGGAGTCAGAAGCAGAAGCGGAGGGATAAACCAATCGACCAAGTGATTGGTTTAGTTCATCCCCTTCTGCTTGCGACTCCGACGACCCAGTTTTCACTTGATCGTAAACGAAGGAGTCGTAAGCGGAATCAGAAGAATCAGAACGCTGTTTTCACTAGATCGTAAAGTTCTACGCTTCTGATTACGACTCCGTCTTGCGTGAAAACCAGCCTTAACGGTTCATATTTTATTGTGGGTGCT
Source organism: Porites rus (assembly GCA_964035705.1). Taxonomy (NCBI): domain Eukaryota; kingdom Metazoa; phylum Cnidaria; class Anthozoa; order Scleractinia; family Poritidae; genus Porites; species Porites rus. The sequence goes on from OZ037995.1 coordinate 36,962,727, forward strand.
GCTTCAAGACATTTCTGACCTAATTCGGATATCGCGAACTGTACAACTTATGAGTTCTGTTTCACCTGCTTCAAGGTAGAGTATAAATATATATTTTTCAAAGTTCTTACAGTGAAACAATACTGTTGATATAGATATGGACTAAAACATGAATTAAGTGAACAACATGACTGACAACATATATACTTGCTGCTTAAGAGTCATTATAGTTATTGAAACGTATTTTATGTAGTAAAGATGCGTAACTTAAGTAGAAAAAATAGCGTTAGGGAATAAAATTGGAAGAAGCTACGATCGGCGACAAAACTGTTGAGACATTTTCAGGGCCCGCGGAGCAGTTTTGAAAGTGCGGGGGCCGATCCACCTCTTTTGAATTGAAGTTGGGGGGCGGGTTTGTGGGGTTTGGGGACTTTAAAAATGGTTTACCTGGTGCCGACTCAATATTTTTTGATACAATTGCAACTCATCAATCATTTTTTAAAATAGTTTAGCAAACGAGAAAGGAGTTAGTGACAAAAAGGTGTAACCATGCTCAGTAGCATCATAATTTTCGCGTGTTTCATTTGCTTCAAAAGTTTGTCCGTTCTCCCCTTACGGCTGTTTAGAACCTTTACTTTATTCATTGTCACGGAATGGAGCGATGTTTCAGATGTTTTTAACCTTCGATCTGCCGAAACTGACCCTTTTCTGCTGTTCATGGTTGCGGATTTACCAGCAGAAGCTTGCATATCGGGACAATTTCATTTATTATACTCTGCAGAGGTATTCCTGAAACGTCTTCATGTTGTCACGATGCCATCGAGCTCAATTTGTTTTAAGAAATAGTAGCTCTGTGGAGATTTAAGAACCTTGATAAAAAAAGACGCCATTGTTTGTACTACATCAACTGGCTGATGAAAACGCGGAAGTCTACGACTAAGTACAGTTTTCATGAGTTTTGTAAAGATAGTTGTTTTGAGGCTCACTATATAATACCGAATCGAAACGGACCAATCATAAATTGGATGGTTCGGCGAGGTCTGCCAGTCGAATATCCTTATTCCATCAAAGATTCCTTTTATTTGAAAATGTGTATTTCTTTGTTTTTTTTTTTTCAAAAAGGGTTGGGGGGAGGGGGCTGGTCCCCCTAGTCCCTCCCCCTGCGCGGGCCCTGCAGTGACATACAAATCTTGTCAAAGAAAAAGTAAAGTCAACTATCACAGCTGATTCTTAAAGTCGCGGCACAAGCCGCTTAATAAAATGGATTTACAAAGAGAGATACGAAGTGCTCTCACTGAAAAGAAAACAAACAACTTAATAACAGCCTGTAAACCATTAAGCTGAAACTTATATTATGTTAAGGCTCTTTCAAACGTGGAATTTCTTATGAGTGCCGAACACCTATTTTAGTTGATGAAAGTAATTAAAAACGGCAGTTGATTCAGACGTCGGATATGATGTTGCCGAATTTAACTCCGTTTGTTGTAAATATTCTCAGTCTCTAGGAAATTTTTTTATCCAATATGGATAAGGGTTTCTATAATTAATGCATTATATTCGACACATGTGAAATACGACGATTGAGCTGGGTAATGATAACAGTGTCCAGTATTTCTAAAAATACCGGTAGATACGCTATGATACATACCACATTGTTTATATACCTGTGAACTTTGTTTTCAATTTACCACATGATGTTACTAGCTATATGCACCACACAGGTAAAAATAGAGTAAAAAAGAAATTAAAAAAAAAGGGATAAAAATAAGGTTACGAAAATTTGCTTCAAGGGGATTCAAACCCGGACCCTCAGAATCAGTCAGAACTAAAAGTTTACTTCTCTGTCCACTGGACGACCTCGGTAAACGGTGACTTTTTCGTTTTTTTTTTTATTTCCCAAGTAGAATTAAATCTTTCACTGACCGAAGCTAAACGTAAAGCTCACAATAAACCCATTAATACTCTTTAAGGCGTGGTCCATGCCGGGGAACGTTTATGAAATTTATGAACTATCGATCGCGCGGCTACCGACTAAACCGTATGACCGTACGATTCTCTCCCTGCTTGTAAGGTGTCTTTTCATCGGTCGGGGAAAACATTAACACAATATTGTTCATCATTATTTCCATTGCTTTAGATTAGAGTAGCAAACCATTTGGCTTTTAGGGTTAGAAGAGCTGCTACATGACCTCTCTCCCCGGAATGAAGAAAAACAATAGTCCTCCTTTATTAACAAACGTTGAACATTTATTTCGCCAAACAAACAGTTAATTTGAAAAAGAATTTTACAAAAGTCGCAAGAGAAGGTCTCCTTTTCGATTTTAATTTTTAATATCGGTCAATTTACGCAACTTTTAAATTTCTGGCCCAGTTTTCGGTTGCTTCTGCTTTGAAAATGGAATAATAATTACTCAGGGGTAATACAGTGTAAAGATTTGTAGAGGTAAAACAACAAAAACTTGCCAATTTATGGCGAAAAATGTACTTTAAAAACGAACTTAAATATTCAAAACGCTCTGATCACGTAACTGATGACGTCATGTCCCTCTTTTAGTCATGAGAACAATTATCAGGAAGAACATCACTTTCCTGCAAATTTTCTCTGTCGTGTGATGAAACGTCAATTCTCTACCGCCCTCGGCCTAGTCTCCCGACTTTTTCGCTCACGTTCATTACCCCCTTAAATTTTAAATGTCGTACGTAAACTGGTTATTTTTATATTCCCGACACAACCAAAACTTCAAATATGCTATTTGTTTTCAACCCAATGATGAAATCTTATCACAATTATTCACCAAAGTGGAGGTGGCTATTGGTGGTTATTTACCGAGGCCGCGAAGCGGCGAGGTAAATATTCATCACTAGCCACCGACAACAGGGGTCTTTTTTGCATGAGCATGCGCGACCGCTGACTTCTCAAAGAGCAGCCGACCAGTGACAGCGACCGTGCTGCATAGTCATAGGAACCAAATTGTTCACTTTGCAAGCTTGCTTGAGATTGAAATGGTAGCAGGAACTTAGGAAAGACCTTCGTTGTACAAAATAAGTAAAGATCTATTGATTTAAAGTGGAGACTGATGCGCTGAACGAGGTGAAAGAGCAAGTTTTTCAAGGATGTCTGACACGAACATGGCTGCTTGTTGTTGTTTGGCGGTCGACTCGTGTCTTGTTTCCTCTTTAAGAACCGCAAAGTTTGGCATAGAATGCATTGCTGATGCGTAGCTATTGAGCAAAATGTTCTTTATTTATTGTTTGTCTATAAATCGGATGTAAATCAGTTTCTCGATGCCGTAGAGGATTTCTGTCAATAATTTGTTAATAGCTGATTTAGCCATATTTCGGGAATGGATTAATAACGATCAGAGGACGACTACCACGCCGTTTTCAGTTGGAATAGAAAGTTTTTGCCTTAAGTATTTTAGCAATACAAAGTTTGTTTATAGGAAAATTTTAGAACTGTTGTTTTTGCGTGGACTAACATTGTAGCGCATCTTTTACAGGAATTTGCTTTTGGCCAGAACTTAAATGTTCTAATGATTTTTAACTTTTGGTCGGCATCACATGTTTACTGTACTTCTTGGGAAACCTAACCGTTTGTTTCTTCAAAATCGGTCACAAGATTGGACTTTAATTTCGGTCCTATTAAAAGCAGGTTTGACTGTGTCTCATTGATATTCATTTTTTTTATTGTTCGAGACATACAGAGTGACTACCACCAACATCTCACCAGGTGACTAATCTACGTCTCGTGTGCTCTTAATTGTGTAGCTTTAAAGTACTGGGAAAATTGTAGAACGTATATTAATTCACTGCTGAACTGAACATCGGCTTTCGCGCACTTCGAACCCACTCGCTGAAATTTGCTTTTTTTAAAAAATATTTCTCTTCCTTTCCCATTTCAAAACAAAGAAAATTGAAAGTGTTTACTTGCATCAACAAACGTTTCTGCACTTTGTTTAGACTTTGATGAGGTCAGCGCAATCCTCCAGGCACTACATATACGCGCACTGTTGTCCAGGTCAAGTGGGGAGATGAAATTTGATAGTAGCTCGTGTATGTTAAAGCCGGTCTACTTCGCTTTTGTTAAGACCATGTTAGAAGTTTTTTTGCAAACTACACATTTTGTTAAATCACGAGCACATTCGCCAAGACCAACGAGCAAAATAATCGCTATGATAGCTTTGAGACGCGGCATTTTGATGAAGGCAAACCCTGTGGTGTGCCTCCATGCACATCGCTTGTTCAGCGGTCGCGCATGCTCATGCAAAAAAGAACCCTGTTGTCACCGACACTGAGCTGAATAATTGTTTTAGTATATACTAAAACAGTGAGATAATTGAGCACAAAAATGACAATTTTTGACTTATTTACTTTTGCCAACGATTACAGTTTTGGCGCGCAATGACCGAACGGCCGCGGTTGTCGCTTTTTCTTGCCGACAAATAAAACCTTTGAAGGCATTTGATTAATTCTTGCGGGGAAGTTTCTTTAAAAGGAGTTGTTAATTCTTTTTGTATTTAAAATCATTAAATAAAGTAACGCAAACCTTAAGCTTGATTTGCATTTGTAAACAAAAAACTTTTTTACCGGTTTTATCGATAAATTCAGGTCAAAAAGACAAAGCTTTACCTCTTAAAACTTCCAAACCGAACTTCGTCACCTTCTTCGTGTATTCAGGAACAGCTTGCTTGATTAGTTGTGAAATTTCTTTGTTTGTTACGGCAGCAAAACGGAAAGGCATTTTGCTCGCAACTTACGCGAGGAGGAGGAGGAGGAACTGGAGGTGAATCAGTGAATAGTGCAGGATATTCAAGTATTTGAGTAGCCAATCAGAGCGCGCGAAGAACACTATCCACTGTTTTAGTATATTCTAAATAAAAATAGTGCCTTGCAAGACATATTCGTAAAACATTATATTGTTTGCAGAGTTTTACTATTTATCACTTTCGTCATCTAAAACTGCTAGAGAACAGGTAATGGCTGTTGTTATCATAGGCAACCAATGTCATTGCTTTATACTGAAGTTTGATCTTGACCTGTGTTTGTGAGAAGTGTTTGACTCTGTGCAGATGAATTCCCTGCAGGTGAGGGAGTGTCAGGTCGAATTTTTTCCACCGTTAGAATGTGCGTCTTCAGGGTGATAAAGGAGATAAAGGCACCAATAAAATACAACATAATGGTTTTCAATACATCATCTGCTGTTTCTTTGCCATCATATGACTGGCCTGCAAAAACAACTATAACAATGAGGGGCAAGACAGCCAGAAAACCAGATGTACAAGACACGAGGCACTGTATGTCAATGCAACTTCCGTCACTAGCCTTGTACAAATAAAGGTAAATGGCATATGTCAGAGATGCAAAGAAACAGCAGATCACAAGAGCAACAGTCAAAGCCCACACTGGGTGAATCATCATGCCGATCATGATCCAGCAAAAATGATAACTAGTCGCATTTACACAAATAAAGAAAATACACGAATAATATCTTACATAACTTTTAGGAAAGATCTTTTTCCAGATACCGAAAAATAAGAAACTGTAAAGAAATACTGATCCAAGAATAACTGGGATGTCAAAGGATGCTTCACTATTTGCAACACAAATAATTGATTTCACAAGAACATAACCTAATGTTACGCTACCTAGTAGGAAAAGGAAAAAAGCTGAAATACATATAGCCTTTGCCATCGATTTCTCTTTTCGGCTATGTCTTTCATGAACGTTTGTGCCTGGCCAAGCTTTTCTTTGCACTTCCAGGATAAAACGAACTAACAGCATGCTACTTAGGACAACAAAACCAAGAGAACACCATAGGATTGTCCTGATAAAAGGAGCACGTTCAGTGGCCGACAGATTAAGTTTGTGGCCTTGAATAACACATCTAGCTGTGTTTAAATTTGGATTTCGAATCCCTGGACTATCCGCAAGGTCTTGTAACTGTGGAGCAGTAAGATAATAATGACACTCAACAAACCTAACGTTTTATTCAAATGAATTCAATATTTATTCAACAGCACGCGAAATCTGAAGTTCAAAAGCCAACTAACGGTTGAGGGGTTTGCCTTCTTCGCTACTGTCAATCATCCTTGTGTACCTCTTAGGAAACAAGCCTACTTCCGCGGTGTGATTTCTGACTGGTAGACTTTAAATCCGTTTTGTTAGTTTCTGTGTTTCAAGGTTCATTGCTGAATTTCAGAGTTCGCTTGTTATTGATAAACGCAGGAACTTATTTTCAGCTGCAATATGCAGTGTTTTCAAAGCAATTTTTATACCCTTCTAGCCCAGCCATTTTTTTCTCAAGTAAACGGTTCGCCACGTTTTGTAAGGAATGTATGAAAAGTATATAATGTGTTGGCTCACCCAGAGAGGCTCGGGTAGGCGGATGACGATTTTACGTAGGACAACTTTTCTCCTCATATAAACGGGGCCTTAGTATGATATTAAACTGTAATCTTCAGAGGGGTGAGGGAAGGTTCAAACCCTCAGGGTCTCAAGTCTTCAAAAGGGGAATAAGATTTAACTATTTACATATTGTGAACAGGGTATCTGTTTTTTTTTTTAACTGGGAGCTAAAAAGAGTGTGAAGGCTTGCGATGAGTCGGGCTCTAAATTAATTTGTAGCGCCAACAATTTTTTGTACAAAAATCTAACTTCATGGTTGTTTAAAAATTACTTTTTTAAAAATAATCCTGTTTGCGAAGCCAAATGAATCAGGGCAAGAAATAAGGTCTCGTCTTGAATCGGAATGGTTTTTGTCTAAAAAACAGGGTCAGGGTTTGAAGTCCTCGATGGAACACCTCCACACAAGTTTCCCTTGAGCGCCCTCGGGACTTCACGAATTCACGATTTGTTCACAATGTCCTGTTTATTCTTCCAGTCAATGTGTAAACACAGGGTTCTTAAGCGATACTTGTGTGTCTCAGAGTTTCCACATTTCTCGCTTTTAGCTAATAGATCATTTTTATTATTATTATTATTTTTTCATGGATGTGGGAATTTGTTTCAGTTCTTTTCAACCGTAAACTAGCACTGCGGTGTTGATTTCTTGCTTGTATTCCCAGCTGTGTTATTTACTTCACACCAACAAATAGCAATGTCAGCTGGATTTGCATTATAAATCGACAAAATCATGAAAAATCAATATCGATTTGACACACCAAAGTTCTTTATCAGTTTTAACCAATTTCTGTCATCAGTAAGTAAATCACCGATTTCTATTGATTGACTGCGCTGGTATGTATAGTAACAATCCTAGGCTGACACTTTAGAACTCAAATTAAAAGATCATTCTGTGCACAGCCTACGTGGCAGGTGTTCAGAAGGGAAGGGAAGGGACTTTTGGGCGTGAGAGGAGCGCGAGGGGCGCGCGAGGAAGGAGGAAAGGGAAAGCCTTCAAAGACACTATAAATTGTCTTTTACGTTATAACATTCACCAGCTGAATGTTAAAATCCTGATTGGCTAGGCTTCAAAACGAATTTCAATCACAACCTTAATGCCTTAATCTGATTGGTTGAAATCAACATCACGCTATTTGAGTAACTTAATCGATCTTTCAATATGTTGTTATGGCGAGTGAAGCGTGAACATATTTCAGTACGGGAATTTATCGTTACAATTAGAAACTGAAGGCATCAATTTTTAAAAAACCACCAGGAACCTCCTTTAATATTTAATTGCAGCCTTTTTGCAGATCTTTGAAGTTCAGCTCTTCTTTCCCCACTACAAGCGTTCTTTTGTATGCTCCACTGGATCCAATTCATCCCAGTAGAAATTCAAAGAGTTAGCAAAGTGTTTTAATTTTTCACAGACAAACATTGCATTCAAGTTGCGAAGAGCCATTACATTTCTTAATAGTTTTCTAGCCCGATTCCTTCAGCAACGGCTTGAATAGATTTATGCTGGATTTTATATAACTCGGCACGCTTCGTTGCAACTTCTTCCTTCAATGGACGACGGCAATTGAAATTTTTTAAATAGTACCTTCACTAAGCCTTTTTTATTTTAGGAAAACAAAAGAAAAACAGCGCGAGAAATACGACTAGAATATTTGCATCGCTTCCAGACGTATTTACAGCTAGACATTCGCAGTTGCACTATTTTTGAATACATATAATTAGTAGGCGGAATGGCAAAGAAAATGGCTTCCTTGCAGGCGTTCCCCTCCTCCCTTCTCCCTCGCGCGAGGTCTTGCGCCCAAAGCCCATCTCCTTCCCTTTCGAATGCCTGTCTCGCAGGCTATTTTGTGCACAACGGAATAACCTGCAACTTAGTGTTTTGAATTCTGATGAACAACAAAAATCACCAGTTTTGTTTCAGCAACTGAGTTAGAAACAAACCAGAACATATTATAACAGAAAAAAATTAGACACAGCTTATATTAATTTTCCAGGGAATCAAACATGCAAAAGGTTCTTGTTTCTACATTTTCAGAGTGCACTTATTAAATTCTCCTTTAGGCTGAAATACATGTAGCAGACATCTGCACCCAAGCAGAGGAATATTAGAGAGAACTGATAGGAACTTGATAGCTACATGTACATGTACAAAAGATATCACAGTGAATATATATTAAACTTACTTCAGCAAGCACTCTTATCAGACGGCTTCCAATTTGTTGTTTCCTTTGTTCCTCGTTGTCAGAGATGTTGCAACAAAATAGTGGAATTTGTAAATTGAGTTCTTGAGTACGACGTTTAACAAGGATGGAACCCAGTGACAAAACTTCCAGGGCAAAAGCAGGGACCGCAGAATAAAAGCAAGACATACTCCATGTGTATTTAGCTGGTATCGATTCCTTTGTTTTATTGGGACCATACACATTGACGAACACACGGACTGATGATGGCTTTGACCTTCCAGGATACAGGGCAGATGAAATATTAAAACTGTTTTCAGACTTTGCTAAGCTGTTGTAGACTTGCTCGTATGTATAACTGCATGGGGCTGATTTGGTACACTTATGGAGGATAACAGCCTTGGGACTGCGTTCACCAAAACTCAGCACAGCATGGAGAAGCATAAGTAAAACAGCCTTGGCCGAATGAAGAGTGTACATCCTTTATACCAAAAGCGTGACAGATATTTCTTACCTAAAAAATTAAAATCACAAAAATTAACAAACATTTTAGACACAGCGAGAAAAACCAATTGTTTTATAATATCACTTAAACGTCATATTAAAATTGATGCTTCTCACTTTAACCAAATCGATACTTAACTTAGGAGTACTCTCCATTTACCTCAGTTTATAAGAGGGGTGGGTAATTGCAGAAAAAAAAAACTCTCCTGCAAACAGGCCCAAAATGAAAGAAAAAACTTTTCCATCAAGCTTAAAGCATTATTTTTACAACAAAAATAATCATTATGAAGTTTGATCACAGTAGTCGGCTTGGAAATGAATTCTTGCTCAAACTAACACCGAAAACCCCACCACACCCCTTTGCGAAGTTATTAGTCAGCCCCTAAATTCAAGTTGCAAAAGCCGCTTTTAATTCACGATACTCTTCGTAGGCAGCCAATTTACAGGTTACGATTTCTTGGGTCGATCTTTCCGTCCAAAGATAAGCACTAAATGAAAAATCGGGCCGCTTTTTGTGTTCGACGTTAGCTTATCTTTTTTTTACAAAATCGAGCTGATGAACCGTAACGTGCAAATCAACCTTTTATATGTTGTACATTTAGATGTTCATCACAATATCTGATAGCAACCTTTACTATTAAGTATTGTTTGTTTCCTCTGCGAAAAGACTTCGGATAGTAGATAACTTATTTTAAATAAATTCCCTAAGGATGACTATAATTCTGCAGTGTACACAAACTGCATGGTACTTGTTCTGTAGTCTCCCTTGCAGCCATTTTTATAGGTGGCCGTTACCACCAAAAATACAATCATCAGCTGAATCATGTCAAATAGCACAGACAAAACGCAAATGGTCTAGTGATGAATTACGACATGGTTCAAATAATAAAGAAATAGTCTGGTTGTTTTGTGTGAAATGGTTTGCCTAAACTACAAACGATTTGGTCAGATGAGAAGCTGTTCACTGGTAGATGTTAAAACGATACCGCCAAACAAGAATCGGTTTGTTTAAATTATAACCCATCAATATACCATGTGCGAAATGATCGAGCTTGATAACGAACGGTCGCCCGCCCTGTTGCCTAATCAGGTCTGAGTGAAGAAAGAATTCACGCAAACATTTAATGGTTTAAGACATACGCAAATGGTTCAATGTAAAGTCGAATGATTGAATCGAGAGACAAATGGTTTAAGGCATACGCAAATTGTTCAATGTAAAGTTGAATGATTGAATCGAGAGACAAATAGTTTAAGGCATACGCAAATTGTTCAATATAAAGTTGAATGATTGAATCGAGAGACAAATGGTTTAAGGCATAAGCAAATTGTTAAATGTAAAGTTGAATGATTGAATCGAGAGACAAATGGTTTAATGCATACGCAAATGGTTCAATGTAATGTCGAATGATTTAATTGAGGGACAAATGGTTTAATGCATACGCAAATGGTTCAATGTAATGTCGAATGATTTAATCGAGACTGAAGTGGAAGTGCGACGAAACAAATAGTGCTGCGTGAAATAAAATGGTTTCGCGTGACATAAAATTGTTGGCGCCGAAAACAACCAAAAATACAAGAGTGAAATAGACAAGTCAAGACTGGAGTTGTCTAGTCTATGTGGGGTCTAACGACCTGTTTACGTGGAGTGGGGGACCCCGGTCTAGTGGGGTTGGTTTCTTTTGTTTTCACGCTCTGGGCAGGGGCGGATCCAGGATTTTTTTAGGAGGGGGTGCACTCGTCTCTTGCTCAACTTAACACCAATAAACCGCATAGTTTTTTTTTTTTGCAGAATACCAGTTGTATTATAAAACCGCAGGTCATCTCGGGGGGGGGGGGTGCGCACCCCCTGCACCCTCCCCCTAGATCCGCCCCTGCTGGGGGACACAAAACAAAAGAAACTTACCCCATTAAACCGGGGTCCCCCACGCTATGTAAACAGGGTTTAAGGTAATGTTCTTTATCCACAAATGGCGCGAAAGGATGTTGACAATACTCCTACGCGGCTATGTTCAGTATCTTGGTCTCATTCACGATTTCACGTTTGATTTTACAACAAGCTGAAAATCCGGTAGGCTCTGCCGTCAATCCTGAATGTAGAAGTAACGAAAATGAATGTATGTCCTTTCTTGTACCTTCACAGACTACCCTTCAGCCAAATTTTAAAGACGATGTGTTTTTGTGGGTCGATTTTGCTGTTTTAAAATATATCCTTTCCGTGAGTAAGTGACGAGGGTACTAAGTCTCAAGTATGATCAATTGAACACAGCCTGCATGAAATGCAGTTTTTATTTTTTATATTTTGTACCTACTTTTGTTTGCAGTTTGGAAGATGGGCAGTTCATCAGTATTTATACATACCGATGGAAATAAATAAGTTCAGTAATCTATCTATCCGAGGGCTGGTCGTTCATTAGCTGTGAAGGGGGGTGGGGTGGTAGCCATTTTGAGAAAGCTGAGAATATATTCAAACCTTCCCCCCCCCCCCCCAATTCATCCTAGCTTTTTAGAAATGATTCCACCTCATTCTCTCTTGCCCTCAATAAATGCTCCCCCCCCAGTCCCGCATATTCTGGCTATAAATCGTGCTGACGTTCACTGCGTACTTTATCTACAGTCGTGTGTATGAGATCGGTGTTAACAATTTACGGTTGTTGCGTTCAATTTCAATGCACGGTCGTTATACTCTGCACAAATATACTTCCATGAAATTATTAAAAAAACCCCCTCCCCCCCATGTGACGCTCCCTTACCTAAAAATGACCCCCCAAAACGAATCAAGATTTTGAAAGAAATATGTCTGGACCAACAACAGATACACCATTATCTGACCTTAGCCTTTTATTTTCTCTTTGTGCTTACAGGGCCGTAGCATGTGGAGGGGCCGGGAGGGCCTTACCCCCCCCCCCCGTTTTTTGCCCCAAAACGTCAAAACATGCACGAATAAAGGTTAAAAATAAAAATTAATCTCCCACAGCATCGAAGCAATGATGTCTCTGCAGCTAGGTGAAACATTTTCTGGTTTGAAGATACAGAGACCAGTCCAATGGGTTGTTCGGACCAAAAACCCTCTGCTTTTCAAATACAATGAGCCACCTAACATTTTTTGCCCCCCCCCCCCCCCCCGTATCTAAAGGCTTGCTACAGCCCCGGCTTATGCATTACAAATTCCGTTTTTGGCGTGCGTTGCTTAAATAAAGTAAGCATTGCCTTACAATTCCTTTTTTCAATCAAAAACATTCCTATACCATAAATAAAGAACATTACGTCAGACCCCACATAGACTAGACAACTCCAGTCTTAACTTGTCCATTTCACTCTTGTATTTTTGTTGGTTTCGGCGCCAACAACTGTATGTCATGCAAAACCATTTTATTAGAGGTAGCACCATTTGTTTCGTCGTACCTCCACTTCAGTCTCGATTAAATCATTCGACATTACTCTGAAACATTTGCGTATGCCTTAGCAAGCGGGTTACCCTAACACTCGCATATTTTTTCTTTTTTCTCACAACGTGTTTACAAGGCAGGTAGGGTTACCCTAGCGCTAGGGTAACCCTACCTGAGTGCTAGGGTACTTACCCTATCAAGAGGGTTACCCTACCTGACTTGTAAACGCTCAGCTAGGGATAACTCGCCTAACCGGGTCAACTTTTTGCCGTCATACATGACCTGTAATCGTGCCAATTTGAACGGTATTATCCAATATAAACATCTAAGTGAAAAATGACAAGTTATGTTCTGTCTACGCTGATAATATTTTCCCTTTTTTCGCGAAATTAACGTGTTTTCCGTAGAAAACTGTAGAAAATTGCAAAAATCTCACTCATTCTAGTTGTAGCTGGGGAAATCCCGAGCCAGGAATAGAGAATAGAGGGGACGAACCATAGACAAGTTTTTTCAATTACATTGGAACTTCTTGCCTGTCAAATTATTATTCATTCAAATTTCAAATTTATTGCAGTCGCAAAACAATGACCAATTTATAAAATTCTTTGTCCCCTCGAAAAGTAAACTATTTTTTTTAATCCGCGGGCGCGGTCACGAAGATTTGAAGTTGCCAGGTTGATGCAATTAGTAGGCGAGGAATTGAACTGTTAGAAAGTTCTTTTGCTTTTATATTCCTTTTGTTCCCTACAAAAGTAACAGGGAGTCTGTGACGAGTGCCAAGCTTGCATTGTTGTATTTATTATTAAGATTAGGGTTACGTGAGGTGTCAACGCGAATATTTAATAAGCAGGATATTTAAGTTACTTCTTGTCTTATTAAAGAGAGCTTATTTCCCTCGTATCGCTGTCTCTCACAAGTGTTTCATGGTGTCAGGAATATGGTAGCGAACCTACGTGTTTTACTTTTTACTTGCGATGCCGGGAGGCGAAGGGGCCGGTGCATTGCCGAATTCGTCTGCAGGTACGTCGAATGTTAGAGGTGCTTTGTTTGCTTTACCGCCGCCTCCACCGCTTGATATTCACGTTTCGAACGCAGCAGAAAAGTGGAAAGAGTTTGAGCAAGCTTGGAAGAATTACTCGATTGCCATGAAGTTGCACCAGGAACCCGAAGCCGTTCAAGTTGCAACATTGCTTATCGTAGTCGGAGCTGAAGCGCGGAAAGTTTTCGCTACGTTTACGGATTGGGCGAGCTACACCGACCAAAACAAGATTCAGCCTGTGTTACAAAAGTTTGCAGCGTACTGTCAACCACTTAAAAATGTGTCTTTTGAAAGATATCAATTTTACTCTAGAATGCAAGAATCGGAAGAGTCTTACGATCACTATCGGACAGCTCTTCGACAGTTAGCGGAAAGGTGCGAGTTCGAATCGATTACCCCCAATCAGATTTTACGTGACAAGCTCGTGTTTGGAATTCGCGATTCAAAGGTTCGTGAGAGGCTTCTTCGTAAGAAGAATTTGTCGTTGGAGAAAACTGATGAGATTTGTCGTTCTCACGAGACCATGGTACAGCAGATGAGGGTTGTCGGCGATGCCGGTTTAAGCGTTGCAGATGCCGGAAACGTGAATGCTGTGTCTAAAAAGCCTAAAAGAGGGAAACGTAGGCGCGGTCGTGGCTTGAGAAATGCTAACACGCGGGGAAATAGTTGTGAATTTTGCGGACGTGAGCATGACTTAGCAAAGAGTGAGAACTGTCCAGCTTTTGGAAGGAGCTGCAACAAGTGTGGCCAGAACTGAGAAAAATCATTTCGCGAACGTATGTTTTGGACACGCGCCTAAGCCCACGACTCGCACGCATCCCGTGTATTGTCTCGAAGATGAGCTTTCGGACGAAGTTTTTGGAGTGGAAGAAATTTCGGTTGTAACGTTGGATGATTCTCAACTGGTAACGCTGAAGTTGGAATCTGGAAATTATCTTCGTTTTCAGCCCGATACCGGAGCTCAGTGCAATGTTGTCCCTTTGCATCTTTAAAAGAAAGCAACTAAGGATGCTGATTTGTGCAATGTGACCCCTGTCAATACGGCGATCATTTCGTATGGTGGTACCTCAATTCCTATCCTCGGGAAAGTTCGTTTGCGTGTACGACGTGGAGATTTCAGTTCCCTGCTTGACTGCAATTTGGTTGACAGCAAGAAAGTCAGACCTATTCATTTGAACAGCGACAAGTTGCAGCTTAGAATGAAAGAAGCCCCTCTTATTGGTCATGTGGCCACCGGTGAAGGTCTTCGCGAAGATCCATCTAAAGTTCGGGCAATTCGCGAGATGCCCCCGCCGGAAAATGTAGCTGGCGTATAGCGAATCCTTGGTATGTCTCAGTGCCTTAGTAAGTTTCTGCCGCGTTTGTCTGATATTACAAAGCCACTGAGAGACCTCACCCGCCAAGATGCTGAGTGGATCTGGGACGAGCCGCAACAGAGTGCGTTTGAGCGCCTCAAGCAAGCAGTTTCCGCTACACCTGTGCTTCGTTATTACAATCTGAAAGAAGATATTACCATTCAATGTGACGCATCTCAGCGTGGCATTGGTGCGGCGTTACTACAAGGTGGGCAGCCTGTGGCATGTGCGTCGCGCGCTTTGACTGACACGGAAGTAAATTACGCCCAGATAGAGAAGGAGTTGTTGGCGATTGTCTTCGCGTTTGAGAAGTTTGATGCGTATATTTATGGCCGTGATTGTGTTCGCGTGCAGACAGATCGCAAGCCCCCTCGAGTCCATTTTCCGTGATGCAAGTGTCAACGGCAAAATCTCTTGGAGTGCATATTGACCAAAACTTAAGCTGGGAATGCCACATACAGAGTATTTGTAAAAAGATTGCTTTTGCTTTGGGTGCAATTAAAAGAATACGACATCTTATTCCTTTTAATGTATTAATTAATGTTTACGACAGTTTAATTCAACCGCATTTTGATTACTGTAATGTCGTATGGAGCAACTACGGCATTGGTCTTTCCGATAAACTGCAGAGGCTCCAAAATCGTGCAGCCCGTATTCTAATGTCCGCTAATTCTGATTGTAATGTGGACGATTTGTTCCTGGCACTGGGTTGGCGTAAGCTTAAACACCAAAGACAAGTATCGACGGCTATTATGATGTATAAAACCGTACATGGGATGACTCCCGACTATCTAACATCTAAATTTGTATCTCGTGACGAAATAACTTCTTATCGATTGAGGAATACTGAAAATAAATTAGTCCTTCCACTGCCCCGTACCAATTATTTAAAGAAAAGTTTCTCCTATAGCGGAGCTAAGCTGTGGAACAGCCTATCCCATGATTTAAGATCTGCAGATTCTTTACATGATTTTAAACGCAAACTGTGTCGCAACAGTTTTGAATGAGATCATACATTAATACAGTTTTACACGGCATCCTTGAAAAGCAGCTTTTATTTGTAAATAGCTTGGTAGTTAAAATTTTATGAATATATTTTTAATCAGAGTTAGTTTAGTTAGGTATAATAGATCTTTGATTTTTTTTTTTTTGTACATGCTGAAGGAATCTTAACCGTGTTTAAATAAAGTTATCTATCTATCTAAAGTTATCTATCTATCTATCTATCTTCCGGAAAGAACTTTGTACAGCCCCTAAGCGTCTACAGAGGATGCTGCTCAGGCTGCAAAAGTACAGTCTGGATGTCACTTACCTGAAAGGAAAGAAGATGTTGGTTGCGGACACTTTAAGCCGTGTCTATTTGCCTGAAGTCAATTCCTGTATCTTTGCTCGGGAGCTGGAAGAGGTTGACCACAGAGCTAACTTACCTGTAAGTGACGAGCGTTGGCAACAGCTAACCCATGTTTCGGCTGACGATCCAGTTCTGAAGCAGTTGCCCACTGTTATTCAATGTGGTTGGCCTGAGAGAAAGTCCGACGTTCCTATGTCTCTTCGACCCTATTTTGATCTGCGTGATGAGCTGGTTGTTCAAGGTAACTTAATTTTCAACGGCCCGCGTTTGGTTGTTCCAGCTTGTATGCGCAAGGAACTAAAGTCCGTGGCTCATGCGACCCATATTGGTATCGAGGGTTGTTTGCGGCGGGTTCGAGAATGCCTTTTTTGGCCTATGATGGCGTCCGATTTCAAAGATTATGTTTCCAAGTGTGACGTCTGTTTGGCTCATCGTACGTGCCAAACTAAGGAAGCGCTCCTTCAATACGAAGTAGTTGCAAGACCATGGGCCAAGTTAGCCGCTGACCTGTGTGAACTGCATGGGCGTACCCTTTTGATTGTTTCTGATTACTTTAGTAACTACATCGAAGTTGAAAATATTTGAAGTTCAGGATAGATATGCTGACCTAAACACGATAATCTCCGATTTTAAAAAATATTAGCCCCCGCTTATCTAAATAGCTGCCTCGATTTTCTTATCTCAATTTCTCTCGTGACTGACCTTTTTTATTATAAATATGGTACTTTTTCACTTCAACTATTCGTAATAAATCTTAAGCCGTCTACACACCACCTGCCTCGATTAGCCTTGCTATTTGCAGGTGGTGTGATATTTGTATATTTAATGTAAGAAATAAAGATGTTGTTGTTGTTTTTGTTGTTGGCGCGTCTTTGCTCTACCACAACGCAAGCTCTTGTTCGCGAGTTGAAGACTATGTTTGCGCGTTTTGGGATTCCTGAGATCTTGGTGACAGATAATGGGCCGCAGTTCTCTTCTAATGAGTTTCAAGTGTTCGCAAAGAGTTGGTCTTTCAATCATGTCACTACATCGCCTTGCTACCCTCAGTAAAATGGCAAGGCTGAGAACGCTGTGCGGACAGTGAAACGTCTGTTTGAGAAATGCAAAGAAACCGGTGTATCAGAATTTCAAGCTTTACTTGACTGGCAAAATACACCTTCTGAGGGAATGGATACCAGTCCTGCGCAGCGCCTGATGGGTCGTCGATGTCGTACACTTCTGCCAATGTCGGAGTCTCTTTTAAGACCAAGTTATCCACCACGTGGTGATGTGCGTGCGTTGGCCAGAAGGAAATGGCGCCAAAAGAATTATTACGATCGGCATGTGAAGCCTTTAAAGCCTATTAACCTTGGCGAGTCTGTGCGTGTGAGGCTTCCTGGTGAGAAAGTTTGGTCACCTGCCGAGTGAGTGGGTTTTGCTGGTCCGCGCAGTTACCTGGTAAAGACTGGTGATGCTGTTTACCGTCGTAACCGCCGTGACCTGCTGAGCACAGAGCACTGGAGAACCGTCTGTTACTGATCAGTTTGATTCGCCTGTTACCCCTCAGTACAGTCGCAGTAACTTAGAATCCCCTGGAGCAAATTTGCCTCCGCCTGATGTACCAGAGTCAAGTGTGCCCTCTGTTCCTGAGTCAGTGCCAACATCCGTCGAATAAGGTCGACAGGAAACTCCATCTCCTGTGCCCTCTTCTGTGCCGCCAACTAATCTTAGACGATCGCAGAGAGAAAGAAGGCCCCCGAAAAAATTTCAAGACTTTGTTCTAAACTAACGCTGAACTCTGAGTTTTGTAGTGTTTTGGTATACAAGTTAGGGATAAATCGAGCTGTTTGTTTATGTTTTCTATTCGTGTTATTCTCTTTTGTAAGAGGGAAGGTGTGACGAGTGCCAAGCGGGCATTGTTGTATTTATTATTAAGATTAGGGTTACGTAATGTGTCAACGCGAATATTTAATAAGCAAGATATTTAAGTTACTTCTCGTCTTATTAACGAGAGCTTATTTCCGTCGTATCGCTCTCTCTCATAAGTGTTTCAGAGTCGTGCTTTAATGGAAGCCAGGCCAGGGGAAATCCGCGGCCCCCGGCCCTTAGTGACAGCCCTGAATCTACGTAGCAGTGGTAATAATAGTTAACAGAGAGCTTTTGAAGTTGCATAAGGGCCGATTTAGACGCTAAAATATTTGCTTATGACTATTGCACGTGACTTTGTTTAAGATATGACTTTCGACCATCCACACACACACTTTGACTTACGACATTCTGAAATATCATATCGCAAGCAATGTTACAAAAATGGTCGACACAAGAATCACGTCGGCAATGGTTGTTGGTGCATTATTCAAGAGAAGGAGAAAGAGACGAAGGGAAAGAGAGGTTAGGGAGTAGCAATGGTTGCAAAAAAGATGGCTTAAAAGCACTTTATGGCTTCACAGTGATATCAGGTGTTCTGTTTTTCTTCAGTTCAAGACGTCTTGGTGGCGGGAAACCACAGTGACTTCTCAGTCCTCCATTAACTTGTACAACCAGATCATGTAATTTCCAGTTCAAACATGAAGAACAAAAATCACACAAGTGACTACAGCTGTATTTACGCCCTCCCCTGCTTGCATCAAAATTTGTCACTAAAACGTCATAAGACGCCATTTTTTTTGTTCATGGCTACGATTTCAATTAGCTTTCGTAAGAGTTTAATCCACAGGGGTCTTCGGTTTAGTCCAAGGGGGCTTCGGTTTAGTCCAGGGGGTCTTAGTTCTAGGCTTTTGGGTCTTCGTTTTAGAAACACCCCAAATTGCAAACATGCTCTTTGACCCATGCCAATAAGTTCCAAAGAGGCAGCTCCACAAGTGAGCCCTTGTTAGCCACTGCTATTTGAGATTTTATCACTGAATTTACACATGTCTTGAGTAGTGTCTAAAACACTGGAATTACAATGTAACTGGAAGGTACGGAATCACACTGGGCCTCACAAAGATACTATAAACAATTTATCTCCCTGACAAAAATGTAACATAGGAGTACGGACCCTACAAGATTTTTGGTACATTTTAAGTCTCGATTTTAAATGGCTGTAGAATTTGATTCTTAAAGAATCTCACGCACCCAGTTTGCATTGTGCGTCTTTGTTGTTGTTCTTATCCAGGATATGCTTATAACGCTCCCACCTAACAAAAGTATCCAGCACTAAGAATATATATTTAAAGTGCACTCGGAGATATATTTCCAGAGGTATAACATACAACCTTTAAAAAAATATTAATAATTTGGGGCAAAAGGTTCTAAAAATACATTTTGCATAACGTGGATATGGTTCAGGGCTGGGTTGTTCAAAGCTGGGTTAAGATAACCCAGGGTTAGTCTGAATTTGAATTCAGATATGAAAGTTTAAATAGCAAATTCAGTTCAATGCTCTTTGTCTACAAGTTGTTGAGGGGATGCTCTAAATACAATAGAGAAAAGTATCAGAGAAAATGCTTTTGAATGAAAGAAAAAGAAACTCGGATTAAAATTTAATCTGGGGTTTGCGCTAATCAGCCTTCGGACAACTGGGCCGGGAATTTAACTCCAAGTCAGAAGAAAACTTCATCAATCCCAAATTGTATTCTGAATTATGTATTTTAACATATTTAAGTATCAAAATACTTTACCCTTATTATCATACACAGAATATTTTAGGAGCAGTAAATGAACCAAAAACTGAAAATTTCAAGTGACCCTCCATAAGGTTAAAATTCAGCCTTTTTGACCCCTTGTCCTGATACAGATTATTAATGTTCTCTATTGCAGCTGGTCTTTTGTCTCGAAAATGTTTGAACCTGGAAACCTTTGATGATTTAAGTCACAAAAGTTAAACGAAACAACTCTCATAGAGATTTTTAAGACTATAACATGAACTCTTTGAACTTTTCCACCCTGACTATGTTTCAGCCGATAACAATACTGAATACATGGGTTTTGGTCACAGGAGAACTAACTTACATTGTCCCTAGCAAAAACATATGAAATTACTAGATAAGCTTTGTTTCTGTACACTCGATCTGCACGTAACTTGTGACTTTGTATCACTTGGCTGCCCGTAATCTAAATACAGTCAAACTTCTTTAATACGAACACCAAAGGGACAGAACCAATTGTCCTCTTTAGAGGTGTCCGTATTATAGAGGTAAAGAATGTATGATTTTCGGCATTTCTGGGACCAAACAAACTGTCCGTTATATACCGTTACTTGCTTTTTGGTAGTCTTCATTTTACCTTTTGTAAAAACAGGTACACCCACTCCCTTATCATTCCCCAATATTCAGTAGGAAAAGCTAACTCAACGGTTCTTTGTTCAAATTTTTGGTCGATCAATTCAGGAATCTTTCTAAGACTTCCAAGTGGCGAAAGTGTCTTGTGATTGGATCTTTCTTTTCTCAATGTTTTTAATCAAAGTTCTCTATAATAGTTAAGCAACTGCTCTTTGCTGTATAATAGTAACTTTCGGAAGTAATCTGGCCGTTAATATCGTTTCAAATGCATGCAATGACCTTTGCTTTACATGGACCCTCTATTTTGGAAGCCATCTTGAATCCGAGATTTTTAAAAGTTCAGGGAAATCCAGTAGTCACAGGCCCCCATGCAGTATAAAATTAGGCAATAAATTCATGTACATGTAATGAATGGGTGGAGAGGATGGCTGTTGGCAGTTTCGAAGCCATTACCAGGACAAATTGTCAATTCATTTGGTTAGGGAAAGTGTACAAAATGTTTAGCTGTAGAAATTTCAAGCTCATGCATGTTGAGAATTGAGAAACTGATCACTTCAACATGACTTGCATGTGGGCATTTCATACAAATTCACTCTAGCTTGTATGGGTATTACTTTTGTTTCTAATGCATGTACAGGAATAACTACAGTGTACGAACACTTGCATAAATGTTTAGGTCCTTCTTACAGGGATTCAGTGCTAATTAAGGCCCACATATTTAATAATCATAAGTCATGATCACTTTCATAATTCTCATGAACTACATCCTTAATGACATTGCTACGGTGTACATCTAATTCATCTTTCAGCAATTATGTTGGCACCTTACTGTTACAAACAATAGTTGTCAAGTGTGATTATGTACTGAAACAAGTGCAAAGTGTCCCATCGCTGTAGTTCACTTAACAATAAATATATTTTTTCTCCAATTACCAGCATTTAGTTGTTGTGTTCACTGCAGCATTACCTCCTACCCTTTCATCCACTCACTACTACTGACACACTTTACAAATAATTATTACACTTATCATCAGAGATGGTATGGGTTAGCTTAAATTTTATCAAGCAACTGCAACTGCATATTATGCATCAGGCAATTGCAGCTGTGCATTACAATTTTTTCCATCCTTGACAGATGAGCCAGTCTGCTTGTTTTTCCAGTAAAATCCTCTGTGTAGTTAGATTCAAAAACCTTGGGGGTGGCCCTGAGGTTGGCAAATGCCCAACCCCTGGAAAGGACAAAATTTGCCGATGCCCCATCCCAGGGACTGTCAAGATGGGCAAATGCCCCGTAGTAGCCCAGAGGGGGAGGGGGGGGGGGGGCTGGGCACAGCAGAAACCTCAAAGAGCTTTCAAAACGATATAATAGCCTCCTGTAATGCAATCTAAAATCCGCTTGTGAAATTAACATCGTGCAATTTCTTCATCACGGTATAGTAGGTGCAGTCACATGCTAGGCAACAAAAAAGTTCATGTGTATCATATTTCATGCCAGAAAAACCAAGCCCAATTTTACCTGAGACGAACTCAACCTTTTTTAAAAGAACGTGCTATATTTCCTGATAGAATTAGAACCATTGTTTCTTGAAAGTTTTCAACGATCACAAACACCAATTTTCAGAGCTACACTGGTTAGTCAAGTTAGGCTGGCGGACATTAATGTGCATCAGTGCTGACCTTTATTGTGTCCAGCGGCCAGATAAGCCAAGAATTGTTTAATGTTACAAAATAAACATGCTATTATTTATTTTCTTGTACATGTGTATACACTGTTTGTTTGCAT
The DNA here is from genome assembly GCA_964035705.1 of Porites rus. Taxonomy (NCBI): domain Eukaryota; kingdom Metazoa; phylum Cnidaria; class Anthozoa; order Scleractinia; family Poritidae; genus Porites; species Porites rus. The sequence continues at coordinate 36,984,944 of OZ037995.1, forward strand.
TTGGAGCAGGCATTTGAAACTGTATTTGAGGAAATCAAGCTTGAAACAGCTTTCCTTGAAGAAACATTTGCTTAACTTGGTCTTGTTTCAATCTAAAGCATATGGTTGCTCGCGTGAATAAACCATGCCATGTTCTGTTATGTCAATGTAAAATTATTGAGAAATCAGTCATGGGTGAATCTTTTGCTTTCTGTCTCATGAGACTCAATCCTCAACTCAATTCTTGATAACCTGTTCTCGATTCGCACAGGAATCGAGAATCGTGTCAAGAATCGAGACTCTCAACAGACTGTCAACTTACTTTTGCACGGTAATGTATCTACTATCACACCCACTTCCTTTTTAGTATTTAATTACACATGCAGGAGTGTCAAATGGGGTGAACACAGGACCTATGCAACATTCCTTAACAACAGCAACACAAATTAAATCCCAGAAGATCCTTTTTTAAAAGGAAGAGCACTGGGTTGAAACATACTCCAACCAAAAGGAGATTAAGTACATCTCACCTACCAATATTAGAGCCAGTTTCCCAGTTACACAATTTACTCCATTTCCCTCCCATCGTCCCATCCCTGTCATTTCATGCCTCCACCCCCGAGCATCACAAGGTTTTGCGATGCACGTATTTCCACAGGTAACCCAGGCTCTGTGATAGTACTACGGTTCCAGTAAAATTACAGTGTTTGTATGGGGTAAAAATACCATCCTAAAATTTCTAGGAAATACTAAATAAAGATCAATGAAACTTACTCTGCAGTTAATTGTTGTTGTCCTTATTGCTCCAACGAAGTTTCGCGATAATTTGCAGTAATTTGTTCAAATTCACTCTATATACAATAATAATATACAAGGTAGAAAGGTAGGAAACACGAGATGCCATTTTCGCCGACATGCTCTCATTCAACACAACTTTTTCCACGAAATTCAAACTCCAACGGAAATTAAACATGCCAGGATCATAGAAATAGGATAGTAGCAGATATAGAAAACAAAGAAGCTTTCCCAGATAGAGAAACGAATCCCCAGACTTTGACAAACTCGAAGGATATAATCCAAACAGACCGAGAATATGCTCGCCGAAGCAGCCGGGGCCAGATCAATGCGCGGCCAAGAAAATGAGGCCTGGGCACTGTACAAAAAATTCCATCCCGGGAGTCCTGAGGTGACCTTTCTGGGGACCGATACATCATTTGCCCAAGGTTACCGGTCAGCACTCGTTAACATCCGTCGAAAGGCCGTCTTATCTTCGGTCGGATTTCGTAAACGTATGACGTCACACTCGCCTCGAAGGTAAATATGTGATTCATCTGCACTTCGATCGTCTGTATCCGACTTGTTTGATCACGTTTTGATTTTTGGTGAGAGATTTTGTCCCACTTTTTGGATCATTCCTCGATTGATTCCAATCAATTCAAACAAGAAGATGCCACTGCCTCCTTTTAAAGGATGTTTTGATGTTTCAAGCCTCTTCTTACTCCGGGGGGAAAAGGACCTTTCAGTGGATGTTACTGAATAACATCCTTTGAATGGCCCCAGATCACCAGGCTGTGTATCTAGGTGACAATTATTCATTATCACTTTTCTTACTGAATACATGTACAGTGTAAAAATCGCCATACTTATATTTCACACAGAAGGATCAATATCGTTATTTATTATCCCACTATTATGTCATTTTACCAGATAAGGTCAAGAGAATGTGCAAAATATGAGGCTGTAATAATAATATTATTTAATAATAATTCTGGCTGATTTCGTTAAAATGACTGGTCACTAGGTTTTCAGTCCAGTGTCCAAAAAGGTAGGGGGCTTGCCATCTTGGTCAGTTTAGCTGGATAGCCCAGGGACTGCCCTAACAGTGGGTGGGTGGATCAGGTCAGGGGGCCAAAATTAGTGGGGTAGGGAGGGGGCTATTTTGACATAACCCCTTCAGTAAGCAGCAGTGTTCACTAGAGGCTTTGACTGGCAAGTACCTTGTTCTTAATTTTTCCTAGCCACTGAGCTAAATCAGGCCTCTGCTGAGAATGATAATGTTAATAGCCTTAGTCTCTATTTTTATATTTTGCACGCATTGTCCCGCCTCGAATAGCCTTGCTAGCTGCGGGCAATACTTCTGTTAGTTTAAGTGTTTATTAATAAAGTTTTGTTGTTGTTGTTGATAATTGCAGAGCTCAGTGGCAGTCACAGACAGTCACCCATTGTCCTGGGTGGGGAGGATCAAAGTCTTGGTACCAAGGACACACTTAGCGTAGGACCTGTAGACACTCACTGAAGCCATGTTTACATAAATTCTGTCAGATTTATTTATTTATTTATTTATTTAGGCTTACTTATTTTATGCTTTGTAATTAAGGTTGCAAATGAAAATGTGCTTAAACTGTGCGTTTCGGGTCGAAGCCATTGATACTGTGAAGTCTTCATCTACATGATATCTGCAAGTTATTTCTTGGGAAAGGTTGCCCATCAAGTCAGTGGGTTTGTTCAAGATTTTTTGTAATACGTTTCTTTAACAGTACATAAATGAATGAATGGTGGAATCAATATTTTTAATTCAACTTAAGTAACGCCTCAGAGTTTTGACTTGGCTTCTTGTTGTTTTGTCAAAAATATGTCCTGTAAAAACTGACAAGGAAGGGTCCAAAGAATTTGGAAATGGTATCTTCCCATCTGCATTAACCCTTCCCTCTCTGTAAATAATCCCCACTCCCTGATTTCTTTGAGGTCTTGCTTGAATATTAGTTTATAAGTGTACCTTAAAGCCTCTTCTGCTGTAATTTTTCCTTCAACTTCTTTCACAGTAAAGGCATGTCATTTGTTTTTTGTTTTCTTGTGCATTATTGGCTGTGTGATTTGACTGGTGGGTCGATTTTGGTGCACTCTCGATCCTCTTTTCTCTCTCTCCATATGATAATTTGTTTCCTTAGTCAGCATCAAAATGTTGACCAAATTACTCCGGAATTATGCTGCTTGTGAAAGGCATCTGTTCAACCGAAGTGCCCCATACAGCGGCGGATCCAGACCTTCAGATAAGGGGGAGCCTGGTCATCCAGACCCTGAGATAAGGGGGGAGGGGAATGGTCTCCAAAAAATTTTTTCGGCCCTTCAGGCCTCAGTTTGGTCCAAAAATAAGCGGAGGGGAGGGCTCCCCGGGCACCTCCCCTTGATCCGCCACTGCCATAGAGGGAGGAGTATTAAATTTTGCTATAGCTATGATCTACCATGTGGGCAACTATTCTGCAAAGAATTTTAGGTCTGATTTGACCGATCTATATGGATGTTTGTTACCAAGAAAACATGTCTTTACTTACAACAGTTGGGATTAATGCAGATTTTTAACATGGAAATTAATTGCTGTGAACCCAGATTAGTGTGTGTTAGTAGAAGGTTCACGTAATCTTATTGGAGGTGTCTGTTAACAGAGGTTCTGTACAGTACCTGATGGAAATAGGGATTTTTTTCCCCTGCTCAAGTTCTGTGCACACTAAATGTCACACATGTTAATGCTACCATTTACAACAGTAGTTTGAGAACATGAGTGATGTTCAGAATTCTGAAAGTTTAAGAATATTTCATTGTCTAACAATGTAAATTATAATAATTATAATCATTACCATTTTATTATTATTATATCAATTACAGTGAAACCTCTATTAAGCAGGCACCTTCGGGACCTTCCCAAGTGTCTGCTTAATAGAGGGTGTCCGCTTAATAGAGGTTTTAAAAATTGCACAATGTTTGTTAACGATCAACATTTAACGGTTACTCTGTACTGTGAAAAAGTTGCATGTCATTAAAGAAGCTATCCAGAGTTCAAGTTCATTACTTTTCATTACCAACTTTAATTTGTTTGTAAATGCAAAAACATTAACTGACTTCAGTAAGTATTTCAAGGACATAATACAATACTACTATTGTCAATTCAGTCCGGTGTCTGCTTAATAGAGGTTTTTAACAATAGAAATTAGCCAAATACAACTTATTTTAGTGTCCGCGTCCACTTAATAGAGGTGTCCACTGAATAGGGCTTTGTTATAAAGGGAAATATCAGACGTCTGTTTCGGGACCCGCCTTAGTGTCTGCTTAAGACAGGGTGAAGGGCCAAAAAAATTTTTTTGGAAGACTGCCCCCCCCTTATCTCAGGGTCTGGATGACAGGGTGCCCCCCCCCCTTATCTGAAGGTCTGGATCCGCCACTGTATAATAATAATATAGCTACTACTCACCTGTGCCTCTAAAGCCTTTGCTTGCCTTGTAGTCCTTGTAGAGGGGACAACTTAGTGCAAGAATGGCTTTCCGTTGTTTAATACTGGTATACGTAGCTTTCTTTTGCTGTGTGTGGTGTGCGGTACCTGACCCTTTAATACAATCATTTATTAATAACCTAAGTGAGGCTGCCCTATCTTTTTAGCCCTCAATGGTTATTATGGACAGCCTGTACTCTCTCTTTATATTTATCTAATTTTTTTTGTATCATGTAAATCAATGTAGGGTCAGCGTGCAAAGAAAGTACTATCCGATAGCCCGGGGCTAGTGGATTTTGTTACCGGGCTAGTGAATTTTGTTTTTAACTTGCCCGACGGGCAAGTGATGTTTTATGGGGAATTTGAATAACAGAAGAACAAAAAGTTTTTGGGGCTAGTTGAAATGACGTCTGGGCTAGTAAATGTTAGCTTCAGCTTGCCCGAATGGCAAGCTGTAAAAATGATTTTCTTTGCACCCTGAGGGTACAGCTGGGTACAAATAAAGTTGTTGTTGTTCTAGCTGCAAGCATTCATTATTATTCGACAGAGACAGACATTACACACGTGGATGATTTTCTATTTTTTATATTCCCGCCAATACTTGAAAAAGTTGTTAAATGGGGCGGCGGTTCATTTGAGTTTTATTTGCTTGTTCGTGTAATTTCTTCATGAATCCCATTCGATCCGGGGCCATTCAAGGGATGTTACTAACATCCACTGAAGGACCTTCTTGGTGCGGCAAGAGGCTCGATCGAGGCGAAACATTCTCAAACTCATTAATAATTCATTAAGAAAATACAAAGGAAATTAATGTTTAATGAGTGTTTGGAAATCGGATGAAACACTGCTTAGTATTTGCATCCTTAATTTCTCCTTCAAAAATGATTTTGTTTGAGAAGAAATATCAAACATTCGACACAGTGTTTCATCACCAGATGAAACACCTCGAAGTTCGTCAAAAATACTCCGCTGCGCGTCGTATTTTCAACTCTCTTCTCGGTGTTTCATCTCGTGATGAAACACTGCATCTCATGTTTGATATATTACTTAAAACATCCTTCCCAAACAGATGCAGTGGCATCTTCTTGGTTGAATCAATCGAGAGATGATCGAAAAAGCAAGACAAGACCTCGAAACAAACATCAGATCATCAGACATATCAGAGTGGACGATCGAAGCGAAGCTTACATGAACGTTTACGAAACCCGACCGAAGATAAGAGAGCCTTTCGACGGATGTTAACGAGTGCTGACCTTGTCACTGACAAATGCCTGAGTGAGAGAACGTAAAGCTTAAAATTAACGATTTTGAGGCCGTTGACCACAAAAAAGCTTACCTTAAAGAAAAGATGTCTTTAAAGTCCCACGAGAGAGGAGAGATTATGTGCCAGATTAGACAGATTCCAATACAATGTGACGCATCCACGCGGACGCATTGTACCGCCGCCATATTGGAAAACGAGAAGACCCTGGGGACGAGGAAACGACGGAGAAACGACGAGCTCTGGGGACGAGAATGTGTGTCTCCTTCGTCTTCAGGGACATGCTCACTACGTCGAGGAGGTTGACTGGGTGTTGTCGACAAAACTATCAAAGTCCAGTATGCCGGTTGGTAGAGAAAAGACTAAAACGGATGAAGAAAGGGAGACGAAAAAACCTGAACTGGGAATTTGTCGTATAAAAGATAAGCAAAAGAATAGCACTGTTGGATCGGGAAGCTTGGTCAGAAACTGTCTTAACGACGGGCGATGTTGTCTGGTAACAACTGATAGAGTTGTCCCCCCGAAGACAGAGTTGAAGCAACTTGTTTTGGAATTTAAAAAGACAAAGTCAAATTCCGACAAAGTCGAAGTGGTAAAACTGTCTGAACATGCCTGCATGAGCGATATACGGCGTCGTTCCGGTTTGGTGGTAATTCCGTTGAATGAAAACAAATTTGCGCTAAAGGAGTCGTCTATTTTCAGTTATCGACCATTCTTCAGAGGAGATGAAGATTGTACACCCTTGGTCTGTCCCACTGTGGACAATATAGACCATGCAAAACCGTTTGTTGTAAAAGAGTTCCAACTTGAGCTTGGTCACGATCACAAAGGAGGTGCAGTTCTTCATGATCTCGCTAGTGACCTCCGTTTTAAATGTTTTAGCACATTCATAGGAACTTCTTCCCGCCAGCCGCATGGTGCAGTCGTTTTAAATGGAAATAAAGAAGCTGTTGGGGTCTTATACGAGTCAGATGATCGGATTTCTCTAATCCGGTTTTCTCAGACAAGCTTTGGTAAGTCGAATGCATTTGTACAATCTGCATGTAAACGAATGTGATTAGTAGTAAGTTAGTATCCAACCCATATAGGCACAAGCTTACAATGCAAAATATAGTTTCACTAGATCAGTTACGTTGCTTGTTTTGCTGACTGCATGTATGATAGTGTTTGGTTCATTTGTTGTCATTCAGTGTGTATAAAACGGTGGAATGGAGAAAACATAGTCCACTTGTTGGTCTTGGCACATGCTATATGGGTGCGTCTGAAAACGCGGTCAAAATTTCCCTTAGACAATTAAAATGCCCTATTCACGATATCCAGGAAATGTTTAACCTCAATGTTCATGTTTAACCTCAACTTGCTATGTCCACGCTATAGTCCTTTGACTTGTAGCATGAAACACATGTACATTAGCAGTTGTTCAAATTTATTTTCCAATATCTTAAAGTTTGCATACAAATGATGGATTTCGTTCAAACGTTAAACTCTACTTCTAAAAAGATTGATATGTTTGAATATTGTAATTTAGAATAACCTAAGATTAAAAAAGTCTTGAGGATCCATGAAAATATTCACAAAATTAGCATGTAACACGTAACAGCTACATGTAATTTGCATGAAAAAGTGGAAATAGTAAAATTTCACCTCCAAAGCAATCTCATCTATGCAATTCGATCAAGCAGAAATATTGACTATGCAAAAAGGAAACAATAGGCAAAGTGACAGTTCTCAGCATTTATTTTTCAAATATCAAGAACTATAATACAGGAGTTGGTTCCCATTTAGTGCTTGTGTAACGCTCAGGGTCCAACAGCGTTCCATGCCAGACAAATATGAGGGTAGCATCGTCCAAACGCATTCAAAAAGAATAAAATTTGTCTGAATGATGTTCATAACCGTGTCAACCTTTGAGTGAGAAAGGTTTTCAGATATTACACACGGTGATGAAGAAATACAATGAACAATGTAATGAATTTTCGCATTCGCAAACTTATCTTCAGGACTGGAACCCTCAAAACTAAGAGTTACTTAATTAAAAACATTCAAGACTGAACTATGGAAGTTACTTTTAAATTCTCAAAAGTTTAAGGGATCTTTTGATATAAACTAATGAAACCCTCACCGTCCTTAATTTTTAACTATTCGTGTTTCTCAATAGTTGAATACTGGTTAAATTTTTATCGTAATTTATAGCTATTGTAAATATTTTTATTGAAAATGTGACCGCACACGGGGAAACGTACTTTAACCCTTATCCGTTGAACGCCTGGGCAAAACCGTTAGTCATCCGTTAGTTGCCCGTTAGAAATTTTTCTTTAAAACGTTAGAGGCGTCAACATAACTGTTAGCTTTAAACGTCATGGTGTTAGAACGAAAAGTTTACCCGTTAACCAAAGTTCTGTTTCCCTCAGCCGTTAGCCGGCATCAGAACGACGTTAGAGCGTTAGTTGTATTCGTTAGAACGACTGGCAGAGGCGTTAGAAAAAATCACCTTCCTTTAAAGGGATAATAGCCATACATTTCGACCAGAAGTTTCGCTGCACCGTGAATTAATGAGTATTCAGTAAGGATTCGGCGAACGAAGAAAGTTTCTCAGGTCACGAAACGGACGAGCGAGCGAAATTCTCGTTCGTAGGCATATCCTAAACAAATTGTATGAACGGTTGCGAGGAGACTGATCATGAGCGAGCAATAAAGTCGCAAGAGGAAATAAGCCGAATGATTTGACTGTATGTCTAGAATCTGTCTGTATTAAAGACTGTAAGCAAGAGAACGTCAAAGACCCGTAGTATTATAAGCAGAATAATTTAAACAAGCGTATCTATACGCCATTCTGCGAAGGGCCGCAAAGTAAACACACAGGTGGGACTTTTTCCCTAAATTTGGCATCGAAATGCCTAAAATGTATTAACAAGGATATTAAAGTCAAGAAAATTATAAAACGCTCCTCGAACGATAGTATAAACTTTGGACACGGCTCGCGAGATATGAATCGATCTAAAATTACTTAAATTTGCATAAAGTTGTTTAGGGTGTATCGAATGCATCGGTGTATCAAATGCATCGCAAGTCTCTTTCCAAATGGATGTTTTCATCAGTGTCAAGCTGTTGAATTTTTCGCGTCTTGGCACGACATAATTTATTATTTAACATTCTCGACTGTAGTTTTCAATCAAGTTCTTTTATATTTCTTACGACAATGCGCAAGATCTTGATTCGTCGCAAACAATGTGTCGCTAAAATATGCGGCAAGAAAGTGAGTGAGTTTGTTTATATTACACTCTGTGACTTTGTTTAAATGTGTTTGAGGTATCTTTCGAAAATAATATTTCAAGCTTTAATGGCGATCCGGATATTTCCCTTTCAGACTTTATTCAGATCTTATCTCGGCGAAGCCGTCAAACGCTCCTCGGTTGATCGCTCCTCGGTTGCAACATTGGACAGTCGCGCCTTGTTAATATAGAATTTAAATTTTGCTGTGTGCTGTTTACTTCAGTACCATCGTGCAAGGTGATTGTGAGATATTCAGCAGTTCGTGAAAACATTTTCGGTACGGTGCACTAGAGTGAATGCATGTACCCCTTCTACCGCTCAACACGTCAGATGCAATTTTGGATTTTGTTAACGGTTCCAGTTATGCGTTAGAACAGGTTGCGGAAGCGTTAGAAAGTTTTCATGAGCCGTTAGGCGGAAATAGTTGGGCGTTAGAGCGTTAGATCACGAAACGTTAGAACGCTCAAGATGACCGTTAGCCATGACATGCCGGCCGTTAGACCGTTAGGACAAACCGTTAGAACGTTTTCAAAGCCGTTAACTAACCGTTAGTTTTTAGCCGTGTAACGGATAAGCGCTAAAGTATGTTATCCCGTGTACGATCACAAATAGTAACCTATCGATAGTTTTTATTTCATTTCATTGTATTTTTAATTTATTTTAGAGGGCTACAAGTTAATCAGTAACCATAGTTACTGTCACGTGTCACCCTCGTAAAATAAAGTCGCTATTCTATTCCATTCTGTTGGATAGTTTTGATGAGTAAAATCAAATAGTACTTACCCACACCAAGTCCATATCTCTGTTTCTGGTAAACAGAAGTCGCTGATACATCGCAGCAACACAGTCAGTTACTGATCTTCAAATCCTGTTAGGTTTTCTAGTCTTGAGTGTGTTTTAAACAAAGAAATTCTACATACACTTAGTCGGAAACATTTTTCCTAGTGCTCTAAGCGTATTGATCAAATTATCACGAAGCGCGAACATCCAAACTTCGCAAACGAAACTAAATTGCAACCATTATACAGTCGAACATGGAAGCGGCCCTGTGTTTCCTCAGTTTGTGGGATTAGTTTTTATGAGAATTCAGCGGCTAAAAGCAGAGGTAAAAGTAGATTAGACGTCATGTTTGCATTACACTTTAGTTCACGAGAACAAGTCAAGCGTCCTAGATGAATAAGCAGAAAAGCTTGTCAAATGCTGGAAAGATAGAAAGGTGGAGGGAAGGAAAGATCAAGAAAAAGAAAGATGCGCCCAAAAAGTACTACAGTATCGCTCAAAAGTACGTTACCGGTGGCATCTCATTTCCTATGTGATGAGAATCGTGTTGGCCTATGCAATTCTCATCACGTGCTACGAAAATTTCGCAGCACAAGAATCAGCAGAGCAGCAATTTTGGGCATAAATTATTGACGACCCGTCCAGTGAGAAATGAACTAATTATTCTTGCGTAGCGTTACCTCGAAGACTGAAGAAAACGGGCGTTAGATTTTGCGTAATTTAAGCTTCTTCCAGGAAATTTACTTTGGGCTTGTCATCGGCACACTGTTTCTAACTGACAGACAATTTGTTGAACAACGTTGCTTGAGAATACAAACTCCTACAAATAAAAAGAGATCTGGCCACTTTCCCTTGGTGTAAAAAGGGCACTCGTGGTGGACCTTCACGATAGCCTCTACTAATAAAACGTCATTTCACCCGTCATTTGACGACGCGCAAAACTTAAGCAAGACTAACTTAAGTCCAGGTCAACAAATGTGTGACATATCTGCTTACACCCGGGGCTAAGGATTCATGAATTGTTCATTTATTAAAGCTAACAAAATTCGATACATTTAAGAAGACTTGCATTATGGGCATTGATTTTCATTGATTAGTGAAACCAATCTACGTTAACTGTGGTAAGAATGATTAACTTACAACCAACACGAGGATTAGCTTTTTATCCGAAGTGTTCGTATTAAACTGTCAATCATAGTTTACTAAATCAACGTTCAATCAAATAAACTAAATTCAATTAAAGCCTAAAGTGAGTCATTCATAACAAATTGATTAAGTTTTTGTGGACAATATTGATTATATTGATTGTTTTCCGATGATTGATTTCCATTTATTGGGCATACCGGGCTACTAGGCAGGCTGTTGAGGAAATGGAAGCTACTAATTACTTGACACTGCTTGCTACCAAGGACAGTGTAGTTGCCATTGCAGTAGTTGATGACCCTGATTATGACTTTATTTCATGAAAGTTACGGCTAGAAGGGGTTTTCTTTGTTAGAGAAAGCAATATTGATATGACTTATAAATTCGACAAGAGTAAAACAGTATTCGTCCTTGATGGCACTCTGCGACACATGTGTGGGGGCTTAAATAAGAAAAGTATATGTATTTATTTTTGAAGTATATTTTTGTTGGACAAAGGAATGCAGCAGTTAGAGTTAAGCCAAAATTAGGTTGTTTAAATTTTATGTAAAATTTGCTATCCCTAATATAATGAAATAGGATTGTTTGATTTGCTGGGTTAATCTTATCTTGGAAGGTCCCAAGGTACTAATTGCAGCTTCTGCAAAAGTGCCTTAATTTCAGCATTTAAAGTAGAAATATTTCTCACTATACATATAACCCCACCTTTTAAAGATATCATTCTTTGTTCAAAGACTTATTGCTGACATTTGTGAAGTGATCTGTGTGCATCCGGGGTTTGGATTGAGTGCTGATTTCAGACTAACAAAGCAGGTTCTGTTACTAAAAAGTCCTATCTAGTACTGTTCAATGACCTTTGTATTTAAACAAATTGCTTTAATGAAAAATAATCACCTTTGCGAAAATTCTCTGATGTTCGAACTTCAAAGAGACACGCCACTGGCAACAAGAACGTCAGAAAAAGCAATAGGTCCAATAAGAAAAACAACAATTTTGCACATGCAGCACAATTTTTGCCTTGCGGTGCTTCATAAACACGGTGAGAATTCCTTAAGCGAAACAAAAAAGAATGTTTCCTTTTCTTTATAAACCTGTGTGCAGTCCCCAAGAATTCAACTCCCAGAAAATTTATCTACCGTTGACATTTTAACCAATTCACCGCTGGATATTTTGCCGAAAAAATGCGTTTTGAAGCTTTCTGGTCACTATCGAGCTATAAAGAGCTAAACCTTACCACAAAGCCGTTTGTCTTGTACACTTCGCGGCCTTCTGATCCAGGTGCAAAATATCAACTTGCGAAGTTCGGGCATACGTAGAAAGCAAAATTGACTTTTACTTTTCGCTTTCTTTTCTCCCCTCTTTTGTCGCTTTTCTTGCCTCATTTTCTTTTCTCTCTCTGGGCATTTATATTAGTAGTCTTCACTTTGGTGAGAAAAGTTTTTAGGAAAGGACTAGATGAAAGGAAAGGTAGTTGGGTAGTGGAACAAGAATTTCATGGAAATTTTCAGGTCAGTGTTACATGTGTTTTTGCTTTTTTCTCCGGTGTCCTTGACTAAATTGTGTTCATTCTGGTATGGTTTGAAAGATCTCTTCAATCTGCACAAAATAGCGGACAAAGGTGTCATTGACCATTAAAACTGATGACGTCACAAGCGGTAGAAAGGACGTGGATCCGCACGGGCAGTTACGGGCGCGGCTCAGGGGAGAATAGGTTAAGCACTTTTGAATAATTCATTTTAATAAAGACGTTTCTTCTTCTCTATAAAAGGAAACAGGAACACCTGGAAAAAAGTTTATATCATTTAGTAAAAGTATTGTAAAACATTTTAACAAGATATTTGTCAAGTTTATGGTATTTCATGAGGTTGGAGGGGCGTATCAGGGTCAAGAAAAAAAGCCGGCAGGGGGAAGGCTAGAGGCAGATATACTTAATTATCTTTAAAAAAAAGTAGGGAAGGAGTATCTGCTAACCTGAAGAGTGTCAGGAACTGGAACAACTCTTTCTTGTTTCTTGCATCGTCCAGAAATGACATCCAGTAACGGGGCAACTTGACATGTCCCGCCACTTTCGCTCTTACTCTGGTCCCTGTTTCTTGACAAGCATAGCTTTTTTCAAGCTCCCTGGCCAGTAATCATCCCATTCAATATCCGTTCTTGACGTGTTGCTTACCTTGCCGGTAACTAATGGTATGAATACAGTGTTTTCATACTCACTAAACCTTGAAACGGATAAAACTGGTAGTGCATGCACCAATGGATAATGAATTCATGATAACCGTCACAAATATAGAGACATTTCATGCCCACTTAAAATTCTAGTACTCTGCAGTAGTTAGTGTAGATTATTCACATTTTTGTAGTTGCTGTAATTGATGTAATTGCTAGTGTAGTGTTGTTGGTGTAGTTTGGTGTAGTTGCTGTAGTTTGGTTTAGTTCCTATAGTTGTTGTAGTTAGTGTAGTTTATGTAGTTGCTGTAGTTTGCTGTAGTTGGTGTAGTTTGGTGTAGTTGCTGTAGCTGGGCATGAAATGTCTCTGTATTCGTGACGGTTATCATGGATTCATTACCCACCAATGCAGCTCCGTCAAACACCTGTTGGAGAATTCTGTCATATCCCTTTAGTCGAGCATTCACTCAGGTCCGAGTTCTGAGTAGAACGTAAATTGCCAACTCGAACAACGACAGCGGGTATGACTAGCTGTTTCTCTTACATAAAGAACCCCCTGGCATCGAGGTCTCCATCTCGCTGCTGGCTTTTGATGTAATGACGACTGAAGAGGAAGCGATCACTTGTGGATTTAAATTTAGGGAAAAGATCAATGATCCATAGAATAAGGATGCGTTTTCTAAAATAGAAGAAAATTTCAACTTAAAGGGAGCACTTGAAAAAGCTTCCAGTGGCAACTAGAAGTCATCGATGAGTACATTTTTGTAGTGTCACTTAGAAGTATTGTTTTACTAAAACTCACTTTGCTATGTCACTTTTAATGTATACTTTTTAGGTCCTTGGTATTTTATCAGGATTCATAGTGATCAGTGACTCAATCGTTCCATTTTTCTAATGTACTGCCTACAATGTGCTACTCAACATTCACATGTTTTGCGATAATATGCTCTACTAAATTCCACACAAAGAACCTACAGATAAATCATCATTTTTTAACGTCAAAATTGGATTCTGACATTGTCAAAATACTTATGTTTATTCTCATGATTCTGTGACTCAGGAGGTTTTCAGAGCGGTGGGGGACCATCAGCCAATACACATATAGATCTTTCTCCAACTTACAGGTCACAATACATGTACAATTTTTTTCTTCTTTTATTAGTTGAAAGAGGATGTTAACATTAGGTAACCTGGAAATTTTCAGCCGTATATCTCAAAAGTAGCGATTACAGCGACCGCCAAAACTTTGAAGGATTTATATGGGAAAAACAAGTCCTGCAACCCAGTCATGCTTGATGGTTTTCCTCACAAATCCTTCTAAATTTTGAAATTTACAGACTGTCGAGGAATCTTCCCTTATGCCTTATGGGGCTCAAATTTTCTTTTGATCATAACGGGCAATTTGAATCCTGTAATTTCTAAGAGAAGAATATAACGACACTTTGAAAATTTTAATATTTACTAGAAGTTGTGTGGAAAACCACTCAACTGTGACTGCTTGGCACAAGCTGTTTTTGCCATACAAACTCTCAGTGGCCGTTGCAATTGCTACTTTGGAGATACAAGGCTAAAAGTTTACAGGTTACCTTATTTTTATACGCCATTTGAGTTCCTAATAAAATCATTTTTCCAAAAAGAATTGTAAGAAGACATGATTGGGAGATATGTTTTCTCATTTACAACAATGTTATTTTTCCTTTTGATGACGTCAGTGTTTCAAATACAAGAGACGACGATTTATCATTAGGAGACGATGATTTATCAGTGATCAGTGTTGAAGCTGTGATTATTGGTGTAACCTTTCCTTTGTGGGATGGATAAAATATGATAGGACCAGCTTGCTTGTTTCATCAGGAAAGCCAAGTTGCACCTTATTATTGTAAGCACCACACAGATATCCTGGTCATGATTATTTTATCCGGAACTTACAGTATTGCACACATACTTCATTACAGTGTTGACTTTTAAATATCTCTTACACTAATACTTGAACACTTCCTGTAGTAAGTGTTTGATTAACCCATTCACTCCCGAAGTGAATGATGCAGTCGAATGATGGAGTCTTGTGGTCATAACTTTGAGCCTGTGGACAAACCCCTGCCTTGTAACCATTGCCTACCTGCACATGGTTCTTTCGGGAGAACAGTCAAAAGGATAACTTAGTTGGATGTATTGGAGATACACAACCTACATCTTTTGAAGTCTGTCAAAATAGGTTCTTGTATTTTTTGGCGGTTATTGGTAATTTAAGATAAGAAGGTTCTTAATAAGGTTCTTAATTTCTGCCAGAAGATATCAGGGTACTGATCAGAGTACTAGAAAAATAAATAACTTGTGTTCGCAGATTCTTAAATATAAATCCTTTACTCATAACATTGTTATGATGGCATAACAAAATTGACTACAGAATGTACATATATGTAGTCACCACTACTGGTGGTCCAGTGATTTCTTGTAATGTAAATTTGAAATCTCAGAGTCAAAGTTCTTAAATAAAACTGTTAACCCTCGTATATGAATAACCTGCTTGATCTTGCTTGACTTAAGAGGTTCACACATTGTTGGTATTAAAATGGCAAATTTCTGCCAGCAGGTTCTTAAATCAATAGGTTCTTACTCGCAGGATTTTTCTGTTGAGGTATCATTTCGATATTGACAGAAAATAGTAGCAGCACATGAGGAGGCCTTTTAGTTAAAAAAAAAAAACAGCTTTAATGTAAACTGTGTTCAGGTGGAAGGTATCACCAATTTTACAACTGTATTCATGCTATAGCACGGACGAGTAGATTTAGTGTTAGTGAGAAAAACAATTAACCGTAACCCAAGTATGGCAAACTACTCTCAGGCAAATGCAATAACCGTTTGATGAAAACTTACCTCTAATGACTATGTTAGATTTATGTTTGGAGGAGTCATCTTATTAACCATTCCGGTTGTTTTTTTCTTCTCAGGAAATGATGACAAAGAAGACAATGTACGAGGAAGTGGTTCTGCCGTTGAAATGCAAGCTGCGAAAAGACGCAACTCATCTTGGAGAACCTCAGAAGAACGACGTCCAGTTCATGGACAGCCTACTGGAAAAACTCAACAAATGGGTGGAGAATCTCCCGGAAATTTGTTTCCACCTGCTTCTTCAGGTTCCACTTCAGACCCAAGTAAGCAATAGGACAGCTGCAAATTATCAAAATTCTTCTTTGGCTCCGAGGCAGAGGGGAATAAAACGAAAAAAAAATTATTGATCCCTGAATCTTAATGCTATTTCTTTTGTTTTATAATTCACTTGGAGCCAAGAATGAATTTCAATAATTCGAAACTTGCCTATTATTACATGCCTCTTAATGATAATAATAAATCATAGATATCAATTTTGCGATACTTTTGAGGATGAACAAAAGAGACATTCGTCTGATTTGTTATTTCTATGATCAATCCATTTTAAGCTTGCAAATGTCGTTGTCGTTGAAAGACCAGAGACAGCATTGTGACAGTGCTAAAGAAGCTGTGTCACGAAATTTTTTTATCATTTCTCCTACATCGTCTGTGCTCTTTTTGCTGATAAAAATTTGCTGCAAATCATGTTAAATGTTTCTACCAACGTCGTTAAATTGTCTGAAAACCTAGTCAGCAGATTTCTGATACTTTATTTAAGGCATGGCAATTTGGGGCTGTCAGGATAATTTAATTGCCAGTCCTATTTTCATGAGAATCATTATCATGCAAGTAATTTACAAAGTCACTCCTCCGCCTTTTGCGTTTCGGCAATGCTGTTATGTCTACTTTGGGAAAAGGGGTCAGGATGAAAAAATTTGCACGTTGTTGAGTGGAAGTTTGTCTTTTAGACTTTCGCGAGATGGCCACCTGATTTCGAAGGGGTTTAAGAGAAAAAGAGAACGTTGTTACTTGGAAAAAACGTTTTCCCTCCACCCCCCTCCTCCTCAATTTTTTATTAATTTTTTGCCTCTTCCTCTACCTCCCCTTGCTTTTATATTTTCCCTCCTTTTCCTACTGCACTGAATTCTTGGACACAAAATGGTATTGTTGGTTAAGTGAAATCTTGGAGATTTTCGAAATGCCCAGCTGAAACAAAATGAAAATGAATTCAAAAAGTCATTTATTTAATTATTCATAAGACCATTGATCTGTCAAATGGTTGACAGCACATCACGTGCAGTGACGTTATATTGATGAAACCTCCTCCTTGTTGGTATGTGGTGTTTTATCAGAGATACAGTCATTGCACGTGACTTACGAATATCAACACAGCAACTGACCCAACAAATGTTGGATGAATATTTAATGCCCTTTCAACTTATTACACACGCAGTATAAGTAATGATGAAGAAATTAGAAATTCCAAGATCTCTCCAAGTTCTTCTGATAGAGTTTTGTGAATTTTCACATACCCACAACAGAAAGTTTTACACCCAAAGTATACATACCATGGTTGCATTTACAGAGAAATTGCAGTTTAGGACTAAAATTTGATTTTTAAGCGAAAACAATAGTGACGTCATTGTCATGTGGTAGCTATTCCAATACAGAAAAAAATAATATTTAACAAATAGATTCCTTGTCGCCATGCGTCTGTTCAGTAATAGATCACAGATGACATCAAAATGTGGTAACTGATGTTTTTACCACATTTTGACGTCTCTTGTGGTCCATTACTGAACAGCCCAATGGCAACATGGAATGTATTTGTTTAATACAATGAATAGAAAAGAAAAAATGACAAACTTGCTTCATAGCGGAGCTCTACGCCATGGTAATTATTGTATTTGATGTTTGTTGATGTTGTTATTGTTTTTTTTCCTGGTTTCATGAAGTCCAGCGTAGTAAATGCAGCTAGTTTATACACGTTTGTAAGATTTCAGAGACAATGATCTGACCTAGTATCAGGTTTAACATAAGCTTACAGGTCTTTAAAAAGCCTTCAGACATTTTTTCTGACCGCAAATAGAAAGAAAACGTTTCGAAGAATATCCAGGTACAACTTTGGCTGTAAAAAGAACGCTTTGAGCAATTTTCTTGCCTCGAGTTCATCTTGAAAAATAGCAAACAGCGGGAAGCCGGCTTTAAACATAAATCTGCAAGATTGTTTTTATGCTTAAGCTCACATGACTCAGGATTTTCAGAGACACTTTAATCTCAATACTTGTCTTCTTGAATGAAAATTGTTGTCTCTGTAAATGTTTCACCGAATTATATTTCTTTTATTGTCTGTTAGTAGACTCTCTTGTACGTTTTAGGTCATTAACTCAATGTAAGATTTGTTTCACTCTTGGACTGTTTGCAATTTTTTTTCCTCCAAAATCACTTAGCCTTTCCCTCAAAAGTCACATGAATGTGCCCTTATGTGTTTGATTTAAATTATAAATTTGTTAATGTGAGCTTCGCTTTTAGCCCTGGCTAAATCTATATATTATTGCTTGACTGTTTGAGGATCACAGATGACGTCAAAATGCGGTAAGGACAAAAAAGTGGCACACAAGCCGTCGGAAAGAGTGTTGCTCATGTTCTTACCACAATTTGACGTTTTGTGTGATCTAGAGTGGAATCTCTAGATCTGAAACCAACAAATAAAAGACATAAATGTTGAACGGAAAAACCGTTAGGGGTGCGTTACACTTATACTTAGAAGCTGACGAGGCGATATTCGATAAAGAAATATCCAAAAGTGTCAATTGTTTTAAAGGAAACACAAACGTTTCGGGTTTATTACCCATCTTCAGTGTGAGTTTAAAACCGCCTCTGCTATCAAAGGAGATGGTTTCTTTCTTTACTGACCGCGGTTAGTCTCTTTCCTTTCTCGAAAACGATCTACAAAGAGTAGCAACCATTAGCCGCCATGACGCGCTGCGCCTGTCCGAACAGAGTGATACAACCGTTGATACGGGTGCCTCTGGTTCTCAACTGTTTAACACCAAAATACAACGGCTCCTACTACAGAACTTTCGCATTCTATCAATAGACGAGCAAACTCGATGTGTCTTTCCACAACCACCCTTTGTAGCGTACAAGCGCGATGTCAGTTTAAGAAACATGTTGGTCCATTCAACGGATCACCCTTCTATCGAGCAGCCTGGTTCAGGCGCGTGTCAGCGTCCTCGAAGCAACCGCTGCGGTCACATAAGTTCCGTCGCTGAGATACGAGGCCTCAAATCTTCCTTTACCATCCGTGACCATTTCACCTGCCAATCCAAGAATCTTGTCTATTGCAAATCCTGCGCACTTCTTTACATTGGTGAGACTGGACGAAACCTCAGGAGTTGACTGTTCTTTCAGCGAACATTTGCGAAGTATGCTCAACAACACTCCTAGGTTTCCTGAGGCCCAACATTTCAACTCTACTGGCCACAGTATTTTTCTGATGTCCAGGTGCGTGGTGTAGCGTTATGTAATGGTAACCCTGGTTTTACGATATTCCAAGGGGACAGCAATATAATATCGTTAAATCGGGACATGATATTGTTGTAAAGGAACTCCCGATTTAACGATATGACGGCGAAGCAACTAAAAATATCGTAAAATCGGGATTATATTCTTGAAGATTGGAGGGAGGATTTCTGCCACAGTTGTTGGAAAACGACGCAACAAAGGCATTGGCCTAGAAATCCCCGCGACGTATACTTTTCAGCACAAAACGCTAGTCTTGAGCCCTACGAGACAAAGGATTACTGTAACTAAATAAAACGTTGTGTAATTGTCACCCTTTTACGGTATGTGATATCAATTATATCGTTGTAACGGGAAAAGTTTTATGCTTGGGTCGATAGATTTCCATCGTAAAACCGGGAATATCGTTGAATGGAATATAGTTAAATCGGGATTCTGCTCCATACAATTTATTGTAACTTTTGACTGGACATAGAATGTTGATCGTTAAATCGGGAATATCCTTAGATCGAAGATCATAAAATGGGATTCCACTGTACCAACATTCAACGAAAACAGCGTGTCGCTCACGCTGGATGCGGTTGATCTTTAAACTAGGCACCGTTCAGCCGAAAGGACTGAATATCAATTTCAGTTTTATTTGAACTGGGACATTGTACGCGCGCGCTATTACACACGCGCGTGCTTCGATCATTTTTATGTCCGCATGAATTGCGTAGTACTGTACGACGGTTTTAAACTCACACTGAATAAGGGTAATATATAGATTTAGCCAGGGCTAAAAGCGGAGCTCCCGTTAATAAATTCATAATTTAAATCAAACAATAAACTTGTAATCCACAGATCAGGGCACATTCATTTGACTTTTGAGGCAAAGGCTGAGTGATTTTAGAGAAAAATCAGAATTTGACCGTCCAAGAGTGAAACAAATTTTACATCAAGTTATTTGTACACCGAAAAATAGCAATCATGTTCGATCACAGTAGATTAGGCCTGGAAAACAAATAGACCTATTCGTGTATTGTATTTGCATTAGCTGTACCATCATAATGTGGCATTCACCAGTCTCTCCAACATTGCTCCGTTAGAGAGACTATGGATAACTGGACAACCCCGAAATATAATTTTAAGAAACACATGCGCCACGATAGTCCTTGGTGGCAGCCAATTTACACGTTGCATTCCTCTGTCTAAAAGAGAGGCCAAAATAAAAATCAGGCCGGTTTTTTTGTGTTCGACAAGTTTAGTTTACCAGTAAATCTTGGCGACGAATCTGGTGGCGTGTAAACCAGCCTTTTAAGCATACTTTTTCTCATCACGTCTCAGGTAAACAGTACACAGACCTCGGACAGAATTTGTTCTTTTTTGCCCTATTTAAACCTATAATTCTGCAGTTTTTCACAATTTTGCAAGAGAATTTGCACTCGTTCAATATCCACGACGATCAAAGCACGCGCTTCCTTTGCACAACAAATTATAGCACTGAATTATAAAACGTTTTCTGTTAGAAAAATCTGGTCCTATGTGATAATTATGGGTTTTTAATGAAAACGATAAAAAGAATTCTCAAAATCACTTTTCGGCCAGCCGGACGGGTTCTCACTTTTGACAGGCACCAAATTTGCAGTGCGATTAATAGAGTTACCATTTACGCTTCACATGAAAAAAAAAAATTGTTATGTTTAGGTTTTATTTCCCTTTATTCATTAAACTGTATATGAATTTGTCATGTGTAATCTTTAAAAGCGAGTGATATTTACGCGCGGCCTTTTGAGTATTCCTACATGCGATGTTTATGTTCGACTGGAAACAACCGGTGCAGCGATGAAAATTGCGAGAGGGACTACGTATATACTAACAATCAATAAAATAAGTTTAATTCGGTGAAACATGTACAGAGACAATAATTTTCATTCACGAAGAGAAGTATTGAGAGTAAAGTGTCTCAGAAAATCATGAGTCAGGCAAGCATAAGCTTATTTATGTTGTAAGCCGGCTTCCCGGTGTTCGCTCTTTTTCAAGATGAACTCGAGGCAAGAAAATCGCTCAGAGCTTTCTGTTTACAGCCAAAATCATAACTAAATAATCTTCGGAACCTTTTCTTTGAATTTGCGGGTCAAAAAATGTCTAAAGGCTTTTTAAACCTGATACTATTGTAGGTTAGATCATTGCTCGTGTTTTAACTTAAGCCGCATGAACCATACGCTCGACTTTAGGAAACCGAAAAAAAAAAAAACACATCAAAAACAATAATGGTTCAGGCTTACCAGTCGAGATGCTGCTTCTGAAGGTCATCAATTGTTCCAGAATCGCTTGAGACTTTTCAACCTTCTTACGCCTCAAGCAAGGGCAAGTGAGTAAGCTCATTTTTGAAAACGATGCCATCCGAAGTCGGATTTCCAATGACTTTGACAAGCGGTGCATTTGTCAACAAAAAGCGCAATAAACAAACCAGCCACGAATTACAGAACAATCTTGATAGCAGCTGTATTTCATTTTGTACACCAAGTAGAAAAAGACAGTTTAAAACATCACAAAAAAACTCTCTCAGCTCCAGCTATCAGAAAGCAAGTTTCGAGACGCTGCATAAATTTTCCGCATAAACTGACCTGTCAAATTTTGACCAATCAGAACATAAGAACTGGACGTAGAGCGTGATCAACGCGTGACAGTGAAAAAAGTCAAAAGCGATTGCCTTCCCTGCATGTAAATGTAAAAGCCGGTTGAATTTTCGTGTCCGAGATCAGTTCGAAATCAACATTTTAAAAGTGCAGCTCATGAAACACGACTTATTTCATATGCATTTTATTGAACTTGAGCCTGCGATCATTTGAAAAGTAGCAACTTGTCAGCGGATAGCTTCAAAATATTACTCGAACTCAGAGGGTCGATACCTGAGCCTGCAATACGGTCAGGCGATACCAGTCAGCAGAAAAACTGTTTTGACAGCTGTCAATTAATTGAAACATGGATTTACAATGTCAGGTTGTAGGCCCCCAAACTAGCTAGAAAGCGTGAGATTAAACATTGGTATGCCTGTGGTGCGGACGGACAGGTCGGGTGGTCGGTGTACGGTCACGTGATTGCCGAATTTTCTAGGATGGCTAGATTTTCTATAAAGCTAAAGGGCTTCGAATTGAGCCCGTGATCAAATAAAATATCAGCGCAAAACTTTAAACACTACGTGACCTCAATAGATAGAAACATGAGCCCGCGATCCACTCAGGTGATGATGGTCAGCGTATATTCTAGTTTGACAGCTGTCAATTAACCCTCATTAGAATGGCGAATATTCGAATTAACAGACTACGAGTGTGAGTAGGACATTTCCGTCCGGCATGTAGTGGAAAATGCCAGATCGTGTACCTGAGCGAACCTGAGCCCTCGTTATTAGTTTTCTGATAGTGGTCTGCACATGTCCCATTTTGACAACTGTCAATTGACCTTAATTTGGCTTGCCAATGTAACTTTAAACGACTGTCAGCCAACTGACAGCCTTGCCCGGCGTAGCTTCGTTTTTATGTTGAATTGGTAAGTGTGACATATTATATCAGCCTATCAAAACAACTGGTCTTTTATCTGAGCCCGCGAGACGGTCATGTGATAATTGTCAGCGGATGTCTGATTTTGACAGCTGTCAATCTAATCGTACTCATACGGATGGCTTACATCCTAAGAGGCTAGTCAAGTTGTGCAAGATCTATTGTGACATTTGACATCGGCTTACATGAAGTGTGTGTACGGACGGGCGGGCCTACGCTACGTCATAACCAAATTTTCTGGGATGGATAGTTTACCAAATTTTCTTACCCATGGTGCTCCGCTGCGCGCGCGCTTCGCGCGCGCGGGAGCTTCGCTAATAATTACTATTACACTGTCAGGTCAGATGATGTAAAAGTACTCAAATCGCGCTGAAACTTCGTAAAAACAAAGACAACGACACCATGAGGTAACAATATTTACACTTTATTATATGGCCATGTCTCAAAGGACTGGAAACAAACAAATTCAAGAATTTGATTGGCTAAAATCGATCTTGACCGCGGTCTAGATTTTCCCATCTAGACCGGCATCTAGACCGATCTTGTTGTAACAGTTGTCCTCAAAACGTTACAAACAAAGAATATGAAAAAATTGGCTTGTTCCTGTTAATAATACTAAATGGAAGAATCAGTGGACCTTCACGAGGAAGCAGGTAGAAAAAACGAGCAAACGTTGGCAAATTTGAGTCCTGCTGAGGAAGCTACGAGCAAACATGAAGTCGAAATTGAGAAATTTTTGCAGGAGCAGAAATAAAAAAACACTCAATATACGACTAGGAGCGATTTAAACGTATGGAAGAAATTTGGTGAGTCACTAAAAGAGTCTAGAGCAATTGAAAACATACCTGCCAATGAGCTCGACTTTCTTTTGTCCAAATTTTTCATCTCCGTTCGTAAATTTGCTGTCACATTTTAGGAGGGAATTTAAAAAAGCACTTAGGGTTCTTTGGCTTATAGCGGGGCTCCCACGCGCGAAGCGCGCGTGGGACAGAGCCCCATACTCATAGATTATGGTCAGCCTCTTTTCGTTTGGTTGTCACGTGACTGACCGAGCGTACGTACGTACGCGTCTACGGATTGTGCGCGTGGGGTAGGGGAGACTATCAAAATGAATTGAGGGGTGTCTCAGGCGTGTCTTACCAAGTCCACATCTTTTACATTGGACATTCACAATATGGTCAATTAACAGCTGTCAAAACAGGATAGCCACTGACCAGTATGCCATGACCATATCGCAGGCTCATGTGTCAACCCAATGAGGTGATGTGATTTATTTGGAAGCTGTCCGCTGACCAGTTAATTATTTTACTAGATCGCGACCCCTGATCGCGATCAATGTCTCATACTTTCTAGCTAGTTTGGGATCGGAGCACAGGAAAATTCATACACATGTTAGACATTAATGTTGTGATCAACTGACAGCTGTCAAAACAAGGTATCCGCTGACCAGTATCACTTGACTGTATCGCGGGCTCAGGTGTCGACCCATCGAGATCAAGGATTTTTTTGAAGTTATCCGCTGACAAGGTACTGGTTTTCAAATGATCGCAGGCTCAAGTTTAATTTTTTTTTTAAATTCATATAAAATATGTTGTGTTTATGTGCCGCACAATTAAAATTTTGATTTCAAACTAACCTCGGGCGCGAAAATTCAGCCAGCTGCTACAGGCAGGAAAGACAGTTGCTTTTGACTTTTCTCGCCATGTTCACGCGTTGGTCACGCTCTACGTCCAATTTTTATGCTCTGATTGCTCAAAATTTGACAGGTGAGTTCATGCGGAAAATTTATGCAGCATCTTGAATCTTGTTTACTTTGACAGCTGAAGCTGACAGAGTTTTCTGTCAACTTGTGATGTTTTTTACTTTCTTTTTCCACTGGATGTACAAAATGAAATTCAGCTGCTATCAGGAGTCTTCTGTTATTCATGGATAGTTTGTTTATTGGGTTTTGGTTGAGAAATACGTCGCTTGTCAAAGTCGGAAATCCGATTTCGGATGGCATCGTTTTTGTTTTCACCTTGCTTAATGCGTAAGAGGGTTGCAAAGTCTGAAGCGATACTGGCCTTACTTATACCTTTCAGGAGCTGCATCTCGAGTGGTAAGCCTAAGTAATTATTGTATTTGATGTTTGTTTTTTGTTCCTAATTTAATGAAGTCGAGCGTAGTTTATGCGGCTATTTTGTTTACGCACGTTTGTAAGATTTGAGACAATGATCTGACCGAGTATCAGGTTTGTTTTTAGCTTACAGATCTTTAAAAAGCTTTTAGACGTTTTCTCACCGCAAATAGAAAGAAAACGTTTCAAAGAATATTTAGTTATAATTCTGGCTGTAAAAGAAAGGTTTGAGCGTGATTTTCTTGCCCCGAGTTCGTCTTTGAAAAAAGCAAACACCGGGAAGCCGGCTTAAAACATAAACTTCAGCTTTACGCTCGAAGACTCAGGTTTTTAGAGACACTTTAATACTTGTCTTCCTGAATGAAAATTATCTTCTCTGTATATGTTTCACAGAATTATATTTCTTTTATTGATTGTTAGTACTCTCTCTTGTAATTTTAATCGCTGTGCCGATTGTTTTCAGTCGTTCAGTGAACAACGCTTCCCGGAGTACTCAAAATGCCGCCTGTTAAGCCGTTTTAAAATAAAAAATAAACATAATAAATTCTTTATTATGTTGGAGCTAGCACCGCAAAAGTCAGAACCGGCTGGCCGTATAGATGATTTTGAAAATTTTTTTTAACGGTTTACAGCTAAAGCCCACGCGTGCTTCGATCGTCCTGAATATTGAATGATAGCAATTTGTATCGCAATATTGTGAAATACTGCATTCTGTTGTCCGAGGTCTGTATGATAAAAGCAGTGCCTCATAGTACTGTTTCACCTCAGATGTGATGCATAAATGATATAAAACGTTGGTTTACACACACCCAGATTTGTTGAAAAAATTTTGTAAAGTAAACTTGTCAAACGCAAAAAATTCGGCCGGTTTTTTTTTTCCAGGCGTAATTAATCTACGGTGATCAAGAGCCTTTATGGCTCTTAATAAATGTGATCGAAGATGATTGCCAGTTTTTGAGTGTACTTATGAGGCTATCAACTCGGTGTGAGATTTGGTTCCCTCTTGGGCTGTTTGCAAATTATTTTTTGTAAAATCACTTAGCCTTTCCTTGAAAAGTCACACGAATGTGCTCTAAAGTTAAGTGAATTGTGGAATACAAGTTTATTGTTTGATTTAAATTATAAATTTATTAATGGGAGCCTCGCTTTTAGCCCTGGCTAAATGTATATTTTAAGCTTCTCACTGAACAAACTCCCATCTTCACGCCGCGATTAAGCGATTGCTCTTTCACACTCAATCGATCGCATCTACTCCACGTTATTAGGCAAAAATGTAAGCCTTTCTAGGACCTGCTAGAATTTGCCAAACATATGCGCATGGAGCACTTGGAACAAAAACAATACTTAGTAGCGGACGTGGAATTAAAATATTTAATGCAAGTTTAATGAATAACTTAATGAGAGTCGAGTGAGTAAGTGATTGAGTGCCATTCGAGTGCCTCTAAAATTAGATTTACATTATGTCGTTGTGTAAGTGTGTAAATAAATTTATATTAGGTCATTAAGAATAATTAATGTTATCCGATAGCTGAGCAATGTCTAACTCCACTTATTGATTTTCAGTCTCTAAAATTGCTACTGACTTGATCCGAACTTGCATCGAACTCTATGGCAGCGATTATAGTGATGAAGACAAAAGAAAATTTTCTGAATATATGGAATACATGGTTAGTGTTTTCCGAGAAAATAAAGGTCAAAATCTTTCGTCATCGCCATTTCCAGATCTTACGCAGCGCCTCTCTGCGTATATAGAACAAGCATTTAACTGTGCTGTAATGACGTTTGTGACGGGATCTTTGATAATGATTGTGCAGTGCCCCACTTTAGAGAGTCTTGAAAGTTTGTGGAATGGCTACTGTTCTGGTTACCTGAATGCCATCATTGAGAGTTTCCTGGTGACTGAAGAACTCAAGAAAAAGCTCGGGATGGACAACGTCAGATTGAAAACAACTATAGAAGAAGAAAACTACTATATTTGTAAGAAAGCTCTCATGGAAACGTCAGGTAAGCTGGGCAGTCTCGATAGAGGTCTTATTGGGAACTGGTCTTTTGGCTTAAAATGTATACCTTGGAGAAATATGCCTGTATAAATGTCTGTATCAACCATTTTTAACACACGGCCCGTATGCCTAATAGAGAACTGAGTGTAATAATCCAGCTAAATGTTACCGCCTTGGCTGGAATGCCATTGTGCCACCTAACTAGTAAAAAAAGGGGGCATTCGGAGATTAATGGAGGTCAACAACATTAAGTATTAACGAATGCACCTCCTAAGTTAGAAGGATTAGGGTTGCAGTGGAGGATGCTTCTTCTTGCTTCTTCTTCGTCTCTCATGGTCTTAATCCTGTTTCATCTGACTAAGCAGCACAGCTTGTGTGGCTTACCGGCGAAACGGACTTTCTTCCCATGTCAGCTCATGTCTTCAGCTCTCTTAATTTCCTTTCTGTTCTATTGGGCCTGTTAAGCAGAACGTAGAAGTTTGAATACACAGTCAAACTCCGTTAATACGGACACTACACTGAAGGGATCGTAGAAAGTGTCCGTATTAAGCGGGTCATGTCATTAAAATCAAAAAGAAACCTTCTGTTAGAAAGAACTACTAAAGAAATAAAACATGACATTAGCATCGTAAAGTTAAACATATCTAACCTTCACAAAGCCGTCATTCCGCGGACTAAATCCACGGAAACATTCAAAAATTGCCCATTGTTATACAATGTACTTCTTAATCAAAACCGTTCTCTGCATAGCTCATCCGATGCCAAAATAGTCTCTTTATTTGAAATTGACGTCTGCAATGCATCCTATCCGGTGTACTTTAGCGCTGTGAACTTCCACATGCTGTCAACTGACGGTTTTTAATTGTTACTTTCGTAAAGAGGTCTGAAGGAAACTAATTTAAGGTGTATTTCAGTAGACAGTTAATAATGTAGTGTCCGCATTCGTAAGGTGGTCAGCATTAATGAGTGTCCGTATTAGGCAGGTAGAATTTAGAAAAAATGTAAGGGCTTTTGCCAGGGGCAAAGAAAACTGTCCGTAATAACGAGGTGTCCGTATTAAGCGGGTGTCCGTAAATCGGAGTTTGACTGTACAAAATGACTGTACTGTTGAAATATACAACAAATTCCAACAGTTAGTAGGTTTATGTCTGATACCAAATTGAACTGCCATCAGTTTTAGGCGGACATCGTATCTTAAACGAACAATAAAGCATTCCACGAGGTTGTCTGCTCAAAAGAAGTTTTATAGGCAGTTGTATTTAACTGGCATCTTGTTGTTGGTGACACTGTTATTTTTATTACTAGGAGTAGCAAGTGTCATCGAAACTTCATCTCAGCCAGTTGATTCAGGTCTGGTAGAAGAAACATGTACAAAGTGGAGTGAACCAAGCTCAAATGTTATGAAGGTAATTTTATTGTCTTAGGGAACCGGTAAAACAGGCGATTTTATCAGGTAGTCTTTTAACAAGGCGGTCGATTGTAAGTCCAAAAATGTTTATATGGAATTTATCTAGGGTTTTCGCCTTGCATTTTCTTATAGTCACCTGAAGAAGCGCCACGTCGCCAGTTAGGGTTTAATTGACTGGAATTGTACCAAACAAATACTAGTAATAACACAATTAATACTAAAAGTATTTATTTATTTCATCTAAGGACAAGAAGCAGGGCCTGACACCCAAGGCCAGAGCTGAGAAGGCTAAAGTAAGTTCTGAGGGAAGTTCAATAAGATGTTCATATACATAGTCTAGAGTACTCTCGTTGTGCATTTAAACAAGGCAAAATAAGTATGAAAACGTCACTTGGAGGAAGGGTTTAAAATGCCATATTGTTGAAGACTTGCACACAACCAAACTCAGCAGAGCGCAGGTTTATTATGAGTTGCCTCATCGTTCATTTAGCCCTCACTGTTATGTGAACTGCAGGGAGGGAGGGCAGAGGATATTTTTAAAGGGGTAAATTTTTTTCTTATCCCCACCACATTACACAAAATGTTTTGACATCCCCCTCTTGACCAAAAGAAGAAAATGACAACGCAAAGTAAAATATAGGCAGTATAATGAAATGGTGCAGAGAATCAGATAAATGTTTAAAATTGAGAGCGATAAACAATAGGTTATGAACGATTCACAGGTGTTGGTATTCCTGGTGTAAATTAAAGGGAGTTGTAAGAGATAAAGGCCAGCAGTGACTCACTGGAAGTTGCATAATGGGACCATTTGGCAGTTTAGAGGCAATAATATTGCAATCATACCTAGATAGGTAAAATGGATCATCGAGTAGCAAAAGAGCAAGCCCAGTTGAAAAGTAGACAAGCAAAAGAAAACCCACAAAACGTCAGATGAACAGCTTAATACAACTTGTGCCATAAGATATTGAATGACGTAATCAGTTTAGCACAAAAGAAAAGGGTACTGCTCGTCAGGGTGCGATGCCTCTGAATATATAGACTGCGAGCAGTCTCTTATTTTTCTTTGCAAAGTTACTGCACAAGAAACGTGAGCGGCGAAGCCGTAAGCCGCGATAAACGAGGCGTAAGCCCGAGAAGAAAAAATAAGAGACTGCTGACTCTTTTATTCTGTTTGGGGACAACGACGCTCCCAAGGTAATTTAATTAACCTATTACCGGTAAACCCTATTAACTTGAAACCATTTATAAATAGGACATAAATAACTGAAAAATTTTACCTTTTAAATCCCGTAAGATTGCCTTGAATTCCTTTCCCTTAAGAAAATTTAGAGCAGTTTCCTTCTGTAAGATATCCTTAAGTGTTGTAGTTAACAAACGATTACCGCTAGGTGCGTAATTGCTCGTAGTTAGTTGTGACACGTGACTACTTTGCGCTTGCATCTCCACCACAGAACGGTCAATGATCTGTCAACAGCTGTAAAACTGACCAATCGGTTACTCAGTTTCTGGGCTGACGGAGAGTTTGTTTACAACAAAAGAGTCCGCAGTCCGTCTTTTCTCGTCCTAATCCCTTATTGTAACATAACGTCGTGGTTTGCAATCGCGCTGGCTTAGATAAGAACCCGGGTCGGGGGGGGAGGGATGTACTGCCACATATGGGCTATATATTGAAACTGGTCGATAATTTAAACCCTCTCAACCACCAGACCAAAGAATCTGTCCATTATGTAAAACTGGATTAGAAGACGAGGAGCATTTTTTGATGAATTGCATAGCCTATAGGGATCCTAGGAGAGAGCTGTTCAATACGCTAAAAAAGGAAACTAATCTTTTTCTTGACTCTATGTCTCCAAGCTTTGCCTTTGCAACGTTGATAAGTATGAAGCAAGGAGAGAAAACGCAAAAAATTGTGGCTAAATACGTATGTTATCGCTTCCGCGAAAGAGATACACGCGTTAAATATAACCTTGTTTAGTTGTATAAATTCTACAATTGTACACCTCTGTAATTTTTGCACTAAAATCTTTGTTATCGTTGTAAACACATGTGTCTGTAGGCACTCTGTCGATAATAAAGCAGTTATCCTATCCTATCCTATAGGTATGTGCCGCTGTAAAGGGTACTGTTTTCAAGCAGGCGCTTGGAAGTAGTCGGCGAAAATGCCCACTAGTTCACAGCGCCTGCTACGCAGGCTAGGGATAGGGTATATAAATCAGAGAGTTTAGGTCTAGAATAGGGTATCATTTTCCAGGAAACTGATCAATTGGTTGAAGATTTTAGTCTAGACAGGGAAACCGGGAATTACCACTCAAAAATATGAAAAAATCAAATCGGTTTTGTTTTGGCTGGACTGTGTTTGTGACGTCAGTAGTTTCTGGAAAACAACTACTCTGGGATAAGGGGGGATTTCGGGAGTTTAGTCTAGTATAGGGTAGCAAAATTCACTTGAACGAGCTCTGGTATAGTCTAAAGGTTTCAGGGTCCCAGCGGCACATCCCCACCCAAAGATCCCTAAAGTACCTCCCCGGGGATAAGAACTAGACGGATTTTAAGAGAAAAGGCGGACTGCAAGCAGTCTACTGAATATAGGTCAACATACTGTACATTCAGTGGAATAAAAATCTCTCCAACAGAGGAGATGGAAGCTTATTTCAAGCTAGAGCAAAAAAATATATTATTTAAATTTACCTTGGTTCAAGTTTATTTTCCTTTAACCAGGGAATGGTAAAGCCTTTGAAAATGAGTTTTTTAAACAAGAAACAAAAACTTTCAACCAAGGCTAAAATGGAACCATAACTTGAGTTTTGTGTCAAGGTGGTCGGACACATTCTAAATGTGAGCTTATAGCTTTGAAAATGAGACCGGTGGGTTAATGATAATGATGGTAAAGGACGTTGATGTCTAGTAGGTTCATAATAAAAAAACATCCTTCGTTGAAATAGGAAATAAGGAATATTACTCGTTTAGTGGTTTATCATTAATTTTACAAACACTTATCCTTCAAGTAGCCTTTAAAAGTATTGGCATCTCTCCCTTCCTGCCTTCAGAAATTGTTGCCATGAGCCACTTTTTAAGATCCACCTTATAATACCCTGCCGCCTCCCCTCTTCCCCCGTGGTGAATGAATGCAGCCTTAACTGTTCACAATTGAGAGCGAGCCCATTTATAGTGTGACTCCCTGGAGGAGGTTTTCTCAGTTCTGAGTTTTTATCTCCATGTATTCATACGGATACTCTGTGAAGTGTAATATAGAAACGGTGAGGTATTAACATTAAATTCTAACCGAGTGAAGGGTTTGTACACTGATGGATTTGGTTTGTAGCAACTGGACTGTGTAATCCTTTTACATTTACTCTGTCATTAAAGAATATTTTTTGAATCAGGCGTCGAGGGGCCTTCTACACAAGGCTGTTATCAGTGGACAGTACAAGACAGTCAAAATACTTCTTGAATGTGGTGAAGATGTGGATCAAGGAGATCAGGTTTTAGTCTTTTCCATTTTATGTAAATTTGGTATTGAGCCCGAACTCTTGCATTCGCTTCGTGCGTGGATTCTCGAATAAGCCATTTCTGAGCTCCAAAAACCCCGGGCCTATGCAGCTTTATTTTGAACCTTCAAGACCGTTTATTTAGCCGCCCTTTCAACATCATCTAACAGCGTTGTTTTCCCTATTTCTGTAGTCTTCTCTGACTCCTCTACATCTTGCCTGTTGGTATGGACAGGAAACTGTTGTTAAACTGTTGTTAAAACACGGTGCAAACGTCAACGCTGAAGATGTGGTGAGATAGTAACTGTTTCTTTTTCTTTTTTTTTTACATTGTATCAGTAAGTTGCTTAAGAGGGTTGGGCAAGGGAAGTTGTTGTTTGTTAGTATCATTCACTAGTGGTAACTGCGTGATAGCCTTTAAAAGGCGGTAAATTTGCCATAACGAACTCGCTGTTATAACCGTCGTGTTTGAGACTTTATGCTTAACATGGTACAAGTATTTACAAAGGCAAGTTGTTAATAACGTTTTCTCGATGTATCACTACTTTAATTGTTTTTATTTGTTATTCTCGAAAAAATCGAAGGACAAAATCAGAATTAGAAAAATAACTTGATCTTAAAGACACTTACCTTTTAGATTTTTTTTATCTTTACTTTTTTAATACATGTATCTTCATAAATTACAAAATGTAAAAGAACAAATATATTTAGTGCTGGAAATGTTTGACTATCTTTTTTTTTCTTTTCTCTATGATAGGACACGTTTTGAATTAGGCGTTTCTTTTCGCGGGATCCTCTACCAATTCCTTTCCTTTCCATTTTCTAGTTTTAATACTAACAAAAAAACAAACAATGTGAAAAGGCTTAGTTCCAGCAGGCTAACTTAATGGCTTTTATTATTTTTTCTTTTTTAATGTTTTATAGGACGTTACATCTTGTTACAGAACAATTGATTAATTAAGCCAATGCTAAAACGCTATGTCTGGAGATGAGCGTAGATGCTAAATGTAGAGAATTTGTGATTTTTCTTCATTAGCTCAACTCTGCAATTTTTGCAATTAACTGCACTTTGTACTATACTACCTTATCTACACATACCGGTAGTGAGGATGTTTCTATGTTAAATAGCAAATGGTAAGTAAAGCGTTTTACTCTGTTTAATATGTTTTTAGTTTCAACGTACTCCTCTTCAAATAGCTGAACATCAAAATCACCACTCCATAGTGCAGTTGTTGCAGAAGAATGATTCCAGGCCAAGTCTTGATCAACCAGTAAGATATCAGATTGTGTCTTTATTCCTGTTTTCATTTTGCGAAACCTTCATTCAGAAGACCTTTTTATATTTTACTAACAATGTTGAACGTTATACATTCAGGAGATCGGATGAGTTTTTTCCTCTCTTGTATGTTAGGCACCTTTCATTTTTTCTGGTCTTCACGAACATTAATTTTATAATTCGATTGCCTCCATTGGTTGGCAGGGGCCCAGAATTTCTGTGGTTTAAAAAGAATACCCCATTTGAGGACTCAAACATTCTCTCAACAATTTTGTCACCGATTGTTACAATTGTCATGCTTACAGTGTAAATTATGTTATAGTTAAACATTTTGCTTCTTTTGATCCTGAGTGATTATTTTTTCAATGCACAAAAAAGGGACCTTTCCGTGTGTCTGTGTGCCGGGGGGTGGTTTGGGGCTGGTGGCATTTGAGACGGGTGGCATTTGGGGCTTTAAAGTCGGGGGGGTCAGGCGAAAAATATTGGGTGTGAAAGGGGGTAATTAAATAGATTCCTTCAAGGGTTACGGGTCTCTGCTCTACCATACAATACATTTGCGCGCCATCATTAAAAACAACATGGTCGTCCTCACTTGGTGTACCATCCAATACAGTAAATATTTTATCTTAAAAAAAGCGAAATGGGTTGAGTATGATCGTCCGGGTGAACGTAAGCTAATGTAGTCCTGAATAGGACTGTTGTTGACAGTGGCTGACGTTTCGACAACCTGTGCGGTAGTCATCTTCATAGTCAAAGTGAGTTCTATCACGTTAGTTGATGGCTGGTTATTGACCTTTCCCCGGTTGTTCAAAAGATGAATAAAGAACAACAAAATGCAACAAATTTTATTAAAATTAAATATAACTACTTACATTACTTTGCCACCCTCAAGTAGCTTATGAACTAATCTAGGCGGGGGGCGAGCTAAGGACATATTTACAATACGAGGTTTATCTATAGATGGACTAAATAACAGTAAAGACACTACAATACAATAAATAGAAAAAACTAACATCAAACAAGGTAAGTTAATAACAATTAAGAAGAGAGGCTAACATAATATGTTAAACAAGTTAATAAGACCGGGGACTTCAACATAATCATCTTCTGAGTTGGAAATTTAAGAACCGATGCTCAAGGAGCACTATATCCACTGGATCAATTACTACCCATTAGGAAGCCAATTGCGCTATTTAATGGATAGAGATTTATCATCTGTGGTGTATTGTCCTCCTTTTGGCTTAAGGAGTTTTTTAGTGTTTTTTAGATATACAGGCAACGGCGAACTAGAGTTAAAACAAGTCAAAACTTCTCAAAAGCTAAGTTCAACTGGGAACCAACAAAATGCGAACTCAAATACTCGCTCCTTGAGTTTCCTCTACTATGGGCTTGACATTGACACCTTTTGAACAACTGGGGAAAGATTGGTCAACTAAGTCGCGATGTTATTGGTCGTCTGTCAATTAAGCGGTAATGTTATGGCTATGAAGACTCGAAATGTTATTGGTGCATTTCGATCCGTCTATTGTCACAGTTAAACAGTCGTCTATTGTTAGTCAAATTGTCGGTTGTCCAGTCAATCTCTCGTAGTTAGTTTTGCTTGAGCCTGTCAATAAGTCATTTGTACAGTGCCGGTAACTGTTGAGTTCCAGTTCAGTGGCGTTTTTTATAAAGTAAGTCGTTGATAGTAGTCTGTAGAAAAGGTAATACCTGTCGCAGGGTTCCAGTCGATTTGAAATGTAAATGGTGTTCAGCAATGTGATTGTTGACGTCA
Organism: Porites rus; assembly: GCA_964035705.1. NCBI lineage: Eukaryota > Metazoa > Cnidaria > Anthozoa > Scleractinia > Poritidae > Porites > Porites rus. The sequence continues at coordinate 37,019,810 of OZ037995.1, forward strand.
CCATTTCTTGTCGCTCGTTTGTGTTCAGTCAGTCGTGTGCTTAGGTTTCTGCTGGTTCATCAATGTAAGTGGCCTGGCAGTCGCAGCATTTGATGCTCCTTGTCTGTTTTCGGTTTGTCTTTGTCCTTGACATTAGTAAGAAGTCGTAGTTAAAAGTGGTTATCGGTTGTAAGGTATAGAATACATGTAATAGTTTCAGAGGTGCCTCTGAAATACGATATAGTCGCTGTCGTAACAGGGCCAGAGTTGAAATTGGCCTGAGTTTTGGCGTTAGCGTTACTGCGAGTGTTTCGTCTACCAGAGTCCGCATTGTATTTGTTTTTACTGAAAACGTTGTTTAGGTAGTCAGTCCGGTCTTGTAGGCTGTCAGGCGAGTCGCAAACTAGTTAAGCTCGTCTCGTCATAGTCCGGACGGTTGTAGCCTTTCCGGTTGTACAATGACTGGTATAGTAATCGGTCGGTAGGTGTCGGTTTTCTGTCGAAATTGTCGTTCGAAGCCTGTTGTGAGTGACCCAGCAGTCTGGAAGAGGTATATTAACATTTTCCTCGATCTCCTGCAAGACGAGACTGACTACTGATTAGCTAAACAACGGCCAAAATACTATCAAGATCTTTGCTTTATGATGCTTCAAGAAACTTGAACTCTGACTCATAGTCGTCACTATCAGGTCTCCTACTGGGGGTAGGAGCTTAAGCTGTCCTAGTTAAAGCGCTGGTCAATAGCACTGACCCTCGAAATAAACCCTTCTACGCCTCTAAAATGATCTTTGGCAGTAAGGGATAGGTTGAGCACCAACCTCTAGTCTGAGCGGAGTGCGTCGCTTTCTTTGAAGCGTTGGCTTGCCAACCAGGCCTTGACTCATGTGGACAACGTTAGCGGTGAAGAGGTCGAAGCTGTGATCAGTGTGCATTTTCGTGAGCGTTTCTTTTGTTAGATTTGCCTTACCTGAGATCAGGCCCAATTTGAGCGGTTCTCATACGTTCTCTCTAACGGCTACCGCTGAAATTGGGCCTGATACAAACTCATTCACGTTTGTGCTCTTGATTGGCTGTTAGAACAATGCCACAAGATCTGATTGGCTGTCAGAAACACCCGAAGTTGAAAGCGCTTATTCCTCGCGTGGTTGTTTTCGTGAATGATCCTTCGTCGGCGGAGAGAAGGATCGATTTTGCTGTCTTTTTTATTGTTTTATGGTCTTATGGTAGGAAAATATGCCTTAATATGTGCCATGGAAATTCAGAAAATTCATATGGTTGTTCATATCTTCTCAGGATTTGCTTTATTTACGGAAAGTGAGTGTATCGCGGAGTTGAATCCCTCTACAAGTTGTTGACCGCTAACAAGGTGCCTTTTGATTTACCAACAAACGGGTGCAAATCAAAATACTATCCTTCTTAAAACTGGTTTCATTTAAAAGTTGAGCCGTGAATGACTTCTCTGAACGGGGTACGCAAGCGGAGGCTCACCACGAAAGAAACTTCAATCGCCAACCGTGAAGTATGAGACGAAAAATATCGCATCGCATCGCTGTTCAAGAAATTTTCAGTGTTAACAGACTAGTTGTTTGCCTTCGCTTTTTGTAAAAAATAAACCAGGAAAACTGGTGTCCTTGCTCGTTGGCTGTTTGCTTTTGTTTTTAAAGATTTATGTACTGAAAATCGAGGGAAATTGCCGAGGAAAATATTAAGGCAACGGAAAAATAGAAATTTCAGTATTTTAAATTCGAGCGCGCCTAGCCAAAATAATAAAACTATTAGAACATCGTGTCGCCGTCTTTTCGAAAACTTTTTACCTTCTACGCCAACAGAAATACCCTTCGAGATCTCCCTTAATCTCGCAAGAAGTTAAATGTGATTGTGCTGACTGTTTTATTTTTAGCTGAAAAAATTAACAGATAAAAGCTATTTTTTAAGTCAGTCAGTCTGCATTTTTCCCACGCGTGAAAAATTTGCATACTAGAAAAACAAGCAACGGAAGTAATTGTGGTTGGCTGATTCGGCAAATGTCAATGAATCAAAAAAGTGGGCGGCAGACGTTTCGTAGAAGGTTTGTATCAGGCTCTCTTTTCGTTTCGCCTTGCCCGCCGGAATGTTATTACAAAGCGAAACGAAAATTGAGCCTGATCTCAGGTTAAGATTTGCCAGGTGTTGTTCACTGACAACAGCCACCTTTATCCCCTAAAGAGTCTTAGATTATCGGTGTGAGACTAAAGCTACTTTCCAAAGTGCAAGCCAAAGAAAAACATAAATCTTCCATTTGGGCCTTGCATCCAATTATCTTTGGACGCGCCATTGGAGCGTAATCAACCCAAGCAAGAAATTAGAAAACCCCTCCCCCTCCGCCGTCTCTAATTCTGTCTATTTATTTTATTATTTTCTGTCTTTTTTTTTCTCCGCCGTCTCTATTTATGAAAATTTATTTAAATCAACTTTTAATTATAATTTTTTCACTTTGTTGAGCGCGTAGATCTATTACTGGAAAGGCGCTACATGTATATAAATGTTCTTCTTCTTCTTCTTCTTCTTCTTCTTCTTCTTCTTATTATTATTATTATTATTATTATTATTATTATTATTATTATTATTATCATTATTATTATTAGCTCTGGTCATGGGTATCAGGACCTGCTTCTTGTCCTTGGATCATAATAAATAAACAAATAAATAAATACATAAATGACAACTATCTTGATTCTGTTACTTCGGGTATTTGTTGGGTACGATTCCAACCAACCCTCCCCATTCACCATTTTGTATTCAGTAATATCTAACATGGTGCTTCTCATAGTTATCATTAATGGTAGCACTAATGGTAACTTTCAGAGATGCTCAAATCTAATTTGCATAATACATAAAAGGACAATACCAGTTTCAACCAGTTAGAATTTTTAAATTTAAATAAAACACGTATAAAATCAAATACATTTTCCTAATGACGAAAGTAAAAGTTCTTAAAAAGGTAGGTTTTAAGTTTATGCATGAGCGTATGTCGTCAGTTAGTTTGTTCCAAAGTTCGGGGGCTGAGACAGAGAATGCTCTAGATCCATAGGTCTTAAGGTTAAAGCTAACAGGATTCAGACTGAGCGTAAAGGATGACCGAAGCGATCTAGAAGGTAAGTAGCGAGTGATAAGGTCTTGAATGTACGTTGGAGATTGCTGATGGAGAGCTTTGAAGGTAAGTAGTAGAATCTTGAATTTAATTCGTCCAGAAACAGGTAGCCAGTGAAGATCGAGGAGGATGGGAGTGATGTGATCACACTTCCTAGACCGTGTAATCAGTCTGGCAGCTGCATTCTGCACCGATTGAAGCTTTTTGATGACGTTATTAGGGACATTATATAGTAGAGAATTGCAGTGATCGAGTTTGGAATAAGAATAAGAATCTCAGTAGTTTGCGTTGATAAGTATTTCCTTATGTGCGAAACGGTGCGAAGATGATAAAAGGCAGATTTGATTATGTCAGCTCCAAAGCGAGTAGGGATTGTTGTGGATTATACTTTGAGAATAAGTAGATAAGCTCGATCTTTGGACAGGCATTCGGTCCTTGTTTAGTTTTAGTCTGTTGATGGACATCCACTTATTAAATGTTGGACAGGCATTCCTCAATCTTAGTGATTTTGTTGGTTAATTCCATGTCGTTGTTTGTAGAGAAAGAAATATACAACTGAGTGTCATCGGCGTAAAAGTGAAATTGCCTTTCATGGAATCGTAGAATGTCGGCCAGTGGTGCTGTGTAGAGCACATACAGAATCGGTCCGAAGACAGAACCTTGAGGTACACCGCACTTGAGCTCGCGAGACTGCGATCTACTGGATCTACACCATTCGATTAACGCAAATTTCGAGCGATTAGTAAGGCAGGAGCGAAACCATTCAAGAGATATGCCAGAGATAGAGTATTTAGAGTGCCATCTTGTAAGGAGGATATCGTGATCCACAGTGTCGAAGGCAGCAGACAGGTCTAACAGTAGAAGCGTAACACAGTGACGTTTATCAATAGCAACCATAATGTCATTATCGGTACTGTGAGCTTACTGTAAAACGAACCCATAAAAAGCCGACACCAGCAAAGGTCGAGTGTCTGTTCGCTAAATGAAGGTTTCATAGTAGATTTTATTTCTTGTTTAGTAAATGTCTATGGTTCTGTCGTTGCGTTTTATACAAATGCGCTCGGCTCTGAATGGGTTTGGACACACTGGGGCTAAGGGTTTAACATGCTGCAATCCCATGAATGGTAAGAAAAGTACATTACATGGTTTTGGAAGTACATCTCAACTTTAACGATCAGGGCCCAGCTGTTAAAAGGCCGATTATCGCTTAACCCAGGGTTAAATTTAACCAGGGTTTCTTTTTCTTCTGTTCAAAAGCATTTCCTAGGATAATTTTCTCTGTTATTTTTAAGAGCATCCAATCATCAACTTGTTGACTAAAAGAATTAAACTACATTTTCTTTTTAAGCTTCCATATCTGAATTTGAATTTCGCACTAACCCTTGATTATCTTAAAACACAACAACCACAACAACAACAACAAAACACTGGAGGTGGGCGGCCGGGCGGTCGAGGAATGTAACTGTCAACCAGTACGTCTGTGCCGGGTTGTTCAAAGCTGGGTTGTAGGATTTGCGGAAGGTTAAACATTTATAAGATAGTCTGTGATAAGCTTTTCAATGACATCTAAATAATAAGGGATGTGGCTGGTGTTGTCGGGACCCAGTGATTTCGTTCAAACTAGTTCCACATTAATAGGCCGCCATCAAAATTCTGTTCTTCAAATGAAACAAAAAATTAGCGGAGACTTATGTACTCAACGACTTTGTTATGGAATTCAAGGCCCGCCTGAGTTTCATGCAGGTGATAACAAAAAGTCATCATTGGTTGGGAGGGTGGAGGATGGATCCACAAAGTCTTAGTTTCAAAACATTTCCCCTATCGGACCCTATCTGACAGCTTCAAACTTCTCTCATCAAATTTGTCATCCGCTGGAGCCATTTTCATACTTTTGGCCATAGATTATTATCATTACTGTCAAACTCGGAAAAGTATGAACGTTAGAAATGTTTTTGAAATGTTCATTGTCTTACGTTCAATCCTATTGGGGATAAGGACAAGTTAGTGACCAGGAAACCACAAAATAATTGCCGTTTCTGTTTGCAGCTTACTTCTCCCACACTTCTTTGGCTTCTTGCCTCCGCACATAACATTCCGAGATCTTTTTGGTGTTGATAGTTTTCTAATAATAATAATAACAATAATAATTTGTGTAAAGCGCACTTTTCTTCATAAATGTAATCAGTCGCATTTGCGATTTGTGAATTTGATCATAGTAAAAGTTATTAACAAAATTGTGCAAACACTGGCATTACTGTTTTAAGTGGCCTGTCCTTATGTTACCAATGACGCCATATGTTTTAACCATAACCAGCCACCATCACATGTTGTGTTAAATGTGTCCATTTGCAATAAGAACACAGTAAATTCCTGTTAATCTAATCCAATCTAATCAGGGCAGTTGATAGCCAACCAGATTTGAGAATTTTGTCATACTTATAATTAATATTTTAATTTACTCGAGGAGCAAATAATTATTTGTTTGGCTTACCTGGGGTTTGAATCGACCCACCCGTTACCCGTCAGATCAGACGCTAAAGTGACGGATTAGCCCATTGCGCCACCGAGACCTAATCACATGTACCCAGGTTTGTAAGAAACTAAAAAGAACTTCCGCCGAAGGCCGAAACTAGTGAAAAAGGCGGAGGTGGAGAGAGTAAACACGAAATCCGTTAGTGGGAAAGACGGAACTACCTTTACCTCTTTGTTAGCTCTTTAGCCCGAACATGCTGTAAAGTATCTTAAGCTAAGTACATGGCAAAGTCGGACACACGAACAGACCCTTTTAAAGACCGAACACAGGACAACTATCTTTCCTATTTCGAACTCACGGCTAAAACTTTCCACAGGCCGTGCAAACTCTAAAAACTCTCCCAGGACGGACACGGCCCAAATTTGTTTAAAAGGCGCACGAAGCGAATCTCTCTCAGGCCGGCAACACATGACCAAAACTCCTTGTCAGGTTGAACACACGGCCAAAAAACTGTATCGGAACTAACAGACGATCAAAGCTCATCCTTAGGTTAAATAAAGGACCAAAATCTGTACCGGGTTGGACAAACGACGAAAAATCGAACATGCGACCACAAAAAATCTTAATCAGGCAAAACAAACGACTAACAAGCCACATAAACAAATGACCAGAGAAAGTCTTACTTAGATCAAACACAGGGGAGAAAGGTCTTTCCGGGGTCGAAACGCACGACTCAATAAAAATATGAAATTCAATAAAGATAAACAAACATGTGAGGGAAGGGTGTTAAACAAAAGAAAAGTAAATTGCTGGGTGACGCAGGCAAATAAAGAATACTAGGAAATTGGGCGAGAAATCAAATTCCGCAAGACTAAGATAAATTAAGGGTGAGATGAAAGCAAAGGGAAATAGCACACGTGGTAACCCAAAAAACCCGTACTAACGCGGAAAACGACCCAAAAAAAAACAAACCCGGAATAAAAAACTGGAGTACACAAAAACGAAAAGAAAAGACAAACGAACAAACTTGAACAAAATGAAAACAGTTAAAATAATGAAAAGATGTCCATCGCATCATGTTCTCATAACACGATTATTGTATGAGGGTTGCAATCTGCATTTTATTTTCGCGCAAAGCGCTTACGAGTGAAGCCTCATGGGTTGCTAAGAAAATTTGGTTACCCATCCATCCACAAAATTTTGGTAGTTACGCCCATCCGTCCACACCACAGGGAAACCAATGTGACTTGCTACACTTTCTTGCTAGTGTGGGAGCCTGCAACCTGATATTGCGCATACATGTTGTGGCGAATTGACAGCTGTCTAAACAGGGTATCCACTGATCAGTATCACATGACCAGATCGTGGGCTCAGTTGTCGACCCATCGTGGTTACGCATTTTTCCTAATCTTTCCGCTGACAAGTTACTAGTTCTCATCTGATCGCAGGCTCATTTTTTCCAATGATTCTTTGAAGTAAATTGTAAATTTAGTAACGGGAGCTTCTCATTAAGCCTTGGCTAAATCCATATATTGGCTCAGTTTAAAGTATCATTGTTTTCTAAAACCAAAAGGCAACTTTCTAAAGTAAGAGTCGCTAGGTGGCTTTTGATTAGTTGGAACTGTACGGTTGTAAACAAAGACGGGTTTCACGAAAGTAGTTGCATCTTCCCAAATAACTTTCAACAATTGCTGAGTTATGTTTTGTATTATAAGCTTTATGTAAGGTGCGTGAATACACGAAGATCCCGGATGTCATATTTTGTCTGTAGAAGTGCTTTTAACACCTATTTTAAAATATTGCAGAACTGTTTGTAAATATAGTTTTTAATCATCCTAGGACGAGAAGCTGGTCCTGACCCGTATGGAGAGAGCTAAGAAGGCAAAAGTAAGTTCACTTTTATATGTATTGTGGTATGCCCTCGTTGTGTATCTCACTTGATAAAAGGTTGGAGAGTGTCAAATTGGTAACTGCGTTTATTTAATGTGCAAGTCGTTACCACTTTGGCATTTGGCACAGTCTGTAAAAGGCCTAAATGTAATAAAGTCCTAAAAGTAATAACTTTTTGCATTAAATGTAATAAGAGTGATCACATTAGGCCTTTTAAGGCCTAAACATTTAAAAATGTTTCAACGACATCAATGACGTAAGTAATACGTCATTTTAAAGAGGCTGTGTCATGGCTGCCTGCTTCATTATGCTAATTTTTTGGGCCAAAAACGACAGTTGGAGATAAAAATAGGTAGTCGATGACTACATGTTGCAACGACTGCAAAGGAGAATGAAAATTCTGAAAATTGGACAGGCTGCATTCCTTTTATTAACTGAACAATAACATGTACAAGCCCTCAGGATAACAGACATTGAAAATATCATAAAGTAAACTATAGTTAAGATCGAATGATGGATAAAAATTGCTGAATATTTATTTTAAATCATAACGGTCTAAAACTACAGCAAACAATGAAGTTTTTTTGACAAAAGGTGTCGCGTTTGAATCTGTCTCCGAATGTCTATGAGGTGCAGATTCAAGAGACTAGCTGATCTATGAAATTATGCCTTTTGAACGTTAAGATAATATTGTAAATAACTACAACAAAGAATAGGTGTCTCATGTGCATGAGTTGCATCATATTTAAAAGGTCAACGGACTGGACAATCCCTAAACGATGCCGTTTGAACCATAACGTTATGTGTAACACAACAATAAATAACAAATTCTCTAAATAGTGAAGCCGAAAACCGCTTTGGGGAAAAGCACTTGAAACGTAAATTGAGAGCTGTACCTTGTTGCAGTTGCCAAATAGCACAGAATCATTATCAGAAACAGAGAGAGATCTCACCTTGAATTGCACCCAGCAAGACCGAAGGCGAAAACCGAGAGGCACATGGCAAATAAAACTACTTTTACAACCGATGATATTTCGACAAGGCGCGCGCAACACCGTCTCTGTCGATCGCTCACCTTCGTGTCGTCGATAACTCCTGACCGTGAAAGAAAGGAGTTTCGAAACACGGGAGACATTTTTTTCGTTCCCATTAGGGAATCAATGTTGAACTCATTTGTGTGTCGTAAGACTCTTTTGGTTCGTTCCCCAAAGGGAAAAAAGTGCGTCTCGAAGGACATTTTCTATTCACCCACCAAGATAGTCGACGATAGCAACAACAATTATCAGTGTCGGCTCACTCACTCTTACAACTGCCAGTATAGTGCCTACTACTACTATAACTGAGAGGGAAATACGTCAAGCGGCGAAGAAATTGAAAAATAAGAAATCACCATTTGTTGACAAAATACGAAATGAAATGATCAAAGCAAGCCTCGAACCACTAATGCCTGTCTATGTCAAACTTTTTAACCTCATTTTACAATCCGGAAAAATACCAGATGTCTGGTGTCAAGGCCTCATAACTCCAATTTACAAATCTGGTGACAAGAGTGATCCAACAAATTACAGAGGCATATGTGTTTCTAGTTGCCTTGCAAAACTGTTCTGTTCTATTTTAAATCGAAGACTTCACTTGTATTTTGAGGAAAATAAGATAGTACATAATTCCCAAATTGGCTTTTTGCCTGAAAACCGCACTGCAGACCTTGTTTTCACTCTAAGGACCGTAATAGATAAATATGTGCATTATCACAAGGAAAAAGTCTACGCTTGTTTCGTAGATTTCCGCAAAGCGTTTGACTGTGTTTGGCACGAAGGATTGTTTTATAAGCTGCTAAAAACGAATATAGGAGGAAACTTGTACAACCTCATGAAAAGCCTTTATTGCAACTCGACATGTTCCATCAAAATCGGTGAAAACAAAACACAGCCTCTTTCATATTCCAGAGGTGTACGTCAAGGCTGTATTTTAAGCCCTCTTTTATTTAACCTCTATTTAAACAATCTACCACATTTATTCGAAAACACCTTATCTGACCCATTTGCTCTCCCAAATGGGAAAAAAATAAATTCACTTTTGTACGCAGATGATTTAGGTATTCTATCAAGATCGAAAACTGGATTACAGAACAGTTTAAATGCGATTTCCTTGTATTGTGACAAATGGAAGCTAACAATTAATCCGAAGAAATAAAAAATTATGATATTCCGGAAACGCCCAAAGTCAACATAGGCAGTGAGTCAATTAAAATTGTCCAAGAATACACTTATTTAGGTACACGTTTAACTCCAACGGGAAACTTTACACTTGCACTCGAACACTTAAAAGAAAAGGCCCTTCACGCGTTTTCTAGTATTCGGAAGCGGACAATTCTTACCAAACTTAATCCTAATACTGCATCCCAAATTTTTGACGAGATGGTATTCCCAATCTTGAGTTACAACAGCAACGTATGGGGAATGTACACCAAGCAAGATTTTTAAAAATGGGATAGCTCCCCAATAGAAAAAATCCACCTCAAATTCTGTAAACGTTACTTAGAGGTTAACAATAAGGCCTCTAACATAGCTTGCAGAGCTGAACTTGATAGATTGCCGCTGCTTATCCCAATAAATCAGAAAATTATGAAATATTTTGTTTACCTCAACAACAAAGACAATGACTCTATAGTCAAACAGCCTTTCCTTATGTCAAAGAATCTACATTCTATGAATAATTCCGGATATTTTTCCAATTTCATAAACATGCTTGAACAATACAATCTAACCAGTTTAGATGCTGAATCTCTAGATAATGATAAAATTAGACGATATACCACAGAAATGAGAGAGAAATATCTATCTTTTTGGCGGCACAGCCTTGAAAATTCCAAAAAACTAGCATTTTATAAAACTTTTAAAGATGAATATTCTACATCTGATTATCTCTACCAGCCAAGACATAATGACGAACGACAGAATTTTGTTAAATTAAAAATAAGTAATCACAAACTTATGATTGAACATGGTGGATACTAAATCGATCATTTGCAAAGAGAAAATAGATAATGTCCCTTATGTAACTCAAATCAGGTAGAAGATGAGATTCATTTCCTCTTTCAATGTAACAAATACTCAGTACAGAGACAGGCATTTATTAATCAAATCAATCGAACAATACCTGACTTTGACAAGAAATCATCTCCAGAAAGCATAAAACTGATAATGAATTCGAAGGAACATCATGTAAATAAGTTAGTTATGAAGTTTGTTTCCTCCTGTACGAAAATACGTGATTCATTGTTAGTAATGTAACTGAATTTTTCTAGATTATTATTACTGCTGTTTGTTGTATATTTTGATTGTCATATGCATGCTTTTGCAATACTGTAAAATGATGCGGTCATGCAAATAAAGCAATTTGTTACTTCTTATTACTACTACTACTACTACTACTACTACTACTACTACTACTACTACTACTACTACTACTACTACTACTACTACTACTACTACTACTACTACTACTACTACTACTACTACTACTACTACTACTACTACTACTACTACTACTACTACTACTACTACTCCTACTCCTCCTCCTACTCCTCCTCCTCCTCCTCCTCCTACTCCTACTCCTACTCCTCCTCCTTCTCCTCCTACTTCTACTCCTACTCCTTCTCCCACTCCTACTCCTACTCCTACTCCTCCTCCTCCTCCTCCTCCTACTCCTACTCCTACTCCTACTCCTCCTCCTCCTCCTACTCCTACTCCTACTCCTCCTACTCCTACTCCTACTCCTACTCCTACTCCTGCTCCTACTCCTACTCCTACTCCTACTCCTCCTACTCCTACTCCTCCTCCTCCTCCTACTCCTACTCCTACTCCTACTCCTCCTACTCCTACTCCTACTCCTACTCCTACTCCTACTCCTACTCCTGCTCCTACTCCTACTCCTACTCCTACTCCTCCTACTCCTATTCCTCCTCCTCCTCCTACTCCTACTCCTACTCCTCCTACTCCTACTCCTACTCCTACTCCTACTCCTGCTCCTACTCGTACTCCTACTCCATCTCCTGCTCCTCCTACTCCTTCTACTCCTACTCCTACTCCTACTCCACCTATTCCTATTCCTACTCCTACTCCTACTCCTACTCCTACTCCTGCTCCTACTCCTACTCCTACTCCTACTCCTCCTCCTCCTCCTACTCCTTCTACTCCTACTCCTACTCCTCCTACTCCTACTCCTCCTCCTCCTCCTCCTCCTCCTACTCCTACTCCTACTCCTACTCCTACTCCTACTCCTACTCCTACTCCTGCTCCTACTCCTACTCCTACTCCTACTCCTCCTACTCCTACTCCTCCTCCTCCTACTACTCCTACTCCTACTCCTCCTACTCCTACTCCTACTCCTACTCCTACTCCTGCTCCTACTCCTACTCCTACTCCATCTCCTCCTCCTACTCCTTCTACTCCTACTCCTACTCCTTCTCCTCCTACTCCTACTCCTCCTCCTCCTCCTCCTCCTCCTCCTACTCCTACTCCTACTCCTACTCCTACTCCTCCTACTCCTACTCCTCCTCCTCCTACTCCTACTCCTACTCCTACTCCTACTCCTACTCCTACTCCTACTCCTGCTCCTACTCCTACTCCTACTCCTACTCCTACTCCTCCTACTCCTACTCCTCCTCCTCCTCCTACTCCTACTCCTACTCCTCCTACTCCTACTCCTACTCCTACTCCTACTCCTGCTCCTACTCCTACTCCTACTCCTACTCCATCTCCTCCTCCTCCTACTCCTTCTACTCCTACTCCTACTCCTACTCCTCCTACTCCTACTCCTCCTCCTCCTCCTCCTCCTCCTACTCCTTCTACTCCTACTCCTACTCCTACTCCTACTCCTACTCCTACTCCTCCTACTCCTACTCCTCCTCCTCCTACTCCTCCTCCTCCTCCTACTCTTACTCCTACTCCTCCTACTCCTACTCCTACCCCTACTCCTACTCCTACTCCTACTCCTGCTCCTACTCCTACTCCTACTCCTACTCCTACTCCACCTATTCCTACTCCTTCTCCCACTCCTACTCCTACTCCTACTCCTCCTCCTCCTCCTCCTACTCCTACTCCTACTCCTCCTACTCCTACTCCTACTCCTACTCCACCTATTCCTACTCCTACTCCTACTCCTACTCCTACTCCTACTCCTCCTACTCCTACTCCTACTCCTTCTCCACCTATTCCTACTCCTACTCCTACTCCTACTCCTGCTCCTACTCCTACTCCTACTCCTCCTCCTCCTCCTACTCCTTCTACTCCTACTCCTACTCCTCCTACTCCTACCCCTCCTCCTCCTCCTACTGCTACTCCTACTCCTACTACTACAGTTTCCTCCTGAATGCATTTGAAAAGTCTTTTTAAGCTATGCACAGTACTTTTAGATCTGTAGAAATGCATTCTAAGCGGCGCTATAAAATTTGTATATATTCGGTCATCCTAGGGGAACTTGAGGCTTTTCAAAATTACAAGGGCTTCAGTGTTATTTTCCCGAAAACTTTAGATGCAATTGAGCGTTTTAAGGTGATGTTACACGGGACGATTCGCAACGACGATTTTAGCGCATGACAGCGTTGCAATGTTAATTGGAACAACGTTGAAACTATTCGAAACAATGTCGTAACAATGTTTCAACGTTGTGTTGCGTTAAAAATCGTCGTTGCGAATCGTCTCGTGTAACTTCACCTCTAGGAAAGTTAGTTTTTTTTATTTTCCTCTCTCCATCACATTTTTGAATCCGAAAATTTTAGCTTTCCTTTTTCTTAGAAAATTAGCCTAAAATAAGGATCAACATATGAAAGTTAAACTTCAGAAAATCGTAGTGAATTATTTTTAGATAAGCATCGAAAATTGTTCCCGAATGGAACACTCATGTAGAAATTTTTAGCTGTATTCAAGCAATAGAAAATTTTAGGCAGTATTTGCTTCTCCGAACAGATATTTTACAGAAAACAGTCGTTGGGTGCCCCTGATAAGGTTTCATCTGATGTACAATATGACCGGAAATTTCGATACTAGGATTTTTATAGACCTTTAAAGTTGACCCTTATTTCACCTCAACCAAAAAGATTGAAAGTGAGTTATTTCAGCGGGTTTTTATTTTGCCTTAAACATAACAAAATTACATGAAGTTTACATTTTGCAAAACACAAAGGGGCCTTTGACCAATAAACAAAATAGCAAACTGAGAATTTAACACCTTGTCGCGTACGAAGTTAGCAAAGTTGCAGAATTTTTCATTGTTTTTCCCGGGGGCTCGGGGGCCGCCTTAGCGTAATTTGAACTTTTGGATTTTTCGGAAAAAGCAAAGCGCGATAGAACTTTTTATTTCCATTTTTGAAAATAGTTCACCAAAAGGTTCTTTTTCGTAGAATAAAATAAATTATGAAATTTTGCAACTGTCGGCGGACTCTCTATATTTACAATCAGGGCCCCTTAATAAGGCCTAATGTTATCACTCTTAAAGGGACAGTGTCCCGATTATGCGCACGCGCGAGCGTCATCTGTTTTTTCTTCAAAAGACAATAGAACTGTCATATTGACTCGACAAGATTTCCTTCCGGACCGCACCGCCGACAGAGATTTGTTGTTTATATTCTCAAGTAATATTTTAGACTTTCGAAGAAGTCTTTCGTCTTATATAAAAATTTGGCTCGCGGTTCGAAGACTTATCGCGATTTTATCGCTAGCTGGGCCGCCTCGCGACCCGAAAATCTCGTTCCGCTCGTTTAAAATTTTAAACTCGTGTCAGAGGTCAGTTGTTCCAAGTCTGGTAATATCTGCCTGATTTGCTCGCGTTCTAGCCTCAAACGTTTGAAAGACATAAATAAAAATGCAATCTCAACGCTATGAATCATCAGAAAGGTTAGTCAAAAATTATATTATGATTTCATGGCACTAGTTTTGCTAAACATGTAGCGCCTGTTTGTTTGATTTTGTCGGCCGTTAGGGAGATTCATTTTAAAAAGTTTACTAACGCGTCGTTGCAAAACATTCTGCTTTACGAAGCTCCCCTCCACAAGATCTCCTCAGTCACATCAATGTCTCAATGGTTTTTTTCTTACAGTCTTTATTGTTGCCGTTTCATTTCTGCGTATTCCTTTCACAATTATCCGAGCTTGTATGGAAGCTAGCAGAAGAAATAAGCCTTCAATCGGCATCAAAGTGCTTCCAATCTTTTGGTCCTACGGCCAACGGCAATAAAAGTAACGCCAAAAAATCCAGATTTTGCCCAAATCGAAAGTTAACAGGAACAATATATCATTGATCTGTAATCCTGAGAAGTTTTAGTGTCGTATTGAACACGGTCAAGCGCGATGCAAACGGATTTTTCAAGGTTCTCTTACTCTCCTCGCATCTTTTGATTTCGCGACATCCTGTCCAAAAATCAAAGTTTGGTGCATGCGCAGTAACGGGATACTGTTCCTTTAAGAGTTAAAAAGTTATTATATCTAGGACTTTATTACATTTAGGGTCGTTTATTACATTTAGGCCTTCTACACAGGCAGCAGTTTTTTTGTTCATTTTTTTGAGTCGCAGCGTCGCAAACCATTATACAGTAGGGCGCTCTGGGGAACTTTTGCTCAGGTCCGCGTAAATATCCCCATTATTCATACAGATACAGATAATAGCTGTGGTCACACTACAGACTTTTTACCTAGGCAAACTCGACTTGTTGACAGTTCACCGAGGGAAACTTGATTTTTTAAGTGTGACCGATTGTTCCCTAGGTAACTTACCTCGGGAAAATTTTATCGTCTTGGTCTTGGATATGTCTCGAAAACAATAGAGTTTCCCTCGACAGTTACCCCATAGCGATAGCTAGGGGGAAATGAAATACTGAGGTTGCTAGCCAATAGACGCTCATCGGCGAAGCGCTTGATGACAGAACTGGACATAGCTCACGCTGTGAAAGAAACTTGGGGGGCACGAGTCGTCTACGTCTGCGCCTTTCTTCACCTTGCACGTTGAATTAGCGTACGAAATAACAGCGCCGAAATGAATTTACCTCGGGATATTTTTGATGAATTTGCCTTAGGTAATTTACCTAGGTAAAAGTCTGTAGTGTGACCACAGCTAATATTGCGAATGGACAGATATTTACGGAGTTGGAGACTTGTAGACTGTTGGAATTAGCTTTTATTAACTTGCTTGATTTTAAGTGATCCTTTCATGATTACTGTCTCGTTACTCGATATCTTTTTAATCAGGCGTCAAGAGGTCCTCTGCATAAGGCTGCTATCAGGGGAGAATACAGAATGGTCAAAATACGTGTTCAATGTGGCGAAGATGTGGATCAAAGAGATCAGGTTTTAGTCTTCTCCAGTTTATGTAATTTTTGTGCGAAACCTTAAGCCCGACTTCTCGCTGTCGCTTGGCTTGGGGATTCTTACTTTTTTTTCTTGCCTTAGTAGACTACAAGTAGGCGCTTGTGTTGGGGTTTTGCGCCAGCTTTCGAGCTGGCAGGGTAAATGAAGCAAGAAATTGTATAAAACTCTTATCGCATACCTTGCGTTAGTGAATGAATTCATCCCTCATTGGCCTGTGATGACAGACACCGTTATTAAGACGGATAACATAACGGGAAAATTCGCCAATTTCTCTGTTTTTTTTTTCCCGTACTTGGCAATTGTTTCAGGATACTCGGATTTACCTATATTTACTATGTGTCTAGAAAATGGACACGAAAGCGTCACATTACAGCTCACGATGTTGTAAATGGATTTGATTGATAATGAAATGAGATCTTGCGCGAATGTTTCCTTTAAGGCTGGTTTTCACTAGCAACGGAGTCGGAGTCGGAGTCGAAATCAGGAGCGTAGAACTTTACGATCAAGTGAAGTCAGCGTTGTGATTCCGTTTGCGACTCCTTCGCTTACGATCAAGTGAAAACTAGATCGTCGGAATCGCAAGCAGAAGTACAAGAACTAAGCCAATCACAAAGCGTGGGAATGTGCATTGTAAGTGGTTCATTCTTCCTCTTCTGCTTCCGACTCCGACAGTCTGGTTTTTACTTGATCGTAAGCGACGGAGTCATGAGCGGAATAGGAAGAAAATGGAAACTTACTGATTCTTACGACTCCGATTGCGTCGCTCTTGCCACTTCGCTTACGATTCCGACTCCAGCTTCGTCGCTAGTGAAAACCAGCCTTTAAACGGACTCTTGTTGACACTGAGGGACGTTCCGACATTCTCTGCGGTAGTCGTCATCAAAAAACTCGTCTGATTGCTTTCACAAAGAAAGACGACTTCCTTACAGGTTTTAGAAACATCAGTTACTGTTACCAACAGTGCTATCCAGGACTACAATCACTCGGATGATCGTAAACTGTGAAGTTATGGAGGAAATGTTGCTAGACTAATTACGTTCCCAACATGAAAATAATGTTTAAGGCTAAGCACTGCAGGGAATGAAAAGTTTTTTACTTGTTTAGTGGTCGGTTTTTGTTTATTTTCGTTTGTTTCTAGTTGTTGTCGTTATTTACTTTTTTACGATAGTAACCTGCGGATGTTCTGGACGGTATTTTCCTCACATAAAAGAATCAGGTCTCTGAATTTAACAAAAGAATTGGTCTAGACTACCAATTTCTGCTGGAAAGTGACCTGCAACATTGCATTTGAGTTCAGTTAGAGTGTTCCTCTTAGATTGTTTCAGATAAACCAAAGAGGATAAAGTAAAGACGCTTTGACTTTATTTTTAGCTTGGTCGTAAAAATTAGTCCAATAACAGCCTCTAAGTTTATTTTGCAAGACCATCGTTATAAACGGGACTAGCTGGCATCTTTCAACGCTATCTAACTGCGTTGTTTTTTTCTATATTCGGCAGTTTTCTCAGACCCCTCTTCATCTTGCCTGTTGGTATGGACAGGAGTCAGTTGTTAAACTTTTATTGAAACATGGTGCGAACGTCAACGCTGAAGACAGAGTGAGTTAGTAAATGTTTTATAATTCCAACAATATATTGCCGTGAGAACATGAACGTCTTCAGTCACCGTAATAGACTAATTCCAATATATTAAAACTCATACTTGGCTGCGAGGCTTGGGAGAAAAAGCAAAAGAAATCATGTTAAAGCTCAGCAATGAATAACACATTTTTTTGTTTTATTCCCCAAGCCTCTGAGTATGAATTTAAATATATCGAAAATGGTCTATTTATTACAACTAGCAGACAACCACTGGACCGGGGCGGGGGGGGGGAGGGGAGGAAACTCTATTGTTTTCCACCTAAGTTTCTTGACCCACTCCGCCTGCCAGTATGACGTCACACAGTAACGGGCAAGAGCCTCGGGTCGCTTGTGCAAATTAGCAAGGGATACGACAGTTATTTGGATGATTGAGGTCGAAGAAAAGCTAAGAAGCTAGCAAATATCTCTTGATATCGCTATATATCGCTTATTGATCGAATGTGTGTGAGCTTTGGTGTTGCTATAATCTGCTTGTGTAAACCGTTTTGATATTTTGTGTCCGTGATTGTATAATTTTGTTAATTTGTTTTGCGGGCCGTGTTGCGGGATCGCCATCTATTTCACGGGACCGGTAAGGTCACCAAGACTTAAATCTTTTTTTTTTTTCTCTAAAATAGGCAAGGCGTAGTCTCCAGCATAGGAGGTGCCATTCACAGTTCACACATGTTTTTGTTTCATCTATTCGTTTGCTAATTAAAAGGGCCTAACTTCATATCATTCCTTTCGAGTGTGGGCCTCCTGTTGATCTCCTACTTCTCCACCAAATTCAGTAAAGCTAGTTCGATCGATTATCTACATCGAGTCGGCCTGTTGAGCCCGAAATAATGCGAAATAGCTCTGAAATACGCGCTTAAGCTAATTTTCCTCAAATGTATATTTGAATTCATAATAAATACAGCTCCAAAAGCTTCAAAAAGTGTCTATGGCAGAGCAAAATTGTTTTGATATGACAAAATTAATTCTTCAAATCATGTGTGTCATTGTGGTGCAGTGGTCAAGGAGTTGCTGGCACGTGCAGATAAACTGGGTTGTACTCCTGGCGACGCTTTTTTCTGTTTCTTTTTACCGTTTTTTTTTTCTGCTTGGTCTCTTTTTTTAACATTATTTTTCCTTTTGGCCTTTTTTTCTTTATTCTTACTGCTGACCCTGCTGGTCATGCACTTGGATCAATATATATTTTAAGCTTAAGTCCGGAGTTTTATTTTGGAAAAGGGACTTCAAAAGCTCTTGATCTGGCCAAGCTTACAACCAGAAAAAAAACATAAGCTGTCAAGACACGTCCCTTCTCTAAAACAGCTGAATTTTTTTCAATGTAAGTTGACATCATGACAAACAACACACAGTGCACCACAAACTGTACTAATTTACGCCCAACACCCACCAGTGACCCACTGGCGAAAGTTAAACTTGCCTTTTGTACGTCTTCTTAATCATCGATATTATTACCCTAAAAATATAACTGGGTTTGCCCCAAAAGATCATTGAACGAAACCTTTTATTGCTTTTCGGGATTTAATTACAGAATAACAGGTGTATGCCCAATACAGTATTAAAATGCAGTAATGCAACAAGATTCAATGCTCACAGGCTCTCACAAATACCTGTCATTTAGCTTCCTCTTTCAACCCTACAGCTAAGCGAACTTTGAGAGGATGATATGGGGTTACAATAGCTCTGAAGAGCTGAAAATACGCACAATGTAAAGTATAATATATCCTTTGATGAACCTCCTATTGCTGTGTCTAAACTCGTAAATCTTGCTGTGCACTGACCCTCAAAAGTGTGACCGGTCGGTATGATTGCCCATAAAATTTACTCGACGATAGAAAGGAATCTTTAAAATTCATTACACCACTGGACATTTCATTCCAGAAAAGTACTTAAGTCTAGTTTTCTATGACAGTAGAAACCTTAAAATCTCCAAAAAAAAATCCAAGAAATGGGAACAGTATTTCCGTGATAAAATCGAAATTTTTATCCGTCTGTTCGATGAACACTTTGCTCGCCATTTTGAAAGTCACTGACACAAGACTTGACGTCATACTCGCAGGCGGACTGTACCACAGATTTCCTTGGAGACACCTCCCCCCTCCCCCCTGCACGGGACCTTTACTTTTGTGAATATTATGCACTTCCTTCAAGGATTTTCAGAGATCTTTTTACAAGAATGGCCCAAGTACGTTTGCCAGACTGCTTTTGGTGAGGTAGTTTGCAAGTATTGAACAGAAGCAATGAGCTATGAATACCCCCTAATGTGATTGTGAATTAGAGATAGACCACCATACCGGGGACTACTTCCCTTACTCTGGGTTTTTTAGCGTCGCACAGAATGTAGTATATGTGTGTTTAAGGGTTGTGAGACGAAGCTTGAGGTTTATCGTCCTTATCCGAGAAGACTAGCCGTTTTCTAAAAAAATGGTGGTAAGGGCTGAAATCCAATTTGCAGCAAAAACTATGGTGATGTCATTGTCACGTGATATTTATTCCGATCGCCCAAAAATAATAATATATCGATTTAGCCAGGGCTAAAAGCGAAGCTCTCGTTAATATTTATAGTTTGTTCAAACAAAATATAAAATCGTGTAATGCTAAGCGCCAAAGGCAACGCCGGAAAACGGTGAAAAACAACAATAGGTCTCATTAGCAAAAAAAGCAACTTTGCATGTGCAGCACCCTTTTTTTGTACATTTCTTTGCCGTTGCTTTACACGACTACAACGTGAAACTTCCAGAAACTTCTTAGTTAAACGTTGTATGGAGGAAGTGTCGTATGTGTTCTCGTTCACTTTTTTTTCACTGCCGCTCATTTTCACCTTGCATTGGTGGCCGCTAGCATTTCTTATATTGTCACCGCCGCTACAAAATCGCTACAAAAGCGAAAAGACTCGGCCAGTGAAGTGAGCGAGGGAGTCTGGGGAGGATGAGGATTAGGAAGCTCCGCCGCCTTTCCCCCTCCCCAGTTCACCACTCTGCTCGCTTCGCTCGCCGATTTCCTTCCTGTTTCATCCCGTTTTTTCCCTTTTCTCCCCACTACGCAGCCTGGTCCCAGGCTAATGTTATAATGGTTTTACAATTCGCATTCCTCGTTAATATTTAATATTAGGAGACTAAAGAGACGACTGGGGACGAGTCGGGAGTAGAAGGGGCGTTTATTAGATAAGATGAGCTTATTTTGGAAGTGGGCGTTTATTACGTCATTTACGGTACCGGTATTTAGAATATTGTCCTTGGTAAATAGCAAGTGGTAAGTAATACGTATCAAACTACTTGTGATGTTTTTAGTTTCAACGTACACCTCTGCAAAATGCTGAACGTCAAAATCACCACTCCATAGTGCAGTTGTTGCGGAAGAATGATGCCATGCTAAGTCTTGATCAACCGGTAAGATATCAGATTGTATGTCCTTCTTGCCAACCTTGTGTTTCAGATGTTATACTACTACATGAGAAATTACTGCAATTTGATTGGCTTAGAGCAGTGGTATTTCAGCTTAATTTGAAATACCTACATGTGAAAATTACAAACCTTTTGTGGGTAGCAGTATAAACAAATAATAGCATGATTTGTACGTGATATTTGGCATAAATACCACTCGGATATTTCACAATTGTCTCAAATTTCACTCGCCTAACGGCTCGTGAAATTACGTATAACAACTTTGAAATATCACTCGTGGTATTTATACCAAATATCACTACAAATTATGCTATTACCTATATAAATTCGCTTACATTTGTTGTATTCTTTGTTGATAATGTGGAACGTTACTGTAGGACCTATTCGTTGACGTATGAGCTTTTATCGTAGCTTATATCGCGGAGACCTTATATTTGTTTTTCTCTACACGATCCCTCGGTTACGCCCATCCGGTGATCACAGTATCGTGAATCTTATGTTAAAAGGACACTACATATCTTAAGAGGTTGAGTGACTCAGTTTTTTTTTTCCCGTGAGCTTACTGTAAAACAAACTTATAAATAGTGGACGCTAGCAAATACCGCGTGTGTCCTATTAATACCGGGTTCATCGTTCATTTTTGAGCTAATAGCTCATATGTCAGTGGTGTGAGCGTATGCATCTTTGTGGCTTTGTATCTTTGTATGTTGGGATGTTTGTTGCAAGAGCCAATAAGGTTGAAGGTACCACGAGTTGATGCTTAGGAACCAATGAGATCTTGGCATCTATTTAAACATGGCATTGGTAAGGTCGAGAAAGGGCACTTTGAGACCGCCATCTTGATCCTTCACAATTTTTCCGTCTTTTATTACGGGTACAGGTGTTTGGAAGCATTACATAAAATATCTTCATGATTCAAACGCTGTGAACAGTGATGCAGCTGTTTTTAACACTAAAATATGAACCCTTAAAAGGGTTCATATTTTAGTGTGGATGCTGCCTCAAGACATTTGTGACCGATTCGGCTATCGCGAACGGTACTGACAACGCACGTATTTACAAGTTGTGTTTCACCTGCTTCCAGTGCAGGTAGAGTATAAAAGGTGATATATTTTCAAAGCTCTTCCAATGAAACAATAATTGTTATTTAGATATGAACTTTAATTCGAAAGCATGCGGCGTATAAATTGTGGTTTTAGATGTTTCAAAGGCAGCTTATTTTTTGGAATTTGTATCGAGTATTGTTAATCCTGTAAACAAGCTTTATTCTCTCGCTTACAAAGTTCAACAGACCTTTTTCGTTCTGGCAAAACAAAAAAAAAGAATAATAAGTGAACAACATGATACATCCTTCCTGCATACTAAGTATTATAGTTACTGAAACGTATTTTATTTAGTAAAGATGCGTAACTTAAGTAGAAACAGTAGCGTTAGGGTATAAAATTGGAAGTAGCTAGTTGACACAATAATTAGATACTGTTGTATTGAATTTCGGCAGTTTGATAATTTTCTTGGAAATTAATAAATGTTAGGCTATCAACTTTGACGTTGCATGAAACATAATTTAATTGCAGATGTTGTTATAAAGCCGAGGTGATTTCTTAAAATCGTGTGAGAAAATTTGGTAGTAAAACAATTTGCCTTTTTTTAACGTACGAATTGTAAAAGGGCCAAAGACCAACATCTTCATATCGAATTGTGTGCATGAGTTATTTTTATAATTCTGTTTACTAGATTACTGTGTGATAACTCGAATTCCCTCACGTACGAACCACGAAAGGGGGCAAAGTCCAATACTTTCACGTGCCAGCTGTGTGACAGTACATCTCATGCAGATTGGCTTTTTACAATAATGATAGTAACTTGAACGTATGAAGACCTGTTTCGTTTAGTAACCAATGCCTTAAAAAAGGCTCTTGTCTTTTAAGAAGCAATAGCTTTTAAAGCGTGAAGAAATAAGTTGTCGGAGTTAAAGACTGTTTCAGAAATGTTAATAAATGTTAGGCTATCAACCTTGACGTTGCATGAAACATAATTTTATTGCAGATGTTGTAATGAAGCCGAGGTGATTTCTTAAAATCGCGTGAGAAAATTTTGTAGTAAACAATTTGCTTTTTTTTTTTTACCTACGAATGGTAAAAGGGCCAAAGACCAACATCTTCACGTGCAAATTGTGTGCATGAGTTATTTTTATTATTCTGTTTACTAGTTTACTGTGTGATAACTCGAATTCCCTCACGTACGAACCACGAAAGGGGGCAAAGTCCAACACGTGCCAGCTGTGTGACATTACACCTCATGCAGATTGGCTTTTCACAATAATAAATAGGAACTTGGACGTCTGAAGACCTGTTTCGTTTTGTAACCAATGCCTTAAAAAAGGCTGTTACCTTGCAATAGCTTTTAAAACATGAAGAAATAAGTTGTCGGAGTTAAAGAGTAGAATCGCACGTGAAAACCTCGTGAATTATGATGATGCAACCATCTACCACAATGATAAAAATCCTGGCATTTTGTAACTATTCAGTATTCGACGAGTCACATTTTGGCCTAAGAAACTCCGGGGAAACTTTAGAGTTTTCGTTCTAATCAACGTTTGGTGAGTAGAAACTTATTTTGCTTTAACAATTTGTTTGACTTGCACCAGATGTAACAGGGAAAGACAGAGGAAAGTCAATATATAGCTCGAGGATCGACTCAGCTGAGCGTTTCGCGTTTTCATTTATGTACCGCAATACCCAATTTCGCACAAAAACCCAATCTACATTTAGGATGAAAAAGGTAGATTCATCACTCTTGGTAAGGTTACACCGAAGCATTAAAGTTACACTGAAGCATTCAGAATAGCTCATGCACGTTTAACGTGCCTATGTTAGTTCTTAGTCATTTATGTCTATGGTTCTGGCGTTTTGTGTTACACACATGCGCTGGTTTTGGAGACACTGGAGAAATATTGTACAATCACATGGTGAAATGAGACCACACTAATCGATAGTTTGTTGCTTCTTGAAGCATTTAACAAGCAAAATTTGAAAAACGTTACTCGGCGTTTTGATGTATCATACATACATCATTATCAAGAGTGAGAAATGTTAAATTTCAAAACACTGTTGTTTGGAAAGTGCATCTCAGCTTTAACTATTACACTTAAGCACTAGTCAATTGAAATCCCCATCCCCGAGTCCCGGGATGGACGGGGAATTAACGCGTCAATGCCGGGGATTTCACGCGTATTTAACAGCATGTAGTCACCGGGAGACCAATAATTTAACACCTACCTTCAAATAGCGGGGCATTTTAGCGGGGATTTTAACATTGCACCGGAAGTTACGTGTAGTTAGCATTGCACTGCTGATAAAGACTTGCTGATAACAGACTACGCTAACGTAAAACAGTAAGGAACAGTCAAAAACCGTGGCAACCACACGCAAGCCGTGACAGCTGCACTTTTTTCAGGCATTTAAATGAACCAGGATACAAGTTTTCCATTATAACAACAGGAATTTCAAGTCACGTACGTTATTCATGGAGGAGAAAGGTGTCTGGTTGGTCTCTTTAAGTCTTTTGTCGAGCGAAGACCTATGTTAAGACATCCATGCGATGGTCTGTTTCTTTCTACCTCAGTAGCAAACGAAACCGAAAAATTTAAACATCTGGTTCAAACTAAACCAATGAGCGAAAATATCATAACCAACATAATGAAATTATCCGTAGCTGGTACTAGCCTTAAAGAAAGTGCGAAAAAAAGTTTGCGAGTCATTAAGTGCAAGACAAACAACAGTCAGCAAGCTGAAGAAAGCAAAGATTGTAACTTCGGAATATATCGCCAATGTCACAGGCCACAGAGGTATAAATTTCGTCAACGACTACGATGAAGCCGACGAAGAAGAGCGACTTTGACTCTCTCTTGCAATATCCAAACGAAATAATGAAAACCTCAGCGCTAAGAAAAAGCAAATATTATATTAATACTGGCAGTTTCCGACATCACAACAACTGTGGCTCCACTCACCCATCGATGGCAGCGTCAAAGGAAAAAAAAATTCCCTCCTCCATTTTCGGGTTTTAAATCTCAAAAATTTCTCCATAAAATATGCTATGAATCATCTAGCTATGATGGGGTCTCAGGAACAGACAATGATGAACAGTGACGTTAAACAACTTAGCAAGTGTCTTTCATCTTTGTCTGCTCGAAGCGTTCTCCTGATTTCAAAACGACAGTATACTTCTTGTAAACGCCGAGCTCTCATAAAAGAGGATAAATTTAAAAACACTTACTTTTGCCGCTGTAAACCGAGTTATCTTTAACAGGCTGGTGACCATGTAAAATCAGTCCTTTCACATTTCCAAGTTCTTAGGTGAATGACTTTGAAAACGTTGGTCTTGAAAAAGTTTGAATTTGACAAAGGTAATTATTATAGTCTGTTTCAGCCAATCAGTTGAATGAACTAAAAACGCGCGCGCTGTCAAAATTTGTTGTTGTAGTTATGTTTTACGTGTATATTATTAATAAGTAATCACATGATTTTTCTCCTGCAATTTGGAATAAGTAAACGCTTGTAAATTTTTCAAAGACCACAAAGTGCACTCGCCCTACGGGCTCGTGCACTTTTTTTTGGTCTTTGAAAAATTTACTCGTGCTTGTTTATTCCAAATTGCACTCGAAAAAAAAGTATAGGTAATCACATGATTTCAAATCATGTGATTAACTATACTATTAACTATACTATATATTTTTCTATTCGGCTGAGCGTAGCGATAGAGAGTAGAAGTCTAATGCCGTCTGACTGGAAACCTCTTGTCAGTAATATTTGGTCACAATGTTTTACCTCTTGCATGAAGAATAATTAATGTGCTTTTCATGAAATTATTTAAGGCCGCGGGGACACCGATCTATGAAGAAATTCATAGGCAAAAATTTGGTCTCTGCTGCATTTTTTAAAACGCTTATATCTCAGCTGTTTTAGAAGCGATTTAGATAAAACTTTACAGGGAGATTGTGGAATGTTAAAAGTTTAGGGTTGGTTGCACCAAATTGGGAAATCGTGATTTTGTGTTCAAGTTTGCGGAAAAAATAAAAGACAGCACTCTGTGATGTTATTAGTAAATGATCATTCAAACCCTCTAGTGTCATGTATAGAGCAGATTTTACAATTTAAAGATTGCTAGCAAGATATAATCGCTTAAATGAACAAAATCTGTCATACTTGAAATGAACACCTTATATCTTTTTATGAAAGCGCTCTTTTAGAATTCCGCTCTATTCATTTTTTATTATTATTGAATGAATGATTACGAACTACTTATACAACATGTACTTTACCACATCTATATCAATAAAGAACTACTACTAATACATAAATGACATTATTAAAAACTGAATCATTTGATAATGCAATTCTAGCGTTTTGATTGGCTTAGCCATTACGGTATATGAGCCATTATACCATGCTCTCCATATATGGTCGGTGTACGCGTCAGTTTAAAATTGGAAGCTAGCTGAGATTTTTTTTCCGCGAAGGATAGAATGGCGCCCGAAGCAAATCGTTTTAATTTATTTCTTAGAATACAAGAAAATGCAATTTCATCGGGAAAATAACAAACAAACAAAAAAGCCACAAGAGCTTGTTTGAAAGTTTATCGAAAAACACATGAAAATACATGAAACTAAAATACCTTGACCAGCTACGAAAGGAGACAAGTGTTGTTTCTTCATAATTGCGAAGCCACTCGCCGAGTCGCTCGCCGATACATAACTGCGGCTTGTTTATCCGAAATGGAGAATATAAATCACAAGCAACCAGAATACAGGCTATGCAGCCATTCACTACAGCAATCGAGGCGATAGTGTAGCTTCTTTTCTCGTTCAGCAAAACCAGCTGGTGGCTTCAAACAACTTCATAACAAGCGACCGAGGAAATAGTTTTTCTCCGTTGTTCTTACTTTTGTAACTGCACCGAAAATCCAAATTCACAGTAATTTCGACGGCTGTTACTTAAAAATTATTTTTCTTCACATTATCTGCCAGATTTTTTTAGCCGTCCCGCTGCGTAAAATCCTAGAATCTCGATGAGTTTTTAAAAGTGTTCATCGCTACAATGTTTTGATTTTTCATTCATCCAGTCCAGAGGAGTCCTTTCACGTGTTCACAGTTTTGATAGACGTGTGACATGTGAATGGGGAAGTCCTTTGTCTCTTCCGGTAATTAAGTCGGGGAGATTCAACGAGATTTTGTTAGCCTGCGAGCAAGCTCTCCTCGCGCGTTCTCGCGAGACTCGTTTCACTCGCCCAAACAGGAGAGCTTGCTCGCAGGCTAAGATTTTGTGGGCGTTTTTAATAAAACAATTATTCCACTCGCGCTTGTTGGATATGAAATGATTGGAATAATTGTTAACTACCTACATACAATACTAATCAGTGGTGTATCCAGGGGAGGGGCCCGAGGGGCTTGGGCCCCCCTTTATATTTAGACCAAATTGAGGCCCGAAAGGCCGAAAAATATTTTTTTGGCCACCCCCTGTCTTATCTCAGGGTCTGAATGACCACCCCGCCCCCCCACCCCTCTTATCTGAAGGTTTGCATCCGCCACTGCTAATAATGAAGTACAACAAAATTTTGGTACTACTACTACTACTATTACAAAAATAAGAAACAAGATGATTGAATTTTAATTCTCGCTTAGCACCGCAGAATAACTGAAACTTTTCCCATTTACATTCCTAGTCGGCTAAGTATTTGTTATTTGATTTCATAAGTTTCTTTTCTAATTGGTGAACATGACTGACTTTATTTGAATAATATTGTAAAAGAAGGATAAGTGCATTAATTACTACATTCATAAATGTGTCGCTTACCTACGACTAACATGTGATTAATAAACAAGTAATATTCTTTCTTTTGCCAAAATCCAAAAAGTATAAACGTGTAGGAAGTGGTATGCAAACGAATTTAACTCCCGCAAACACGCAACAACATAGAACAGGGTGTGTAAACGGACGCAAAATGTAACATCCAACAATGCTGGTTTTGTTGGCCGTTTGCACGTGACCAAACAGTTGCACTGATGAAAATGGCTTTCATCAACTTGATATATGATCACAGTTTGGTTAAAGGATGTTTTTTTTTTTTTACAGGCGTCGAAAGGTTCTCTGCACAGGGCTGCTGTAAGTGGACAACACGAGACGGTCAAAGAGCTTCTTGAGAGTATTGAAGATGTGGATCAAAGTGACGAGGTATTAGTCTTTTTCAGTTTATGTAAATCTAATGTTATGCCCAGCCTCTCGCGTTCGCTTTACTTGCGGATTCTTTTTGTTCATAGTCAGAATAACAAAATTGCGCGAACGGTTTGAAACGCCAGTGAATAACAGTTCACTTATCAAATTAAGGGAATTTCGAAATGTTTTGTCAACAAGAGTTGCACAGTAGGATGTTATTCTCGTGGGGCGAGTTATTAAGGGAAAAACAGGCAGGAATTCGCCAGTCAGATTGTGAGCGATAATTCGTTAAATTCAAGTTAAAATCTCCTACTATTTTTACAAAACTTGTTTCCTCTAGTTATTTTAGCCAAAACTGTCCTGAAGTATCGACGTCTGCAGTGAGACTACCCAGTCTTTGGGAAACATATAAATTGTTGTTTCATGCAATTTATTTTCTACAACTACATCGTTGACATTCTTTTATATCCTACGTTAAGATAACCCCATCAAATGATACTTGTACTGTGGAATCTCACGGACTGCATTCAATGGATATATTCATTCGTTAGTAAAACAGGAGAAGTCGGGTCGCAAGATTCTCGTGCGCCCGCGTAATTCGCTTGCTCTTACTAGTTTACCTTGAGAGAGCCTGAAGGGACTACTCTTAGTCAGTTTCAAATGGCATAATCCGACTATATCGAAAGGTTGCTGGCATATCTTTAACGCTTCCAAAGCTATGATGTCATGAGATAATAAGCTATGTAATTATTTTTGTTGTGTGCAGCGTAGTGTATATGCCACTTGTTCCTAGTTTTTGTTTCATTAAAATTTCAAAAGCTATCTCGTTTACTCAATGGTACATCAAGTTACGTTCTACCAGCCAAACGCAACTAGCTTTTATTACATCCTGCAGATCGCGCCGTTGCCGCGTCCCTATCGGAGACCTTCTGATTCGGGCTCAGAATCACCAAAAGAGCGCGAAGAAGAAAGCGAGGTAAGTTAAGAACGTTTGGGAAGGTTGTACTGTTGTAAACTATGTAGCTGTTACCATGTGTTTGTTATAAAGAGTGTGCTACTAGATTCGCTCGTACAAAGTGGAACTATTATTACATCTCAAGTATGTCTAATGCCGTCACTGAAAACCTCTTGTCGGTAAAATTTGGTGAGAATATTTTACTTCTTGCATAAAGAATAATTAATGTGCTTTTGACAATTAAATTGTTTAAGTCTGCAGGGGACACCGATCTATGGATAATTTTATAAGACAAAATTTTGCCTGTCGGCTACATCTTTAAAAACGCTTGTATCTCGGCTTTTTTAGAGGCTATATTTAGATGAAACTTTTCAGAGACATTGTGGAATGATGGAAGTTTAGGGTGGTTGTTTTTTATTTGGTAGTTTGCGCCTTAAGGCAATGCTTTAAGCTACAGTGTTACACCAAATTGGGAAATCATGATTTTGTGTCCAAGTTTGCGAAAAGAATAGAAGACAGCACTCTGAAATTTTATTAATAAATGATAAGTCAAACCCTCTAGTGTGTCATGTATAGAGTAGATTTAAAGATTGCTTGCAAGATACAATCGTTTAAATGAGCAAAATCTGTCATCCCTGAAATTAACGCCTTATATCTTTTTTGGAAGCGCTCTATTAGAATTTCGCTCAATACATTTTTTAATCATTATTGAATGATTGAATACGAACTACTTACACAACATGTACATTACCTCATCTATATCAATAAAGAACTACTACAAATATACAAAAGATTCTACCTACATACAATGCTAATGCAACTATCACTAATATTACAACAATAAGAAGCAAGATGTATTATAAAATTCCCACCACTACGACAGAATAACTGAGATTTTTTCCATTTGCATTCCTATTCGGCTACTTTGTATTTTGTTTCTTTTCTGCAAAACCAGGCTCAGGCAAATCCGTGCGTTTTGATTGGTTCTTTCTCGGTCGGGATTTTGGAGTACGGACCGTTTCCAACGGTCCAGGCCGTGTATTTTTTTTTGGAAGCGCTCTATTAGAATTTCGTTCAATACATTTTTTAATCATTATTGAATGAATGAATACGAACTACTTACACAACATGTACTGATTTACCACATCTATATCAATGAAGAACTACTACAAATATACAAAAGATTCTACCTACATACAATGCTAATGCAACTATTACTACTATTACAAAAATAAGAAGCAAGATGTATTTTAAATTCCCACCACCACGGCAGAATAACTGAGATTTTTCCCATTTGCATTCCTAGTCGGCTACTTTGTATTTTGTTTCTTTTCTAACTGGTGACCATAACTGACTTTATTTTAAAAAATTGTAAAGGAAGGATAAGTGCATTTATTATATGGCAAAACCAGGCTTAGGCAAATCCGTGCGTTTTGATTGGTTGTTTCTCGGTCGGGATTTAGCAGAACGGACCGTTTCCAACGGTCCAAGCAAGCCGTGCATTTTTGTTTTGGAGCATTAAGCTGGCAACTTCAAAATTTGCAACCAAAACGGCGAAATAAAATGTGAAAATTTGTCATTCTTCATAGCGAAACTACCAGAAAAAGTTAAAAGGATTGAAATTTTAGTGAGATTTCAAGGATGATGGATGAAGAAGAAGAACATTCTCCGAGAGAGATCAGTATTATCCTGAACATCTGGAAACTTTTGATGTAGAAAATGGAAAAGGCATCGCCAAAAGCCAGGAGGCCAAAGACGATTTTATCAACCAACAGAAAAGTGCAAGCACAAACGGGGAGACTGCTACTGATATGAACACTTTTCTCCGCTACATCGAAGTTAATGGTATGAAAAATGAGAAAACTGAAAGCTTACCTGCGTCCGAGCTTGACCACTTTTTGTCGAAATTTGTTTGAACGCACGGAGGCAAAACGGAGAAGAATAACAGCCGGCGACAGTTTCCAGTTTTCAGCCCAGTATAAGCTTACAGCGATACTTAGAAGAAATACCCATTTAACATCCCAAGGACAATGAGTTCGAAAAATCAGAAAAGTCCTTGCAGCGAAGCGAAAGTCACTTGTTCTGACATGAGCACGGCAAAGGAAATAAACTGAAAGCTGCTCAGGACATCGACGAAGACGAAGAGGATGCCCTTTTTTTTTAATTTTGAATTCGGCGACCCCAGTCCAGTTGCGCCTCAAAGAACTGTGTGGTAGTTTTTACACAACACTTCGGTCTCCGAGCAAGAGAATATCAGTCAAGCGATCGGTTACTGTCTTCCACCGTTCCAGTTTTTACAGGTGCAAACTAAACATAGTATCCATCGGCAGGTGCACATTCCAAATATTTCATGGTAATGTCAAAATTGTCCAGTATGAAAGGAAGCGTCGAATTGTTATCGACAGCGATGAGGACGATTGACTTTGAAGCTATGTTTGTCAACTACGTCCAGTTTCAAACTTAGACTTTCACTTGACACTGACTTGATCCATATTTCAATCAAGAAAGTATTGTTTGATCGACAAAAAAAACCGTTCCTCGAATTTTAGAATCAACAATTGCTTTTGTGAGATTCCGTTACAAAGCGTTTTTGAAGTTTTATTTAAGCGAGTTTAGGACGATTTCACATTCAATGAATTTGTTTTTCGAACTCGTGGTAGCTTGCTTTTGTCTGAGTTGCTCGCGTCATCAAGAATACGTCACGGAAGCCACCGGAAGTGCATTTTACTATCAGAAGCCGAGTGCCATATAATAAAAAACTTACTAACCGAGCTTGCTCGACCTGTACTGGGGAATATTGGCCCTCAGTCGTGGCAGTACGGACCCCGCTGCGCTCGGTTTGTACTGCCACGACCTCGGGACAATATTCCCCAGTACGGCCCTCGCGCTCGGTTAGTAAGCGGTTATTATTACGACATTCATAAAATATGCCGCTTAACTTAACAACGAACACGTGATTAAAACGGCTTGGAAACTAAAATTTCGAGGACGTTTTTGGACTTTTTACATTTAAGGCATGAATTTTTCGTCATTTCAGGCCATGGAACCTAAAAATGAGCCTAGCTACAATCTTGGACAAAACTGTTGAGAAAATTGTATACTTGGACAGCATTTTTCTAAACGTCGTAGCTGTACCGGTTCTTCCCTCTCCCCCTTCCCCTGAAAGCAATGTTGTTGTGCATTCAAAAGAAAGCCTGATCCCTGGGCGTTTGTGGGAAGCAACATTGAATTGGGGGAAGGGGTTTTCTTTCCGCAAAGGCGTCGTTTTGGAAATAGTTTTGTTGCGTAGGAAAATGGACATGATGGGGAAAACTTTCTCAAGTAGTTTTGTCCGGGATTGTATTTGACTGGGAAAGGCGATTTGCAGCCTTTAGCGCAGCCAAATAAGCCTGTTCTTTATAAATGTAGTACATTTCAAAGAAAAGTAGATAATTAATGCAAGATGAGTGAAAACAGAGGCGTTTATGACAAGAAAACCAATTGGTATGTCTTCCTTGATTGGAGTGGTCAGTAAAGAAGGTTTGCGAAATTCATTTTCCATGCATGGTTTTTACGCGCGCTTTGAGTAAAGAGTAGCGGGCATATATTGCGCCTTTCGAGGACGAAAAGGACGTTTCCGTCAAGCAGATTAGTCAGAAAGCGGGAATTTTATCCACTACGATTCGATCAACAAATAACACATGAAACTTTTGCTGAATTTTTAGAGCGCGTGACCCGACAACTTTGAACAATTTTCCCATCGCCGAAATAGTCAATGGGCAAGCACTTGCAATGAATAAAAGCATCAAATGGAGAGAGGATTAAATATTTACAAAAGCTGCATTTTTACTTTTCACATTTGATGCTTACTTTTGAAATTGTAGTGATATCCAGTCCAAAGAAACACACTATGAAATCTAGAAATGTCACGCGCGATAACGTGACAAGATGTACTATCGCGTGACCTGTAAAAGTGCACGTTTTGTCTTCGGGCTACATATGACTGGAAAAAATTATGACCTAAATTGATAATTTGTCAACCAAGGCATGATAAAAGTTGCCATAGTTGACTTGTAATCTTTTTCTCTCCACAATATCTGCAAGTCGGAACGATTAACAGGACATTTTTGAGCGCCTGCGAAGATTAGCAACGGTTAACAACGATTAACAGGGAAGTTTAATAAGAATCAGAAGGTCATTCTCTATTGAAAACGAAATGGTGTTAACCGTTTCAATGCTTTGTTAATCGTAATATTATTCTATCCATGGAATTATCATAAAAAGTTAACCGACTTTTAACAAACAAAGTTTCTGTAACACCCATAGTTTAACCAATTATACGCTCTGAGAAGCAATATCCACGTGACGGGAAACGGTTCCATATCGGATTGACCATTATGCCCCTAAATAAACACTACAAACTCCTTTTCTTCGAAGAGAACCGTCATACAAGTCTTGTTCAGACTCTTCTGAAAAAGATAAATTACTTTTCACATTTTCCGAGCCTTCCATTCCGGAACTACAGGAAAATATGTAACAATTGGCGCGCGTTGTACGGCTATTGCGAAATCTGACTGTTTTAAAGAGGGTGCTGCAAAAAACGAATATGAGGTCGTGCTTTTCCATGAGAAGATGGTCTGGCGTGAAACTTTGCGCTCAAAACAGCTTCTGTAAAGTGCTTTTTATTAGCATGTTTTTGTTTTGTCCTTGCAAATATTCTTGCCAGAAAACGCGAATCACCTTGTACACAATCTTGGACAAAACTGTTGAGAAAATTGTATACTTGGACAGCATTTTTCTAAACGTCGTAGCTGTACCGGTTCTTCCCTCTCCCCCTTCCCCTGAAAGCAATGTTGTTGTGCATTCAAAAGAAAGCCTGATCCCTGGGCGTTTGTGGGAAGCAACATTGAATTGGGGGAAGGGGTTTTCTTTCCGCAAAGGCGTCGTTTTGGAAATAGTTTTGTTGCGTAGGAAAATGGACATGATGGGGAAAACTTTCTCAAGTAGTTTTGTCCGGGATTGTATTTGACTGGGAAAGGCGATTTGCAGCCTTTAGCGCAGCCAAATAAGCCTGTTCTTTATAAATGTAGTACATTTCAAAGAAAAGTAGATAATTAATGCAAGATGAGTGAAAACAGAGGCGTTTATGACAAGAAAACCAATTGGTATGTCTTCCTTGATTGGAGTGGTCAGTAAAGAAGGTTTGCGAAATTCATTTTCCATGCATGGTTTTTACGCGCGCTTTGAGTAAAGAGTAGCGGGCATATATTGCGCCTTTCGAGGACGAAAAGGACGTTTCCGTCAAGCAGATTAGTCAGAAAGCGGGAATTTTATCCACTACGATTCGATCAACAAATAACACATGAAACTTTTGCTGAATTTTTAGAGCGCGTGACCCGACAACTTTGAACAATTTTCCCATCGCCGAAATAGTCAATGGGCAAGCACTTGCAATGAATAAAAGCATCAAATGGAGAGAGGATTAAATATTTACAAAAGCTGCATTTTTACTTTTCACATTTGATGCTTACTTTTGAAATTGTAGTGATATCCAGTCCAAAGAAACACACTATGAAATCTAGAAATGTCACGCGCGATAACGTGACAAGATGTACTATCGCGTGACCTGTAAAAGTGCACGTTTTGTCTTCGGGCTACATATGACTGGAAAAAATTATGACCTAAATTGATAATTTGTCAACCAAGGCATGATAAAAGTTGCCATAGTTGACTTGTAATCTTTTTCTCTCCACAATATCTGCAAGTCGGAACGATTAACAGGACATTTTTGAGCGCCTGCGAAGATTAGCAACGGTTAACAACGATTAACAGGGAAGTTTAATAAGAATCAGAAGGTCATTCTCTATTGAAAACGAAATGGTGTTAACCGTTTCAATGCTTTGTTAATCGTAATATTATTCTATCCATGGAATTATCATAAAAAGTTAACCGACTTTTAACAAACAAAGTTTCTGTAACACCCATAGTTTAACCAATTATACGCTCTGAGAAGCAATATCCACGTGACGGGAAACGGTTCCATATCGGATTGACCATTATGCCCCTAAATAAACACTACAAACTCCTTTTCTTCGAAGAGAACCGTCATACAAGTCTTGTTCAGACTCTTCTGAAAAAGATAAATTACTTTTCACATTTTCCGAGCCTTCCATTCCGGAACTACAGGAAAATATGTAACAATTGGCGCGCGTTGTACGGCTATTGCGAAATCTGACTGTTTTAAAGAGGGTGCTGCAAAAAACGAATATGAGGTCGTGCTTTTCCATGAGAAGATGGTCTGGCGTGAAACTTTGCGCTCAAAACAGCTTCTGTAAAGTGCTTTTTATTAGCATGTTTTTGTTTTGTCCTTGCAAATATTCTTGCCAGAAAACGCGAATCACCTTGTACACAATCTTGGACAAAACTGTTGAGAAAATTGTATACTTGGACAGCATTTTTCTAAACGTCGTAGCTGTACCGGTTCTTCCCTCTCCCCCTTCCCCTGAAAGCAATGTTGTTGTGCATTCAAAAGAAAGCCTGATCCCTGGGCGTTTGTGGGAAGCAACATTGAATTGGGGGAAGGGGTTTTCTTTCCGCAAAGGCGTCGTTTTGGAAATAGTTTTGTTGCGTAGGAAAATGGACATGATGGGGAAAACTTTCTCAAGTAGTTTTGTCCGGGATTGTATTTGACTGGGAAAGGCGATTTGCAGCCTTTAGCGCAGCCAAATAAGCCTGTTCTTTATAAATGTAGTACATTTCAAAGAAAAGTAGATAATTAATGCA
Organism: Porites rus; assembly: GCA_964035705.1. Taxonomy (NCBI): domain Eukaryota; kingdom Metazoa; phylum Cnidaria; class Anthozoa; order Scleractinia; family Poritidae; genus Porites; species Porites rus. Next base: position 37,055,607 of record OZ037995.1, read on the forward strand.
AGATGAGTGAAAACAGAGGCGTTTATGACAAGAAAACCAATTGGTATGTCTTCCTTGATTGGAGTGGTCAGTAAAGAAGGTTTGCGAAATTCATTTTCCATGCATGGTTTTTACGCGCGCTTTGAGTAAAGAGTAGCGGGCATATATTGCGCCTTTCGAGGACGAAAAGGACGTTTCCGTCAAGCAGATTAGTCAGAAAGCGGGAATTTTATCCACTACGATTCGATCAACAAATAACACATGAAACTTTTGCTGAATTTTTAGAGCGCGTGACCCGACAACTTTGAACAATTTTCCCATCGCCGAAATAGTCAATGGGCAAGCACTTGCAATGAATAAAAGCATCAAATGGAGAGAGGATTAAATATTTACAAAAGCTGCATTTTTACTTTTCACATTTGATGCTTACTTTTGAAATTGTAGTGATATCCAGTCCAAAGAAACACACTATGAAATCTAGAAATGTCACGCGCGATAACGTGACAAGATGTACTATCGCGTGACCTGTAAAAGTGCACGTTTTGTCTTCGGGCTACATATGACTGGAAAAAATTATGACCTAAATTGATAATTTGTCAACCAAGGCATGATAAAAGTTGCCATAGTTGACTTGTAATCTTTTTCTCTCCACAATATCTGCAAGTCGGAACGATTAACAGGACATTTTTGAGCGCCTGCGAAGATTAGCAACGGTTAACAACGATTAACAGGGAAGTTTAATAAGAATCAGAAGGTCATTCTCTATTGAAAACGAAATGGTGTTAACCGTTTCAATGCTTTGTTAATCGTAATATTATTCTATCCATGGAATTATCATAAAAAGTTAACCGACTTTTAACAAACAAAGTTTCTGTAACACCCATAGTTTAACCAATTATACGCTCTGAGAAGCAATATCCACGTGACGGGAAACGGTTCCATATCGGATTGACCATTATGCCCCTAAATAAACACTACAAACTCCTTTTCTTCGAAGAGAACCGTCATACAAGTCTTGTTCAGACTCTTCTGAAAAAGATAAATTACTTTTCACATTTTCCGAGCCTTCCATTCCGGAACTACAGGAAAATATGTAACAATTGGCGCGCGTTGTACGGCTATTGCGAAATCTGACTGTTTTAAAGAGGGTGCTGCAAAAAACGAATATGAGGTCGTGCTTTTCCATGAGAAGATGGTCTGGCGTGAAACTTTGCGCTCAAAACAGCTTCTGTAAAGTGCTTTTTATTAGCATGTTTTTGTTTTGTCCTTGCAAATATTCTTGCCAGAAAACGCGAATCACCTTGTACACAATCTTGGACAAAACTGTTGAGAAAATTGTATACTTGGACAGCATTTTTCTAAACGTCGTAGCTGTACCGGTTCTTCCCTCTCCCCCTTCCCCTGAAAGCAATGTTGTTGTGCATTCAAAAGAAAGCCTGATCCCTGGGCGTTTGTGGGAAGCAACATTGAATTGGGGGAAGGGGTTTTCTTTCCGCAAAGGCGTCGTTTTGGAAATAGTTTTGTTGCGTAGGAAAATGGACATGATGGGGAAAACTTTCTCAAGTAGTTTTGTCCGGGATTGTATTTGACTGGGAAAGGCGATTTGCAGCCTTTAGCGCAGCCAAATAAGCCTGTTCTTTATAAATGTAGTACATTTCAAAGAAAAGTAGATAATTAATGCAAGATGAGTGAAAACAGAGGCGTTTATGACAAGAAAACCAATTGGTATGTCTTCCTTGATTGGAGTGGTCAGTAAAGAAGGTTTGCGAAATTCATTTTCCATGCATGGTTTTTACGCGCGCTTTGAGTAAAGAGTAGCGGGCATATATTGCGCCTTTCGAGGACGAAAAGGACGTTTCCGTCAAGCAGATTAGTCAGAAAGCGGGAATTTTATCCACTACGATTCGATCAACAAATAACACATGAAACTTTTGCTGAATTTTTAGAGCGCGTGACCCGACAACTTTGAACAATTTTCCCATCGCCGAAATAGTCAATGGGCAAGCACTTGCAATGAATAAAAGCATCGAATGGAGAGAGGATTAAATATTTACAAAAGCTGCATTTTTACTTTTCACATTTGATGCTTACTTTTGAAATTGTAGTGATATCCAGTCCAAAGAAACACACTATGAAATCTAGAAATGTCACGCGCGATAACGTGACAAGATGTACTATCGCGTGACCTGTAAAAGTGCACGTTTTGTCTTCGGGCTACATATGACTGGAAAAAATTATGACCTAAATTGATAATTTGTCAACCAAGGCATGATAAAAGTTGCCATAGTTGACTTGTAATCTTTTTCTCTCCACAATATCTGCAAGTCGGAACGATTAACAGGACATTTTTGAGCGCCTGCGAAGATTAGCAACGGTTAACAACGATTAACAGGGAAGTTTAATAAGAATCAGAAGGTCATTCTCTATTGAAAACGAAATGGTGTTAACCGTTTCAATGCTTTGTTAATCGTAATATTATTCTATCCATGGAATTATCATAAAAAGTTAACCGACTTTTAACAAACAAAGTTTCTGTAACACCCATAGTTTAACCAATTATACGCTCTGAGAAGCAATATCCACGTGACGGGAAACGGTTCCATATCGGATTGACCATTATGCCCCTAAATAAACACTACAAACTCCTTTTCTTCGAAGAGAACCGTCATACAAGTCTTGTTCAGACTCTTCTGAAAAAGATAAATTACTTTTCACATTTTCCGAGCCTTCCATTCCGGAACTACAGGAAAATATGTAACAATTGGCGCGCGTTGTACGGCTATTGCGAAATCTGACTGTTTTAAAGAGGGTGCTGCAAAAAACGAATATGAGGTCGTGCTTTTCCATGAGAAGATGGTCTGGCGTGAAACTTTGCGCTCAAAACAGCTTCTGTAAAGTGCTTTTTATTAGCATGTTTTTGTTTTGTCCTTGCAAATATTCTTGCCAGAAAACGCGAATCACCTTGTACACAATCTTGGACAAAACTGTTGAGAAAATTGTATACTTGGACAGCATTTTTCTAAACGTCGTAGCTGTACCGGTTCTTCCCTCTCCCCCTTCCCCTGAAAGCAATGTTGTTGTGCATTCAAAAGAAAGCCTGATCCCTGGGCGTTTGTGGGAAGCAACATTGAATTGGGGGAAGGGGTTTTCTTTCCGCAAAGGCGTCGTTTTGGAAATAGTTTTGTTGCGTAGGAAAATGGACATGATGGGGAAAACTTTCTCAAGTAGTTTTGTCCGGGATTGTATTTGACTGGGAAAGGCGATTTGCAGCCTTTAGCGCAGCCAAATAAGCCTGTTCTTTATAAATGTAGTACATTTCAAAGAAAAGTAGATAATTAATGCAAGATGAGTGAAAACAGAGGCGTTTATGACAAGAAAACCAATTGGTATGTCTTCCTTGATTGGAGTGGTCAGTAAAGAAGGTTTGCGAAATTCATTTTCCATGCATGGTTTTTACGCGCGCTTTGAGTAAAGAGTAGCGGGCATATATTGCGCCTTTCGAGGACGAAAAGGACGTTTCCGTCAAGCAGATTAGTCAGAAAGCGGGAATTTTATCCACTACGATTCGATCAACAAATAACACATGAAACTTTTGCTGAATTTTTAGAGCGCGTGACCCGACAACTTTGAACAATTTTCCCATCGCCGAAATAGTCAATGGGCAAGCACTTGCAATGAATAAAAGCATCAAATGGAGAGAGGATTAAATATTTACAAAAGCTGCATTTTTACTTTTCACATTTGATGCTTACTTTTGAAATTGTAGTGATATCCAGTCCAAAGAAACACACTATGAAATCTAGAAATGTCACGCGCGATAACGTGACAAGATGTACTATCGCGTGACCTGTAAAAGTGCACGTTTTGTCTTCGGGCTACATATGACTGGAAAAAATTATGACCTAAATTGATAATTTGTCAACCAAGGCATGATAAAAGTTGCCATAGTTGACTTGTAATCTTTTTCTCTCCACAATATCTGCAAGTCGGAACGATTAACAGGACATTTTTGAGCGCCTGCGAAGATTAGCAACGGTTAACAACGATTAACAGGGAAGTTTAATAAGAATCAGAAGGTCATTCTCTATTGAAAACGAAATGGTGTTAACCGTTTCAATGCTTTGTTAATCGTAATATTATTCTATCCATGGAATTATCATAAAAAGTTAACCGACTTTTAACAAACAAAGTTTCTGTAACACCCATAGTTTAACCAATTATACGCTCTGAGAAGCAATATCCACGTGACGGGAAACGGTTCCATATCGGATTGACCATTATGCCCCTAAATAAACACTACAAACTCCTTTTCTTCGAAGAGAACCGTCATACAAGTCTTGTTCAGACTCTTCTGAAAAAGATAAATTACTTTTCACATTTTCCGAGCCTTCCATTCCGGAACTACAGGAAAATATGTAACAATTGGCGCGCGTTGTACGGCTATTGCGAAATCTGACTGTTTTAAAGAGGGTGCTGCAAAAAACGAATATGAGGTCGTGCTTTTCCATGAGAAGATGGTCTGGCGTGAAACTTTGCGCTCAAAACAGCTTCTGTAAAGTGCTTTTTATTAGCATGTTTTTGTTTTGTCCTTGCAAATATTCTTGCCAGAAAACGCGAATCACCTTGTACACAATCTTGGACAAAACTGTTGAGAAAATTGTATACTTGGACAGCATTTTTCTAAACGTCGTAGCTGTACCGGTTCTTCCCTCTCCCCCTTCCCCTGAAAGCAATGTTGTTGTGCATTCAAAAGAAAGCCTGATCCCTGGGCGTTTGTGGGAAGCAACATTGAATTGGGGGAAGGGGTTTTCTTTCCGCAAAGGCGTCGTTTTGGAAATAGTTTTGTTGCGTAGGAAAATGGACATGATGGGGAAAACTTTCTCAAGTAGTTTTGTCCGGGATTGTATTTGACTGGGAAAGGCGATTTGCAGCCTTTAGCGCAGCCAAATAAGCCTGTTCTTTATAAATGTAGTACATTTCAAAGAAAAGTAGATAATTAATGCAAGATGAGTGAAAACAGAGGCGTTTATGACAAGAAAACCAATTGGTATGTCTTCCTTGATTGGAGTGGTCAGTAAAGAAGGTTTGCGAAATTCATTTTCCATGCATGGTTTTTACGCGCGCTTTGAGTAAAGAGTAGCGGGCATATATTGCGCCTTTCGAGGACGAAAAGGACGTTTCCGTCAAGCAGATTAGTCAGAAAGCGGGAATTTTATCCACTACGATTCGATCAACAAATAACACATGAAACTTTTGCTGAATTTTTAGAGCGCGTGACCCGACAACTTTGAACAATTTTCCCATCGCCGAAATAGTCAATGGGCAAGCACTTGCAATGAATAAAAGCATCAAATGGAGAGAGGATTAAATATTTACAAAAGCTGCATTTTTACTTTTCACATTTGATGCTTACTTTTGAAATTGTAGTGATATCCAGTCCAAAGAAACACACTATGAAATCTAGAAATGTCACGCGCGATAACGTGACAAGATGTACTATCGCGTGACCTGTAAAAGTGCACGTTTTGTCTTCGGGCTACATATGACTGGAAAAAATTATGACCTAAATTGATAATTTGTCAACCAAGGCATGATAAAAGTTGCCATAGTTGACTTGTAATCTTTTTCTCTCCACAATATCTGCAAGTCGGAACGATTAACAGGACATTTTTGAGCGCCTGCGAAGATTAGCAACGGTTAACAACGATTAACAGGGAAGTTTAATAAGAATCAGAAGGTCATTCTCTATTGAAAACGAAATGGTGTTAACCGTTTCAATGCTTTGTTAATCGTAATATTATTCTATCCATGGAATTATCATAAAAAGTTAACCGACTTTTAACAAACAAAGTTTCTGTAACACCCATAGTTTAACCAATTATACGCTCTGAGAAGCAATATCCACGTGACGGGAAACGGTTCCATATCGGATTGACCATTATGCCCCTAAATAAACACTACAAACTCCTTTTCTTCGAAGAGAACCGTCATACAAGTCTTGTTCAGACTCTTCTGAAAAAGATAAATTACTTTTCACATTTTCCGAGCCTTCCATTCCGGAACTACAGGAAAATATGTAACAATTGGCGCGCGTTGTACGGCTATTGCGAAATCTGACTGTTTTAAAGAGGGTGCTGCAAAAAACGAATATGAGGTCGTGCTTTTCCATGAGAAGATGGTCTGGCGTGAAACTTTGCGCTCAAAACAGCTTCTGTAAAGTGCTTTTTATTAGCATGTTTTTGTTTTGTCCTTGCAAATATTCTTGCCAGAAAACGCGAATCACCTTGTACACAATCTTGGACAAAACTGTTGAGAAAATTGTATACTTGGACAGCATTTTTCTAAACGTCGTAGCTGTACCGGTTCTTCCCTCTCCCCCTTCCCCTGAAAGCAATGTTGTTGTGCATTCAAAAGAAAGCCTGATCCCTGGGCGTTTGTGGGAAGCAACATTGAATTGGGGGAAGGGGTTTTCTTTCCGCAAAGGCGTCGTTTTGGAAATAGTTTTGTTGCGTAGGAAAATGGACATGATGGGGAAAACTTTCTCAAGTAGTTTTGTCCGGGATTGTATTTGACTGGGAAAGGCGATTTGCAGCCTTTAGCGCAGCCAAATAAGCCTGTTCTTTATAAATGTAGTACATTTCAAAGAAAAGTAGATAATTAATGCAAGATGAGTGAAAACAGAGGCGTTTATGACAAGAAAACCAATTGGTATGTCTTCCTTGATTGGAGTGGTCAGTAAAGAAGGTTTGCGAAATTCATTTTCCATGCATGGTTTTTACGCGCGCTTTGAGTAAAGAGTAGCGGGCATATATTGCGCCTTTCGAGGACGAAAAGGACGTTTCCGTCAAGCAGATTAGTCAGAAAGCGGGAATTTTATCCACTACGATTCGATCAACAAATAACACATGAAACTTTTGCTGAATTTTTAGAGCGCGTGACCCGACAACTTTGAACAATTTTCCCATCGCCGAAATAGTCAATGGGCAAGCACTTGCAATGAATAAAAGCATCAAATGGAGAGAGGATTAAATATTTACAAAAGCTGCATTTTTACTTTTCACATTTGATGCTTACTTTTGAAATTGTAGTGATATCCAGTCCAAAGAAACACACTATGAAATCTAGAAATGTCACGCGCGATAACGTGACAAGATGTACTATCGCGTGACCTGTAAAAGTGCACGTTTTGTCTTCGGGCTACATATGACTGGAAAAAATTATGACCTAAATTGATAATTTGTCAACCAAGGCATGATAAAAGTTGCCATAGTTGACTTGTAATCTTTTTCTCTCCACAATATCTGCAAGTCGGAACGATTAACAGGACATTTTTGAGCGCCTGCGAAGATTAGCAACGGTTAACAACGATTAACAGGGAAGTTTAATAAGAATCAGAAGGTCATTCTCTATTGAAAACGAAATGGTGTTAACCGTTTCAATGCTTTGTTAATCGTAATATTATTCTATCCATGGAATTATCATAAAAAGTTAACCGACTTTTAACAAACAAAGTTTCTGTAACACCCATAGTTTAACCAATTATACGCTCTGAGAAGCAATATCCACGTGACGGGAAACGGTTCCATATCGGATTGACCATTATGCCCCTAAATAAACACTACAAACTCCTTTTCTTCGAAGAGAACCGTCATACAAGTCTTGTTCAGACTCTTCTGAAAAAGATAAATTACTTTTCACATTTTCCGAGCCTTCCATTCCGGAACTACAGGAAAATATGTAACAATTGGCGCGCGTTGTACGGCTATTGCGAAATCTGACTGTTTTAAAGAGGGTGCTGCAAAAAACGAATATGAGGTCGTGCTTTTCCATGAGAAGATGGTCTGGCGTGAAACTTTGCGCTCAAAACAGCTTCTGTAAAGTGCTTTTTATTAGCATGTTTTTGTTTTGTCCTTGCAAATATTCTTGCCAGAAAACGCGAATCACCTTGTACACAATCTTGGACAAAACTGTTGAGAAAATTGTATACTTGGACAGCATTTTTCTAAACGTCGTAGCTGTACCGGTTCTTCCCTCTCCCCCTTCCCCTGAAAGCAATGTTGTTGTGCATTCAAAAGAAAGCCTGATCCCTGGGCGTTTGTGGGAAGCAACATTGAATTGGGGGAAGGGGTTTTCTTTCCGCAAAGGCGTCGTTTTGGAAATAGTTTTGTTGCGTAGGAAAATGGACATGATGGGGAAAACTTTCTCAAGTAGTTTTGTCCGGGATTGTAGCTGTAAAAAGGGGCAATACAGAGGCAATACGTCCCAACCGGCATGATCACATGCTGTTTACGGAAAATTCCCTCATCCATGTCAGGAAATTCTGTATTTTAAAGCCTCCCCTAGGGCATGACTCAGCAACTGAGGACATTTCTGCTACGTTTTCAATGTTGGTTAGCATGCAAGGATTTTTCCCATGCCTATCGTCAATGATTTGCTCACTGGTAAAAGAGGGGGTGGCCCCAGAGTGGTTTTGCATTGAAATTGGCATGCAACAGAATTTCGCATGCCCTGTAAGCATAATTTGAGGTTCCGTGACCTTCTCACCTAAGCCGCGAGAAGCCTAGGTTCTAGTAAAAAGTAATTCATACCAAGCAAAATCTCCGGCATGCCGGGCATGCCAAATTCTCTGCCATGCCGGGCGTGCCACAATCTGGGTCATGCCGGGCATGCCAAAATCGGTCTCTGGCATGCTCTCAACGCACAGGTTATAATTCTACAGATATTTTAAGCCTGGCTTAAAAAAAAAAAAAAAACTAAACAGATCACAGTGCTTATCGTTTGATGTACGGTTACACGATGACGTCATTGCTATTCCTTTCATTTTCATAGATTTGGTTGTCGCAGCGAAGTTTAAATAACAAAAGCTCTAATTTTCACAAGAAAGAAAAACCCTGAGGGATTCTGCCGTAGTGATAAAACAGCGTCATCGTGGAGATGACCTGTTGGGGGATTGTAAAAAATTCCTCACCCCTTTTAATGAGTCTTTAATAGGATTCCCATTTTACATTGCGAATAAAATGGAATTTTACTGAAATCAGTAAAAAGAGAGACAGAGACTATTTTCATTGTATAATAAAATGCATCTATGTTCCATGAAAGCTTTTAAAAATACAAGGTTATAGAATATCTTTCAAAGTTCATTACAAACTGAGCTAAGCCCCAAAATAACTGATAAGGAGTCTGAGTTCCTCTTTCTTGTTTTGTAGGCTTGCCAGGGATTAGTGTTTTTGTGTCATTACCAGTGTCTGTGTTCTTTGTTTTTAACTCAAAGTAAGTCAGTAATAATTGACAGAATTAAAGAATTGCTCTCTAGAAAAGTAATTATCTCCTTGTCATGCCTGGAAGTTACCTGTAACAAAAAAGGAATGGAATGTTAACACATGCAAGGGCAATATGAAAAAAAGAAATAGAACATGTAGAGCTCAGCTTCTCTTAACATATTTTCATACTGGCTTGTTGAGTCTGTTAAAGGTCGCAACTAATTGTCTGAGGCTAATTTCACAAGGGTGTGCAATTGAGATAAATGCATGGTAAATAAAGTGAAAGAAACGTGGTTTCACATTAGCCAATTTACATTGCGTTGTTCGATGATGTTTACACGCTCTTCTACTGCGAAATAAACCTTTGCATTTGGATTTGCAAGTCAAGATTATACCGAGTTTGACTGACACTTAACTGAACAACAGTTTCATTTTTAAGCAGGTAAGGTGTAGACCCATATAAAGCCGGAATATGTAAAGGAAACTCAGCGAAAACTTTTTCGCATCTTTTTGTGGCGATATTCTCTCACGGCCCGTCAACTGATTAGGGGTTGCGAAGAAAAAATAAATTAGGACCAAAGGTTAAAGCTTGTCCGGTTACATCATTTTGCATGTTACCTAGAGTTCTAATAAATAGGTCATAAAATAGGATTTAACGAGAGCGAATTTGTTTCTCAATGGGTGTATAAAAAAAGTGAAGCTATCAAATGAGAAGTTTATAGAGTATCAAAATTATTAAATTAAAAGCTCATATAATTAGGAAAATTCCTATACGAAAACAATGCAAGTGACATTAAATTGATCAGATAAAATTCTCAGAAAATATGTCGAATAAAAGCCTCATTGTTTGCTTTTGTTTTTGCGTAAAGGTAAATTTTTCGGCCCACAAAGCAAAGTTGAAAAAGCGACTAAATCTTAGTTTTTTACATTGAACATGTTTATTAGCTTAGTTTTCGTCCGTTTTAAAAGCTTTATAACCCAGTCATAATTTTCGGGTTAAAATAGTACAAAATTATTTCAAAACCATGTTCATTTAAAGTAGAGCCGGCAAACGTGAACATTTTGTAATTCAAAAGTCGGACTAGTCCGGTGGCTTAGTGCAAAATTTTAGCGAGATCTATACAGAGCGGACAAAAGCACCAAACTTTACATGGTTGTAGCTTAGGGCATGTTAGTTAATTTTAGGATCGGTGCCCACAGCTACCACTTCAGGATTTGCAGCAACTGCTCGCTGAAGTTCTTCAACAACCTTCCATGATGGGTGCCCTGTGCTGAAAATTGCAATCCCTTGTTTTTGTGCCATTTTTTGATAAAAATCACATAAAAAGGCAAGTAGATGGAAAAGGAAACTGTATTGATACTATTATTATTGAAACCGATGACTAAAACAAGTCAACTTAATGATATAGCAATAATGATACACACTGGTGGGTGCCCTGTGCTAAGACTATCAATTCCTTGTTTTTTGCCACTATTTTAATGAAACATGAAAATGAAAAAAAAAAGAAATTGTATTATTATTAAAACCAATGACAAAAACAAGTCAACTAAATGGAAAATCCAAGGAAGATGTTTTCATATGCGTATTCAGTCCCAAATGGCATTTCAAGATAGTGGCTTGAAGGTGTCTTTTCATCGACTGTAAGTATCTGCTAGAATAAATTGCCGTTTTTAGGGGAAATTGTGTACAATTTCAATCACTACTGGTTTAAGTGAAGTTTTAAGCTCTTCGCGGTGATAAATTTGTTATGGAAAGCCACATTTCCTCTTCACATTATGTGCCGATTATGAATGACTATACTGAGTTCACTTTTGTACTCGTCTGGTTGAAATTAATAATAGTAAAAAATGGATTCTTTCTATAGCGCTCATATCCTGAGCTCATGGCCATGGTGCTTTACAATGTTAAAGAGCAAAAAAATTAAATCTCGAGCATGCAATAACATATATTAAAGTCTATTTGCAACTCACAAAGAACAAGAGAAGGAAACAAAAATTCATATGTATTAAAATTATTTTGCCATTAAAGTTTGTATATAACGATAATAAGTCATGCAAAAAAATGAATATACATTCTATAAGTTTAGGTATATGATCTGCAGATATTAAAGACGTTTTACAAAAATATTGAATTACTCTCTAAAAATTGTGTAAAAAGATACGTTCTCAATCCTTTCTTTAAACTAGCTAAAGATGGTGACTTGCACAAATCTAGCTAATGGTAGTGAGTTCCACAGTTTAGGGGCGCACTCTGAAAAAGCCCGGCCCCGTGAGTTTTCGAGGTTGTTCTAACAGATGCTGAGATGGAGACCACAAGTTCCTGGAGTGCCTTGATAACTTAGTCTGTCCGCTAGATAGCTAGGTGGAAGGTTATTAGGTGATTTGAAAACTGCAAAAGAAGTTTTAAAAGAACATGATAACTAACAGGAAGCCGCTGAAGGTCAAATGAATAATGTGTTCACAAAATTTACAAGTCCGAGTAACGATCCTGGGGGCAGTAAACTGCAAGTAATAGTCTATTTTAGATGTAATAAAAGCATGTACAGCAATTTCGCTAAACTCCTGTGTGAGACCCTTTTTTATCTTTGATAAGTTCCTGAGCTGGTACAACGATAATCTGGCGGTGGTTCTTAGCCTTGCATTACCCATTAAATGAACTCGCTAAAGGGTGGACGAGTACGGTTCATCGACAAGTTAAGCACGATTTCAGTCTTATCGGGATTGAGTTTCAGCTCGTTTCTACACACCAAGATGGAAATTAGTTGGGATCGTTGTAATTTACCAAGGGTGTGAATCGAAAACAGAGGATCTGAGAAACCCACTGGTTTAACGGCACAATTATTTATAGAACGCTCCTTGACAATATTCTAGAATTCAAGAAAGAGGACTGTGTTCTTGTTGCAATTAAGTTTGATATTAAAATCACTACAGTAGTAAACAAATGCAAAGTGGCATTAATCCTGTCTACGTCCAAGTTAGAAAAAGCAAAGCAAAAAAGGGAAAAAAGCGTGTTGAAGCAGACCAGAAACAGCAAGTTGTAGATTGTGGCACCAAACGAGCTTGGAAGACTGACACTAGTGGGATTCCAAAGTGTGTACCTTTGTATGTAACGAATAAAGCTAATGAAGTTCGGCAAGTAGAAAGAAATGTGTATCATTCTCCACTGCATTTGCTATGTACTCAGTGAGTTCAACAAATGCTCTTGATTTATATAATTCCTCGTCTTCCTTGGCCTTCCAAGCTGCTTCACTTTTCTTCTTGCGTTCCTCTGACATGTATGCCTATTTTGTAAGTCAGTTAAACAGCGCATATTATATTTTGAATCTATGGAAATCACACCACCACCATATATTCTTGGAGGACCATAGTCCAGTAAATCGTTGGCAATAAGCCTTAGGTTTCTGTCGGCTTTCAATGCATAGAAACTGTATAGGTGGCTCCCATCATCTTCGTTTCATGTCACATACTTTGGGGTCTCACTAGTGTCAACCTTCCGAGCTCGTTTGGTACCACAATCTACAACTTCCTGTCTTTCTGTTTCTGGTCTGCTTCAACACACTTGCTTTTCCTTTCTCTTGCTTTTTATAACTTAGACTTGCTGAACTTGAGGTGACAGGATTGCTGCTTCTTTGCATTTTTACTACTGTACTAATTTTAATATCAAACTTAATTGCAACAGGAAAACAGTCCTCTTTCCTGAATCCTAGTACATTTTCAAGGAGCGTTCTATGCTTATACCGTTAAGCCAATGGGATTCTCAGATCTCTTTCTGTTGATTCTTGGCAAATATGGCAACGTTCCCAGTGGATTTCCATCCTGGTTTGTAGAAAACATCTCAGCTTTAGAAACGTTTAACTAACCAGTAAGAAAACAAACTCAGAATAGTCATTCATAGTCGGCACAAAAATGAGAAAATGTGGCTTTCCATAACAAATTTATCACCGAGAAGAGCTTAAAACTTCACTGAAACCTGTAGTGATTCAAATTGTACTCAATTTCCCTTAAAAACGGCAATTTATTCTAGCAGATACTTACAGTCGATGAAAAGACACCTTCTTCTCCTCACCTTCTTGAGATGCCATTTGGGACTGAATACGCATATGAAAACATCTTCCTTGGATTTTCCATTTAGTTGACTTGTTTTTGTCATTGGTTTTAATAATAATTCAATTTCTTTTTTTTCATTTTCATGTTTCATTAAAATAGTGGCAAAAAACAAGGAATTGATAGTCTTAGCACAGGGCACCCACCAGTGTGTATCATTATTGCTATATCATTAAGTTGATTTGTTTTAGTAATTGGTTTCAATAATAATAGTATCAATACAGTTTCGTTATCAATCTACTTGCCTTTTTATGTGCTTTTCATCAAAAAATGGCACAAAAACAAGGGATTGCAATTTTCAGCACAGGGCACCCATCATGGAAGGTTGTTGAAGAACTTCAGCGAGCAGTTGCTGCAAATCCTGAAGTGGTAGCTGTGGGCACCGATCCTAAAATTAACTAACATGCCCTAAGCTACAACCATGCAAAGTTTGGTGCTTTTGTCCGCTCTGTATAGATCTGAGCCTTTAGCCACCTGACTAACCCAGCCAGGTTGCATTTTAGCGTCCTATAAATTTACCAGAATCGCCTCTCAGAGGCTTACTGTAGCAAAGTATTTTGTAGTACACTCGTAGACAAGCAATGTAAGCCTTAAGTCTTTGCTTGGATGAGATGTCCAAAAGAAAAATTAGTTTTGTGGACCTAAACGCACATTCACAGACTGCTTATATTGAGTTGTTTACAACTTTGCATTGACACCTGCAGCTTGTTCATTTTTTTAAAGCGAAATCCAAATCTGATTTTGGCATTTGGTTTACGGATATTTTATTTTGTCTCCAAAAGTGATTGTAATATCCGTTTGATTGTCTTTCAAACAACAGTCAAACTATGCAGCAAAAATAAGTAACTTTACCAGTACAGTGAAAAAATATGACCGTAGGTGCCAGAAATAATTATACTCGAGCTATAAAATTAGATCTGACTTTTTTTTAGCTTTAATTTCTATGTTTTTGAAGTTTTCTCTAGTCTTTTTTAGTAGTAGAAGAAGATTACAAGACACACAAACAGAAACAATCCGAAGTGAACGAGTTGACAACCACTTATGCCGGAGTTCTATAAAGGCATGCTCAACAGCAAGATAAACTGAATACCAAAAGGCTAATTCACGGGATTTGTTCGATATTCAGGCTTTTTCTTTACCAAATTAATACTAAATTTGTACTTACAGTCTCACGCAGAATCCATTTCTTGTCCAGCATTCACCAACATCTCAACCATGCACCGCAGAAAAAAAAACGACATCGTGACGCCACAACTGCCACGCTACAACAAACTTCGTCATCCGAAAACACCTCTGCGGATATTCGGCCGATTTCGTGCGTGCTCGGGGTATCTTCGGATGACGCAGATGACGTTGCTCAAAGGACTATCGTCAGCAAGGAGTAAAACAGTTTGCGAGATTCGCATAGCCGGCAAGAAGCGCACTGAAAAACTAAGCAAAAATCTCTCTGAAAAGGCAGTCTAAATTCACCAAATCAGAACGTCTTTGCAGTATTAACGTCGTACTCTCGTACTGACTTGAACGACCTGGTAAGCTTAATTTTCACCAGTCTTTTAATGCTGTTGACCGGGAAACATTCCGACGCGATAAAACTTAAGCATGGATAAGTTTATACTGAGAAGATTTGTTATCTTATTGTTTAAGACGCTTTTCCGCGATCAAATTTAAATCTGGACCCAGAAATGTCAGTATCGGTTTGAAATAAAAGGATTAATCTTTGATTGCAAGTTAAGTATTCTATTTTATGCATGAATAATGTTGTTTTGTTGTGCTTTTTATTTATAAAGCCAGGCTTCTGTCTTCAGTTTTGCCAGTCGATCCCGTGACACACATTGTGACAAACATGACTTTTTTTGTTATCATCTGCATTTATTGCCAGACATGAAACCTGTAACTTCAAGCTCCCTAAGATATATTTGGCGATTATATGTGATTCTCAGGATATGATGCTGAAGCGAACATCAAAATCAGTCTCGCTGGGCATGCCAATTTCTTGCTTGGCATGCCGGGCATGCCAAACCAACTGGCTTCACCATCGCATGCCCGGCATACCAAACCAGAGGAGCATAAACTGGGAATGAATTATCAACCCGGCGAGAGATCTGGGACCTAAGTTTAGCTGGGTCAATTTTGGGCTGCGAGGGCATGAACCCATTTTTTCCATGCCTATGAGATTTTATTTCTAAGTACCAATGTTCCCTTGAATTTTTTCATGCCTAAATATATAAAATTTTCCCTCTCTCAGTAATCCTCAGACTGGATGCGATTTTTACGCTCGCTAGGCATGTTCAACTGAAAATCATGCCCATACCCTTATTTAAAACAAAATGCTATCAAATTTTAGTTTCCAAGCCGTTTTAATAAACAAGTAATATTTTTTCCTTCGCCAAAATCCAAAAGTATGTCGCTGTTTGAAATGTCCCTTAAAGTGATTCCCTGGTTTTGCGCTGCGCATCTCTTGAATATAGAATAGAAATAGAATGGTTTATTGAATACCTTACTAGCGGTAAGGACTGAATTGCTAAGGTTTACAATGTATAGAAAAACGCTATGAAATATATTTACAAAAATTCTTATACCTGGATTTTGAAAACCGGGTTAGCAAATAAATCAACTCATTCTAATACTTGGCAATTTACAACAATAAAAAATCATTCAAAGGCTGATTAAAAACCCTTATTATTCATTCAAAATATTTCCCCGATTCTGATTGGCTAAAAGCACACGCGTAATTCACCATAACCAGCTACTGATGACCAAATTTGGAAGAATTTCGCGATTAATCAACCGATGACATCAAAAGTGCAGCTTCCTTGCAGGTTAATACACCGTTAACCGAGAAGACCTGGGGACAAGGTTGAGTTGTTTTGGTTGTGAAAACAAAAATGGCGAACATTTCATTCGTTTCAAGAGTAAGAACTGGGCGAAATAATAGCTGAAAACATGGCAAGAACAGCAAGAAGACAGCTCGAAGGGCGACATATGCTATTTGAAGTTATTAAAAACTGAATCATTGGATAATGCAATTCTAGCATTTTTATTGGCTTAGCCGTTATGGTATATGAGCCATACATGGTCGGTGTACGCGTCAGTTTAAAATTGGAAGCTAGCTGAGATTTTTTTCGCGAAGGATAGAACGGCGCCCGAAGCAAATCGTTTTAATTCATTTCTTAGAATACTAGAAATGCAATTTCATCGAAAGAAAGAAGACAAAAACAAACAAAAAAGCCACAAGAGCTTGTTTGAAAGTTTGTCAAAAAACACATGAAAACACATGGAACTAAAGTTCCTTGACCAGCTACGAAAGAAGACAAGTGTTGTTTCTTCATGATCGCGAAGCCATTCCCCGATCGAGTCACTCGCCGATAAATAACTGCGGCTTGTTTATCCGACATCAATAATATAAATCACAAGTAGCCAGCTACAAATACAGGCTATGCAGCCATTTACTAGAGCAATGTAGGCGGCAGTATAGTTTCTTTTTCGTTCAGCAAAACCAGCTTGTAGCTTCAAACAACTTCATAACAAGCGACCGAGGTAATAGTTTTTCTCCGTTGTTCTTACTTTTATAACTGCACCGAAAATCCAAATTCACACTAATTTCGACGGCTGTCACTTAAAAATTCTTTTCCTTCACATTATCTGCCAGGTTTTTTTAGCTGTTCTGCTGTGTAAAATCCTATAATGCCGATGAGGTTTTAAAAAACTAATGTTCATCGCTACAATGTTTTGATTTTTCATTCATGCAGTCCAGGCTAGTCCGTTCGCGCGTTGACAGTTTTGATAGACGTGTGACATGTGAATAGCGGAAGTCCCTTGTCTTTTCCGGTTTGTTCTAGTCGGGGAGATTCAACGAGATTTTATGGGCGTTTTTAATAAAACAATTATTCCACTCGCGCTTGTTGGATATGAGATGATTATAGCCAACTCGGCGCTACGCGCCTCGTTGGCTATCTATCATCTCATATCCAACGCGCCCTCGTGGAATAATTGTTAAATATTTGCGGAGCTGAACAACCCTAAACGTGCACCAAAAAGATGAACTTAACATCGATGGAGGTAAGCATGTTTTAGCTATGTTTTTAAACTAGGAATTATTTTGAATGAATAATAAAATAATTATTGAATTCGGCTTTCGTATCATATGAAGAATTATGGAGATCTCGGAGGGTGTTATCCGTCGAGGCCGTAACACCCTCTAGATCTCCATAATTCTTCATAAGACACTCAGCCTCTTCATTAATTGTTTTAAAATTATCTGACGCCGGGCAGTAAGTTAGTGGTGCCTAGAAACATTTCAACGAGTCCAACGAGGCCTCGACGGATAACACCCTCCTCGATCTCCATAATTCTTCATAAGATACTCAGCCTCATCCATTAATTGTTAAGTAACTACCAACAACTACCAGTAACTACTAGTACCTACCGACAACTACTAGTAACTACTGACAACTACTAGTAACTACCACTAACTACTAGTAACTACCGACAACTACTAGTAACTACCAGTAACTACTAGTAACTACCGATAACTACTAGTAACTACTGACAACTACTAGTAACTACCACTAACTACTAGTAACTACCGACAACTACCAGTAACTACTAGTAACTACCGATAACTACTAGCAACTGCCAGTAACTACAAGTAAATACTAGTAACTACCGACAACTACCAGTAAATACCAGTCGCTAAGCTTAACAAGTAACGCTTTGGTCTTCTCTTTAGTTGATGTCTTGTGGATGATTATTGGATCTGGCAGAAGGGCTGCCAGATTCTCTTCATGGTTTCATGATCTGTATCTCTTTTGATTAGTAGGATGTTGATCTTGGATGGAAAAAAAGTGCTTTTTGGTTGGTTCAATTAATAATGTGATTGTCTGGGAGTCAATTATTTAGGTGGCCATCATGTTATCAGGGCAAATATTAAAGGGAACCTCCACTTCAACAAAAAGATAACTTTAAGTCACAGTCAAGTCAATCTAAAATATTTTTAAAGAAAGCGTTTGTATCCGAAAGAAATAACTTTTAGATTCGCCTATTTTTGTTTTCAAATTTTGCGGGCGTCGCCATCTTGAATAATTGTGAAGTGTTATGGTTGCCCTATTGTTATTAAACAAAAGCTCTTTGTGTCAGAACAATAGAGCAACCGTAACACGTCACAATTATTCAAGATGGTGGCGCCCGCGAAATTTGAAAGTGAAAATAAGCGATTTTAAAATTCACTTTTCCTGATATAAACACTTTTTTTAAGGACAAATTTTGAACAAATTTGTTTATCAACATAATTTTATTCGATTTAAACTTATTCTGTAGTAAGAGTGGAGGTTCCATTTAAGCTACTAAGAGTGGGAGGGAGAGGTGGGCTATGAAATTCCAGCCTTATTGATGAGGGGAGCTTTAAAAATTTAATGACAAGAGGAGGGGGGGCCTTAAATTATTTCAAGTAAAAGAACCTATATCTTCATAGCCCCCCTTTTCATATGAAATGAACTTTCCTTTCGTTACATCTTCCCAAAAAAAACGTTCAAATTAGCTGAGCGACTTTTTGTATGATTGGCCGTATGTAAGGTGTGTGAATACACGAAGATCCTGCCAGTCATATTTTGCATTTAGAAGTTCCTCTTAAATAACTTTCGGTTTTTAATATATTGCAGATCTGTTTTTAAATATATCTTTACGATCCTAGGACAAGAAACTGGTCCTGACCCCCATGGAGAGAGCTGAGAAGGCAAAAGTAAGTGTCATAACTATTTTCGCGTACCTTTCAATTGTACGCGTCATCCTTACTATCTGAGAGCCTGGAACTGGCTCTAGTAAGTTCTGTGAGATGTTTTGCATTTCACTTAACATAAGGTTTGAAAATGCCAAATTGGTAACTAAGTAGACAGGAGTTTAGGGGCCGACCATTTGACTTTTTAGGATGGGTATGGTTGATTTCAGAAAAAAAATATATCCTGCAGACTGGCAAATGTCATTTAACATAGCAAAAATGCCATGCAATCTCCTTCTCTATAAACCTGAAGAGTATTGTTACATCATACATTCTTAATAGTCATATATTGAATAGGGACTACCACCATTCATTTCTAGGCATCTTGCTCTCAAAGGACTTGAAATGGGTAAATCATCTTGCGCAAATGTCCTCAAGTGCTAAGTAGACTCTTGGTGTTATTAGGAGGAATTTTAGACACACCTTCATACAATGTAAATCTAAACTTTATTGTAGCCTAGTAATTAAGACCTAAACTAGAATATGCTAGTTCTGCATGGTATCCCTATCTTCAGAAATATAAGTATCAGCTAGACATTGTTCAACGTTCTGCTGCTATATGCTGATTTAGTAATTACTCAAGACAGCCATTTGTTGTAACCAACATGCTGGAGAAACTAGAATGGTCCTCCCTTGAGGGTAGACAGAAGTTCTCTCGATTGACTATGTTCCATCGTATTGTCAACAGAAATGTTGACATTGATATTGTGGATTTCACAATATATACCACGTATTGAGTGATGAAGGTAATGGGGTTAAGTATGAAAAGTTTGTTGAAGCCAACAGACAAGCTATGGAAGAATGCCTGCCTAAGAAAACAAAAGCTAGGAAATCCCTCCGATCATCAAACGCACAAGTGGTATCAGCCCGCCAGGAAGCACAGGCGGCGCAGAGTCTGTACGAATGCACCAACACCGAGGAAGATAAAGAAGCTTGGTCTCAAGCCCTGAGTAATCTGTATAAAGTATATCATCAAGTGAGGGAAAAGGAATTAGAGGCACAAATACGAACCATCGAAGCCTCTCATGAAGCCCAGAAATATGGTGAGGCATGGAAGGCAGTTAATGAGATTACTGGAAGGAAAAGAGCTAAAGAAGGTCAAGTAGAGGGATCAAGCCCTGAGGAACGAGTGATCACATGGTTCACCCACTTTAAGAAACTCCTGGGTAATCCACCAGAGGTAGAAGATCTGGAAGAAGAAATACCAAACATCTTTGAGGACCTTGATATCAATGACGGCCTGTTCACTATAGAAGAGCTCAAGAAAGTGAAATCTTCATTAAAAATCGGGAAAGCAGCTGGCCCAGATGCAATACCACCTGAAGTATTCAAGTTATGTGACTTTGACAACATATGTCTAGACTTCTGCAATCAAGCTCTGATAAAAAATGACAAACCTGATCTGTGGTCCTATATGAATATCATCCCTGTGCCTAAATCTGGGGATTTGTCAAAGACCGATAATTACAGAGGAATCAACCTGATGTGCATCATAGCGAAGATGTATAATCGCCTGATTTTAAACCGAATCAGGAGTGTAATTGACATCCGACTCAGAGTGAACCAGAACGGTTTCCGGCCCAAAAGATCTACAGTGGCCCAAATATTAACACTCAGAAGAATAATCGAGGGAGTTAAAGCAAATAACATTGAAGCTGTCATGACCTTTATTGACTTCAAGAAGGCATTCGACTCAATTCATCGGGGTAAAATGATGCGTATTCTTAAAGCCTATGGGATTCCACCTAACCTATTGCAAGCTATTGAGATGATGTATACGAATACAAAGCCAAAGTGTTTTCTCCAGATGGAGAAACAGAGATGTTCGACATCACAACCGGTGTACTGCAGGGCGACACATTAGCTCCTTTCCTGTTTATAATCGTGCTTGACTATGCTATGAGAAAAGCTATTGCTGGGAAAGAAGAAGAGTTGGGATTTACCATCACCCCTCGAAGATCAAGAAGACACCCCAAAGTAGTTCTTGCTGACTTAGACTTCGCAGACGACATAGCACTACTGTCGGATGAAATAGCTCTAGCTCAGGAATTACTGCTAACAGTTGAAAAAGAGTGTAAGAAAGTTGGCCTTGTACTGAATGCTAAGAAAACAAAATCAGTTGCTTATAACATTGATGATCCAACACCATTACATACATTTGATGGCACTTATCTGGAATGGAAGGATGACTTCAAATATTTAGGGTCATGGGTTGATAACTCAGAAAAAGACATCAGCATAAGGAAAGCGCAGGCTTGGAGAGCTTTGAATGGTATGACGAAAATATGGAAGTCCAATATGAGTAAAGATTTGAAAATCAGATTCTTCATAGCCACCATCGAATCAATCTTACTTTATGGGTGCGAGAGCTGGGCTCTGTCAAAAGCACAAGAAAAGTCGTTGGATGGAACATACACTAGGAAGCTGCGAAAAGCTTTAAACATCCACTGGAGCAGCAACATACCAAACCAACAACTGTACGGAGATCTACCAGCAGTCAGCAACAAAATCGCCTCTCGTAGGCTACAACTTGCGGGTCACTGTTATAGCCATCCAGAGCTAAGTACCCAGAAATTAGTCCTTTGGGAGCCCACACATGGCCATCGCGGGAGAGGAAGACCGAATACTACCTATATTGACACTCTTAAGAGGGATACTGGGGCATTCGAAGCAAGTGAGATTGCTGCACTGATGGCTGATAAGAGGCTGTGGAAAGATCTAGTGGTTGCCCGCCTTCGGGCGACCAAGTAGTAGTAGTAGTAGTACAATATCGCTGATATTGCTCATATCTACTTCGCGCTAATTCGCTCTGTACTAGAGTACGCCTCCGCTACCTTTGCTGACTTGCCTAAATATCTAGCTTGCTATCTTGAGAACGTGCAAAAAGGGCTTTCCATCATTTGGCTTGGTATTTCGTATGACGTAGCACTTGCAAAGCTGCATTATCCACTCTTTCTGACCGTCGGGCAGTCTCAGTCTTTATAGGTAAGGTTCGGTCGGGTAACCCATTATACCCTCTAATCCACAACAGAGTTGTACTTATATCTACCAGGCAGTGTCTAAGATCAGGGAGTTCTAGCAGGCCCATGGCCATAAGGGCTGAACGTTTCTCAAATTTTGTTCGTGTTAAATATCAATCTTGTCAATAAGCAGCTTGTAAGGTACCCTACAATTCAGTCTTCTGACTGCAAAAGGGACAAGAAACCAGTAATTTGAGAGAGATTTGTATCTAACCCCTTTTTCCC
The DNA here is from genome assembly GCA_964035705.1 of Porites rus. Lineage (NCBI taxonomy): Eukaryota > Metazoa > Cnidaria > Anthozoa > Scleractinia > Poritidae > Porites > Porites rus. Next base: position 37,077,968 of record OZ037995.1, read on the forward strand.
ATACCTCAAGAGATGGCAATTCTGTGTTATTTCTGAGACCTCGCTCTAGTTGTAATCGGCATGCAAATAGCTTCTTCCCATGGTCTATTAAACAGCGGAACAAGTTACCCGGTAATATAGTAAACATTGATGACGATGACACTTTTAAGTCCACAGTCCGTAACCATTTAACCATTAAGAATGATTTTAATTTTTAATTTGTAAGTTTTATTCTACTTAAGTGTTTATTTTATTAGATAGAAACTTTTAAACTTTATAATGATGTTTTTTATGAATTTTTTATTAGACAATGTTATTAATTTTTATAAAATAACTAAGATAGTACGCGAAAAGCTTGTAAATCACTTGCCTTCGGCTCGTGATTTAGAAGCTTTTTTCGTTTTCTCCCTACCTCCCGCGTGGGTTATCACGCCGGTAAACCCATAGAAAGTGTGATCTATTGCTTAAGTAAACTGCTGTGATGCAGAATTCTGCTTTATCAGTTTCTTAAGTAGAAGTAAGTAGAAGACTGATTTCGAGCGAAAAAAATCTTGCATAGAAACGCCTGCCATACAATGGCTTTGTATTTCAGCGGAAAAAGTTTTACAACCAGTTGTTTGGGAAAAAATTCTTACGCAAACCAAATCACCAATCCCACCCCCCCCCCCCTCCCCCTCAACAGTCAAATGAACGGCCCGTTATTAAGACTTTCACAAAGCCCGTTCCCAGTTTCTGTGGTTAGGTGTCAGTCGGGAATCGCATTCGCTCGTTTTGCGCGCGTCCCTTGTGCCGTCGGCGCCCACGCAGTCGACTTGTGGCAAGTGTAGAGTTTATTGTGAGTTGCAGCGTTGTTATTTCCCACTATACAGTGGCGAGCCATTTTACAGTAGAACGCCCTGGCTGCCTGACTTCTGCTTAGGATTTGGTGATTACCTCTGGTTTCAATATAGATACAAATAGTATAGTTAGCGGAATGGTGAAATCCTTGGAAAAGCCGCGATCATAGGTGTACGGGAAATTTTTCGAAAAGAAACGAGGGCCGTATTGCAACAACATAGGCCGTACCGGCATATGAAGGTGGCTCGATACATTTTTTTCAGGGTCAATACCAAGTTTGAGCATAAACTACGTCGCCATAAACGCACATTTGGAAAAATTGCCACCACAGTTGTATTAAGGCAGAAAATTTGTCATGATCAGGGTTGCAATGACATCGGGGTTGTCATAGCAACGTAATGACGCCGTTACCTATTTTACTTCAGAAATAATTCTCGGTACTGGGAACCTTACAAAATCGTTCACAGGAGCTTTTTCTCCAATACGGACACCTCATGTTCGTGAAGTTTAAGCAAAATCTGTGAGAGCGTTATCGAGATATTTTGGGATGAAGTTTTATCGTTAGAATTACGGTAAGAAAAGGAAAATATTGATGTTTGGCCGTTATCTGTAGAAAACAAAGCGCTTTTGACATGCAATTTCACTTTTCAAAAACGTGTGTGAAAGATCGTGGAGATAGCTCTACCCGATTGCTAGAAAGAAGGATTTGATTAGTATGTATCGAGGCGCTCTTGTTAGTGGTTTTGCAGACATTTCGGTCTGCTTTAACAAATTAGTGAATAATTTTAAACCGATTTTTTAAAAGAATTAAGATTCTTCTCGTAATTCAAACTGAGAACTTAATTAGCCAGCCTTTTCTTCATTTTCAGACCCACTGCTAATGTTATCTGCCATACACTGTTCTTCGAGTATTCTAATCAATTTACGACTGGAAATAACCCATTCCAGCTAGTGCAGTGCAGTGCAGTACAGTGCCCAACAATTAAAAACTATAAATATGTAAATTACTCATCACATGCTAAGCAACCTTTGTCTCGTGTGAATGTGACTGGATTATTACGCCGACTTCAGGTTAATATTCAGGTCTTCAAAATAATTAAATAAACATGGAGACGTCTTTAAAAACTGACTTTGCCAAATTTTCTCTTGCTGCCCCAAAAAATGTTAGTTGGCCAAAATTTGGGGGGGCTGAAGCCCCCCTCGCCCTCCCGGCCCGTACGCCTATGGCCGCGATTAATAGGCTCAGAAGAGAGGGTTGCCTGTTATGGCGGAACAGACATTCTGGTGTTAGGCAAGTAGAGCGAAGGATTTACTCAATGATTAAAGGATCTGTTTTTGAAACAGGCGTCAAGACGGCCTCTACACAAGGCTGCTATCAGTGGACAATATAAGACGGTCAAAATGCTTCTTGAAAGTGGTGAAGATGTGGATCAAAGAGATCAGGTTTTAGTCACCTTCATGTAACTTTATTGTTCAGCCGGAGCTCTTGCCTTCGCTTCTTTCATGGATTGTCGAATTCTTTTCTGGTTTTGGCTGTTAAGGATTGAGGTTTCGTTAAGGCTTCCGCGTGGAGTCATATAGCAGCTGCTCGGAAGAGAGGTCGCCAATGAAGCGTTTCCCTGACCCGAAACAATTCTACAACAATTGGAAGAATGACATGTCATTGTTCCCTGTGACCAATCAGAAGCGATCTCTCTTCCGAGCAGCTGCTACATTACCCTCCGCGCGAGGTGGTTTGAGAGGTTGGGAAGGAGAATTGGAAAAGAGAGCGTACACGAAAGCTTTTGACTGGTTTGTCACGACAGGTGCCATTATTGCCAAATGACAGTTATGAACGGATGTATCTTCGGATTCTCTTTCATTACCTGTATCCTTAAACTAGGCACGAAACATTCCTCTCGAGAGGACTTAACTAAAACAGGGAACGACCTCGGGGGACAGGAAAAAAGTAAAAAAAAATAGACTCAAACATTGCTTCCATATTTCATTTTGCAGTTCTCCTCCCCATCTTTCGTTTTACTAAAGATTTTGGGCAATTTTTATTTGGTTCTGCGTATGAAGAACGTGATATTAAAGTTTACAATTTTGTAACTTTCGAATTTGATTTGTTTGAACCCAAATGCCTAAACTGAGTCTTGCCAAAAGTAAGTAGAAAAGGGGTCGCGTGGGTGATTCTATGGGGCTGATTCTTGACACTGACAGTCATTCCGACAACTTCTGTGCTTTTCAAAAAAAGGTCTGATTACGACTTCCACACAGATTACTGAAACATTGGTTACTTTCCCCAACAATACTGTTCAGAACTACAACCACCCGGACGGTCACTTTCAGTCCACTTATATATAAATTTGTGTTGTTTAAAAGTTGTAGAGTTTTAGATTTTGTTTGTACTTGTAAGACCGTTTTCTTCCCTGCTCTTTAAACCTTATCTAACTACGTTGTACTTTTTTGGTAGTTTTCTTTGACTCCTCTACATCTTGCCTGTTGGTACGGACAGAAAACTGTTGTCGATCTGTTGTTGAAACATGGTGCAAACGTCAACGCTAAAGACAAGGTGACTTAGGGATTTCGTTTAACTTAAAACAATTATTTATTGCCATGAGGAAGGTATGGCAAAGGAAAGTTTTTGTTTGCCTAGTATTATTTACTAAGAATCTAATTTGGTAATTAGCAAGTGGTAAGTAACACGTACTTATTCTGCTTCAATTTTTTTTTGTAGTTTCAACGTACACCTCTGCAAAAAGCTGAACGACAAGAACACCACTCCATAGTGCAGTTGCTGTTGAAAAATGATGCCAAGCCAAGTCTTCATCAACCAGTAAGATATCAGACTGTGTCTTACTTAGGTCCTTCTTACCGATCGAACTTTCTATCAGACGAAGGTCCCTCTACGGATTATGTTACAGTAGGACCTATACGTAATCGGATGAAATTTTTTCTCGCTGCTATTTCAGATACCTTACATTTCTTCTTGTCTGCACTAACATTAAGTTTATAAAGTCGGTTGCGTCCGTCTGGACATCATTGTACTGTTGAACCTCCATTAAGGGGCCACCCGCGGGGTACTCGGAAGTGGCCTCTAAATGAAGGTTGGCCTCTCAACAGAGGTTCGTGACACGTTAGCAGACTCTTTAGCAGAAACATCACTTTATTTACACGCGATTGAAGCGGCATTACTGGTCCACAATCACTTGTCACATGATATCTCGGACTGTATCATCGTTCATCAATTTTTTTTTTAAAAAAATTGTGAAGCCAAACTATCAAGTATCAAGCGCTAGCAGAAGCCCTGGCGCTAGAGGTGACAACGATAGGACAACTCTCGTCGAGGTGGCAAAATGGTGGCCGCGGTCACTTTTCTACAATTATTTCAAGACTTTGATTACTGGCCGTTAGGTTCAACTGTACAATTCAGTTCTGAGTAATTATTGACGCTTACCGAATTTATTTGGATGATAAATGTCTATTGTTATGGTGCTGCTACTTATACAAAAAAAGCGCTTTAATAATGCTTTTTTCTGACAGTATCCTGTGCTATTGAAGTCGTTGGTACAGGAACCCGCAAGCGTTTTCCAAATTTGGTCAACGCTGGCTGATTAGCTGGGGGATTTGAACCAATCGGAAATGGAGATTTATTCTGAATGAATAGTAATTAACAGTTATGAGACTGAGTGTCATCATTATGGAGATCGAGGAGGGTGTTATCCGCCGAGGCCGATTAGTGTAACCCCGTTGATCTATTATGTGGATCTATAATTCGATGTAACAATACTGTAAATAATTATCTCCTTACAGGTCAGTCTGAAAAAGATCTCAAGAACAGCTTTCTTGCAAGTGGATGAAAAATCTGGATTTAATATGCTCCAGGCGGCTGTCTTAGAGGGAAAATACGACATTGTTTTAAAAGCTAATGGCCTTCTTGAGAACTTTTTAGAACAGATGGAATATACAAAAACTGGAAATAACGCCAAAGGATTTCCAGATAAAAGTGCAATTGACATCCTATCATTTGTGAAGGGAACAAAATCAGATCATTATAGTATAGAAAGACTTTATAAAACATTGGCTGAGAACAACAGCAGACTAACTGAGTCGCAGTGGGGTACATGCAATGATGATGCGGAACAAGCAGTTGAACTTGTATTAAATGACGGTGTAGATATTAATGCCTCAGGATCAGACAATGATTGGACAGCTTTGCTGAGGGCGAGTCGTTCATCCTCAAGTCAGTTCATTGAGACCCTCATTGATCTTGGGGCCGACGTTAATGCCCAAAGGAGAGTAAGCAAAGAAACACCACTAATGTTAGCAGCTGATTGGAACAACTACATGGCAGCTTGCTTAATTGTAAGGCATGGAGCTGATGTTAATGTCAAATTTAGTAATGGATTTACGCCACTGCACGCTTCTGTCAATGCAGGTAATGAACACATCGCCGAATTGTTACTTAAACAGAACACAAATGTAAATATTCAAGATAAAGATGGATTTACACCCTTGTACTGGTGTGCCTTTGAGGGGAGCGAAAATCTCCGTAGATTGTTACTTGAACATAACGCGGATGTAAATGTTCAAGATAGATGGGGATATACACCCTTGCACGATTGTGCCTTAGAGGATAACGAAAACCTCTGTAGATTGTTACTTGACCACAACGCGGATGTAAATATTCAAGATAAAGATGGATACACACCCTTGCATCGGTGTGCCTTAAAAGGAAACGAAAACATCTGTAGATTGTTACTTGAACACAACGCGAAAGTAAATATTCAAGATAATGATGGATATACACCCTTGCACTGGTTTGCCTTTGAGGGGAACGAAAACCTCAGTAGACTGTTACTTGAACAGAACGCAGAAGTAAATATTCAACATAATGATGGATGTACAATCTTGCACTGGTGTGCCTTCAACGGGAACGAAAACCTCTGTAGATTGCTACTTGAACACAACGCGAATATAAATATTCAAGATAATGATGGAGATACACCCTTGCACCGTAGTGCTAGAGAGGGTAACGAAAACCTCAGTAGACTGTTACTTGAGCACAACGCGGATGTAAATATTCAAGATAATGATGGAGTTACACCCTTGAACCGTAGTTTTAGAGAGGGTAACGAAAACCTCAGTAGACTGTTACTTGAGCACAACGCGGATGTAAATATTCAAGATAATGATGGAGTTACACCCTTGCACTGCTTTGCCTTTGAGGGGAACGAAAACCTCTGTAGATTGTTACTTGAACACAACGCGGATGTAAATATTCAAGATAAAGATGGATACACACCCTTGCACCGGTGTGCCTTAAAAGGAAACGAAAACCTCTGTAGATTGTTACTTGAACACAACCCGAATGTAAATATTCAAGATATTTATGGAGTTACACCCTTGCACTGGTTTGCCTCAGTGGGGAACGAAAACCTCTGTAGATTGTTACTTGAACACAACGCGGATGTAAATATTCAAGATAATGATGGAGTTACACCCTTGCACCGTAGTGCTAGAGAGGGTAACGAAAACCTCAGTAGACTGTTACTTGAGCACAACGCAGAAGTAAATATTCAAGATAAAGATGGATACACACCTTTACACTGGATTACTAGAAAGAGAAACGAAAACCTCTGTAGATTGTTACTTGAACACAACGCGAATGTAAATATTCAAGATATTTATGGAGATACACCCTTGCACTGGTTTGCCGCAGAGGGGAACGAAAACCTCTGTAGATTGTTACTTGAACACAACGCAGATGTAAATATTCAAGATAATAATGGAGTTACACCCTTGCACCGTAGTGCTAGAGAGGGTAACGAAAACCTCAGTAGACTGTTACTTGAGCACAACGCGGATGTAAATATTCAAGATAATGATGGAGTTACACCCTTGCACTGGTTTGCCGCAGAGGGGAACGAAAACCTCTGTAGATTGTCACTTGAACACAACGCAGATGTAAATATTCAAGATAATAATGGAGTTACACCCTTGCACCGTAGTGCTAGAGAGGGTAATGAAAACCTCAGTAGACTGTTACTTGAACACAACGCAGATGTAAATATTCAAGATAATAATGGAGTTACACCCTTGCACTGTAGTGCTAGAAAGGGTAACGAAAACCTCAGTAGACTGTTACTTGAGCACAACGCGGATGTAAATATTCAAGATAATGATGGAGTTACACCCTTGCACTGGAGTGCCAGAAAGAGAAACGAAAACCTCTGTAGATTGTTACTTAAACAGAACGCAGGGGTAAATATTCAAGATAAAGATGGAGATACACCCTTGCATTGGAGTGCTAGAATTGGGAACGAAAACCTCAGTGGACTGTTACTTGAACACAACGCGGATGCAAATATTCAAGGTTATGATTTATGTACACCGCTGCACCTGTCAGCTCGTGGAGACAATGATTGCAGTAAGATAATCGATCTCCTGGTGAAGTATGGGGTACAAAACATAAATATCCATGACGCAGAAGGTTTGACTCCTCTTCAGTTGGCCGTGAGACATGGTAACTCACAGGCCGTGAAGAAGCTTATTGACCTTGGAGCTGATATTAGTGTAGTTGTAGCCGATGAAAAGGATGCCAGAAGACTGAAACTCTTGAAGAATAAAGCGGAGAGGAAAAAGCAACATCTTAAGTTTGAAATAAGCTCTGCGCAAAAAACTGACATAACAGGAAATGCACCTGGTGTCAGTTCTGTTCCAGGTACAGGAAAGCCTCACAGAGGCTTATCTCGAATCAAAGAAAACAGTGAGGCAATCTTCTTCGTATACAGCAAAGGAAATAGAGGACGAACCGGAAGCTCCACAACCGTCGACAGTGGCATGAGGGAACCCCAAGTAAAAGGCGACTTCATCCTCAAGAACTAATAAATGTTTAATGTCTAATTTAGCCTTTTTGCTTTCAAAGTGAAAAAGGGCCTGTTTTTTCTAGCCTGAATTTCAGATGTAACTTTGAGTCGTTTTTACTCCCTCAGTAACGTCGTTGCTGAGAGAAGAGTACGCTAAGCTGTTTCATCAGTTAAAGAGAAGATTGTGCTCTTATTAAGCTAACGTTAACCTAGTTTGTACAAAATTGATCACAAACATAGCAAGAGTAACTATAATCCTCACCTATTTTACTATCATTTTATACTTACAACATTCTCCCGCACACGCCCGCTACTCTTTTACCCACTTATTCTATCAGTGAAGGGGAACTCATGTATTCCCAAAACCCGGAAAGCCACAAAGACTCATATTATGGCGCGCCGTTTGTTTCAAAATTAATTTTTTAAATTGGTTATAAATTTTTAATCTTTTTCTGTTCTGAATCATGGATATAAGCGCTTAAAATCAAAAAGAAGGACTCCTTGATCTTTCCATTATTGCTTTTTCGTCGTCATTATTAAGGTATCTGCAACGGCAAATTTTCAACATTTTATTTTGGCCTCAAAGTCTTTCTGCAGTAAGTTCAGATGATGTAATATGCATATCTGGTTTTCTTTTTCGAATATACCTTCGGATGTAAGAGAAAATCTACTCAAAAGTTGACCGATTTACCGAAAGTTAGAGAACAATTTTCGTTTCCGTTACCAAGAAAAAAGACCGCAGGAGACACCAGGAGCGCAATTTGACTCCCCTTTTCAGCATCAATTCAACAAAATTTATTCACTTCTTGGATTCATTGACAAACTACAGCCGCTGTATGTCCAATTTGATTTTTCTTGCTTCTGTTCAAGCTGTGATGACTAATATTACTTGCTTCTAGTCAAGATACGCTACGTTCTTGAAATATACTCCGTTTTCCATGACTTATTATTGTATAGAATTTATATCACATTGGCGTGTCTTCTGATCTGATATATTCTGACAATTTTGCGGGGAGAGTAAAACGTTCTCTCGGTCCTAATCCTCTGGTCTGTTTTTCTGCTGATTTCTTTCTCTTTACAGAAGCAATTCCCCGGTTTTCAATTTTGAATGAAACTCTCGAGAGTTTCATTCAAAATTGAAAACCGGGGAATTGCTTCTGTAAAGAGAAAGAAATCAGCAGAAAAACAGACCAGAGGATTAGGACCGAGAGAACGTTTTACTCTCCCCGCAAAATTGGCTCCTTCAATCTTCACACTTCGGCACGCCACAATGCGTTTAAGCTGACACTGAGTGACGCGCCTTCCGGAAGTGCGTCACACCTAGCAACTGGTCGCGTATCAAAATCCAAGGGGGCTATAGAGCAACCTCGTTCCCAGGGTTCTCTCCTACCCGACCTACCCGTAGGGCGGGTAGGAGAGAACCCTGGGAACGAGGTTGGCTATAGAGATGTTATTTGGCATTTCAAGCTTCCACGAGCATTTTACACTAGGGGGTAATTAAATTAACACCTTCTGGGTGACAAAGCATCATTTATTTTGATATATTTTAGCTCCCCAAGAACAGAGGAATACTGTCAATGTAGTGATATACAGATGTTATCAATATAATAACAATAAAAATGATGCAAAAATATGCAAAATTTGCCGGTGCAGATACCTTAAGAACACTCTCTTAATAGTTTACTATGAACTCCAATCAATCAGTTTTGCGGATCGGAGTTACCAACCAGTTATCGATCAATTAAAATAATATTACATTGTGCTAATTTTCTACCAGATACGTAAAATCGATCAGCCAGCATATCATCAATCGGTAATCTCTCGTCTAAAATCGATCATATATCCGTAATCAACCATGGTAAGCTATCTCAAATTTCGATCAGTTTTGCTGATAATCGATCAGTTTATTATCCATCAGTTGTCGGGTACTATACCGGGGGGGCACTTGGGTATGATCCGCGTGCTGACGATCCGCTTCTTTTGATTATTTGGAGAAAACAGAGCATGAAAGCCATTACCTGTGTATAATTGCACACTGAAAATATGCCTACCCCGCCGACTGGTCTCTAAGTTTAGTTGTTATCCTTAAAAATCGTAGAATTGGCTTTCTACTGGAGATGGATTTTGCCTTCGTTGCCGGCTGACATGTTGCTGCGACCCTGAATGCGTTACCGGAATCATAATCGCTTCCTATTGTCAAGTGGTTAATTATCGGTTAAACATAACACAAAAATACTGGGTGTTTTTCTCTTTTCTGGCCAGCCCATAGCCAGAAAAACGCTTTCTTGAAAAGGGCGAATAAAAGACTACGTACTACATTGCGTTTTTAAGAGTTTATTTTTATCGCTGCCGCCCCGGAGATCACCGGAAACAAGGTGAAAAGTTACAATGTAAGGGGTAGTTGAGGGGTAGGTTGGGGGCAAGGAGAAATAACCTGTGAGGAATACTGGCTAAAAACACTTATTTAATAAACCATGAATGAATGAATAAGTTTCCTGTACTAGCAAGGTATCATCTCGAAAATTTTGCTTTTTAATTTCAGAAAAAATAAACAAACAAACAAAAGGGTGATTTTTAGGTAACGCAATCACGGTCGCAGAGACACGAAGGCAAAAATCCATCTCTAGCTCGTGGAAAGCCAATTTTACGATTTTTAAGGAGAAACCAAAATTATAGACCAATTGGCGGCGTAAGGCATATTTTCAACGTACAATTATGCACAGGTAGTCTATGGCTTTTAGTCCTCTTTTTAAAGCCTCAATAATGACATGTCTGGAAATTTTTAGAAGACTGCGGATCGTCAGCGCGCGGATGATAGTTTTTCGTTGTTTTACGGCTTATAGTCTTTGAACGGTCGTAATTCGACTTCATATATATATTACGAATTGGTTTTTAAGGGAGGCTTAGTTTTCGTAATAACGAAAACTAAGAGGGGTCTTCGTTTACGAAAACTAAGACCCCTAAATTTACCGTTAAATTCGACCTAAAACTCGGTGGAAAGAATCGGAGAGAAGATAATTTGACAGATTAGACCTATCTCGATTACAATTTGACTTCATATTTCGACGGATTTGATTTTAGGGGGTCTTAGTTTTCGTAATCTCGAAAACTAAGACGAGTCTTAGGTCTCAGGTCTTAGTTCTCGAGGGTCTTAGTTTTCGTAACACCTTTACCTTGCCGCTTCGCGTCTCGGTAAATAGGGAGTTTACGCAACGACGACGGCGGCGGCTACGAAAACGTCACTTAAGGTGGCTGAATACAGTTTTGCGGGCAGTCAGCGGTAACTCGCCTGACGGCGCGAGTTTTAAATTAGACAAAGAAACATCGCGGCGAAAAAAGCAATGGTGCACTGAAGACGATTTATCAAAATCTGCTCATTAAAATTTTGTGATATTTGGCAGAATTTTGACTTTTATCGTATTTCAAATATTGAGAACTTTAAAATGGAAGTTGAACAGAAGAATTTTGTGATACATTTAATAATTATATTAATTACCTTCTGGGCGAATGATAAGACGTCAACGAGGTACATGTACTTCTCCTGTCGAGAGCTTGGTCTCGCTATTGACTTTCTTATCGATAACATCTACGTTCGCTTTGGAAGCTCGGTTTTCCGGCAGGTTATTGGTATATCCATGGGCACCAACAGTGCACCTTTGTTGGCTGATCTCTTCTTTCATACTTTTGAGTACGGTTTTATGGTCAAAACAATGAAACAAGACATTACAAAAGCCATCCAGTTCAGCAACACCTCTCGATATATCGACGACTTATTCAGTATTAACAATGTGAACTTTGGAAATTGCATCAGCGCGATTTACCCGTCGGAATTGGAACTTAAGGACACATCCACATCATCTACTGAAGTGTGTTATCTCGACACAAATATCAAGACTGGCGACTTAACCACACCTTTCCGTATCAGCATCTACGATAAGAGAGATGACTTTGCATTCCGAATTGTCAACTTTCCTCATATGGACAGCAACATTCCCGCCAATCCAGCTTACGGTGTTTACATATCTCAACTGGTGAGATATGCTAGAATTTGCACGTCCAAAGTTGACTTCATAAATAGACTCCGCGGACTTTCATTACGTCTCAGACAACAAGGCTTTGAAACCAATCGACTTCAGAACTCATTTAATAAATTCGTCAATCGCCATGGTTTTATCGTCGAGAAGTACGGTGCAGGCCTTCGGGAGATGAGATTAGCAATCCAGGCTTAAATTGCACCATCGTATCCTTACATTGCTTATTTATTACTTCGATTTTTATTTCAGTTGTATATTGGTACGTGTGCGCGCGCGCAATTTAATTTTGGGCGCGTGCATTATTTATTTATTTATTTATTTAAGTTGCGTGTACATTTAGTTCGTTTTATAACGTCTTAGTTTTGCTTTGCGTTATTTTCCTCACTTACATGTGTTGTCCGCGACTGTACTCACACGGTGGGTGGCTCCTCCTAAAATGTTCTGCAATTGGTATAGGATTTAAGGGAGCCGAAACCAATTGTGGAATTGCACGCATTTTAGGCATCCTACTGATGAACAGTTGAGACACGTAGATACATTTTTTAGCAACTACTATAATTTGCAGTCTGTCTACTTTGAATTGATTATCTGAAGGCCCGTCTGTTAAAATTTGGTCAAATAAGTTTCAAATGGTAATGATTAATTATAGTAAGCTGTGCGCAAGTTTATAGGAAAATCTAATGAGCGAATTTTATGTAAACTGAGCAAAAGTGAAATTTTAAGGTTGTATCCAATCGTTCATGTTGCCACGGAAACAACGAAAACGTCACATTTTACCTGTCGATCAAAATCTTTCATCAGTATATTTTCACTTGCCAAGTTTCAGCTTGTGAGCTGTAACCTTTCTCTTGCCATGATTTGACAAATGACATATACTCACAAACTGCCAAAACTGTGTTCAGCCACCTTAAAAAGTGAATTTGGGCTGCCTCAGACTTATCGAGCTTATTCCATCTCGTTTAATTCGTCAAATGTTGGCAAATTTTTTTGGAGTTTAATTCTAAAGGACTGCATCAAAGTTCAGGAAAAGAAAAAGAAAAATGTTGTCCGTTTGTTCCCGTCCTCGACAAAACGAGAAATTAGGCAGTTTCACGTTGTAGTCGTCCAACGACGGCAGAGAAATGTCCAGAAAAGCGTGATACACGTGCAAAGTCGTTGTTTTGCTTGTCTAAATCTATTGCTTTTTTGCCGTACTCGTTGCCGTTGCCGTCGTGGTTGTGTAAACTCATTAATATCCACACTAGCCACCTCCACCTCAGTGAATAATTGTTAAATATACACTTGGAGAGTTTGTCAGACACGAGTTCACAAATCTTTGATTGAAGAGCTTACCAGACACTCTTTCTGTCTCTTTGACTGGAATAAGACTCAGCCCCAAACAAGGAAGATGAGTAAAGTGAACGGCTAGCTTATCACAAGCAGAACTATTGACGATTACAGAAATTCGCCGACAATCAAATTCTGTGCTGACTTATTCCCTGCTCACAGATGTCCTTCCGCTATAAAGTTTAAAATAAGGTTAGAATGCGCGAGCGGGAAGGTATCAAACGTCCTTTTCATTTCTAAGCCGGGGGCTTACTTGCCGGCAAATAAAATGAACTGTAAATCTTTTCTGATGGTTTAGAAAAAGCTATTCTCGAAACCGAGAATGTTTTCATCAAAGCTGTGTAAATCGAACTGAAACTGTGTTGGGAATCTTACATTTCCTGTTTTTATCTCACCTATTGTATGGAATATGTGTGAATGAAATCTTCATAATGAATCGGTATATTTCAAAGAGTTACACAACGAGCAAGAATACTATTGACCGAAAGTATACAGATCGGGCGTAACCTGTGCCAGGCTCTCAGATAGTATAGTGGGGACGTATTAAAACGCGCAAAGCGAAAATAAGACGCGCGAGACTTGGGAAAGGGGGCGGTCTCTTCCCAGCCCCCGCGCGTTTTTCGCATTTCTTTTTACTGAACGACTATCTTGGAGCCTTATTAAAAACAGGCTAGAACGGGGACGGCTGTGGTGTCAGCCATTACTAGTTTTTATTCATATTTGCGGAATTTGAAAAGGTACTAAACAGCCCCGACTAAAAAATGGTACCCATTTTTTTTGTTACGAAAGTCTTCTGTTTAGGTTCGATTTATTACGACCAAGTACAATCCAGAGTATATCAAAAGGCGACATTAGATCCAAGTGTAACCCTAATTAATGATTATAAAATCACACATATTGTAGCATCATGTTCCAAAAGGGTAAAATGTTCAAAGGAGTAACTGTTTTTAAAACTCTCACATGAGATGTTACGTCACGCAATGGTCAGCGACAGGCCTGGTGGCCTAAGTCTGCAGCCACCCCCTTCCCCAGGAAAATTGGCAGCCCACTTAAAATCGCCTTTTGGCGATTCTTGTTTATAAGTGTTTACAGATGTTTTGCATATGTTTTATCTTGAGACTAAGAGAAAGTTTCAATAGTCGTTTTCAGGAAGGTTTTACAATCCATATTAAGAAAACAAGAATTCTAGGTATTCGTCATCCTCGGAGACCCAGGGGCAGATAGTCGAGGCGAGGGAAAGAAAACTTGTGTTTTTCTGGCACCAATCAGAAGCCAGAACGGCGGCGACCGTTTAGAACTTGTCTGGTAAGACATTGTCTCCAGGGGCTCTTCTCGCCGTTCTTTACTTTTCTTCGTGCCTTATTTTTCTGCCCGTTTAGACTTTCCCTCGCCCCCACTATCTGTCCCTGGGTCTCCGAGGATGGGTATTCGTTTGTTGACGACATCAGCCAGGCTCTATTTCCGCCGCTATCTCGGTCCTCCCCAGGAGGAGAAGGAGCGCGGGCTCATTTACCGAACAGCGGCTAGTAATCGAGCCGAGATATGCTTTTGTATGTATGCACCGCATTTGCCTCCATTTCAAGTACGGCCCTCGAAATCGAGGTTCTTTCGTTCGCAGTCGACCGATTCAGGAAGAAAACAAAAGGACCCTCAGAACCCAAATAGGGTGTGACCCCGGGAGAAATCCTGTTTCGTATAGAAAGCCACGTTTTTGCAGTCTGTGTTTTGGCTAAATTTGTATTCAGCCAGGCTTTGTTGTATTTTATTTTTAATTGATGAAGTGGGGAGGAGCGTTGCGTGACGACACTAAAGCAGGCTAAATAAACTGCAACGGATGCAAATTATTTGAAATGTCATGCCTTATTTACTCCCAGCACTTCACTTGCCACTGGAAACTGCTAGTAATATATGTCATGTGACTAATGTTTAACAAAATGGCTGATGCTGAAAGATCAGCTGCAGTAATTCATACAGTTCCGGTTGAGGTTCCCTTTGAGTCACGCACGAACGAAACAGTAGTGCCCTTTAGGACCGCTTTAGACCTCCAGCACCAAATCGTCTTTCAGGTACTCTCCCTGTACTGAAGTGCAGCGCCCTAGTCTTCTTGGAGGCTGCGGGGTACTGACATAAGGCCAACTTTATGTGAAGTTGTTTAAAGTTTTGTTGTATGCTGCATACAAAAACGTCATTTCCTGAAATTGGTGTTGTCATTTCAGGTGACAGGCTAATTTTTGGTGTTTGGTGTTTTTACTGTACTATTTGTGAAATGAAGCCAAATGTTTTTGAGGTTTTTAGAACTTTTTCCAGATCTGTAGAAAAAAAAATTGGGAATTTCCAGAAACATTCTTAGGCGATTTTAGGTGATATTTGTATCTAGGGCTACAAGATCTCTAACGTTATCCATGCCAGTATCCCTTCGCAATGTCTTTATGTAGGCAGTTGTCGGACTAGCTCCAGTCTTGCAGCCCTTGCAAGTTTTTTGCTTGTCTTGCCAGGTTATATTTTTCACCATTCGCAGACTTCTCGTGTAAGTTCTATCTAGGCTCTTAGCTTTTCTTCTTTTTTGGATATGTTCTGTTCTGAGTAACGGACGCCTAAGCCTCAAGAGAAGCGAAGGGGCCGGGAACGATCTCGGACGTCTGAGATTCCACCACCAAACATTTGTCATTTTTACCAAAAAGGCCCCACCTTGCGAGGACAACATAGAAGTTATATATTTTTGAACTCAGCTGAAAACTGATTGCAAGAAAATAAACTTAACCCCCCGGCTTAACCTTAATAAAAACAAACTGGAAATAAGCGACTTGAAAATTTTGCCGCTAGTCGGGAAGAACTTCGAGGCTACTAATTTGACGTTAAGAAAGTGACTTTAATTAGAGTCAAATGTTATTTAAAGCAAAAATTGTGCTGACAGGACCAAAAAGTCTTAATCAGCCCGTAACAACAGGATGGCTCACTCGTCACACAACTTTTGAGTCGTCACGCACGTTGCGTCACGACAAAATGTTCTCGAAATGCGTGGTGCCCTGGGAACGAGCGGTGTTTGGCAGAAGGCACGAAGGCGCCATTTTTGACTCGTTTGATGAGTTTCACCATCAAAAGTGTGCTGTAAAACACTATGTTATAAACGAACTGGTAATGGGCAGAGCTTTACAGAAAGATGCAAGGGGAAAAAATCCTCAAATCACTTCTAAACAGAGAGATAGATGGTCTTTATGAGGATACGAAGGTAAGTTGATCAAACTTAGCTGTTTGCTAAATTTAAGCTGCTGAGAAATTATGGTAGATTAATTGAGGACACTTTATAGCTCAGTTAGCGAAGATACTTACGATTTGTAAGGCTACTCACTTTCAAAAACGTTTCCTTGAATAAAAATTTAGTTCATTCAAAGCGAGCGTCTTGTTAGACTCTTCAATTGCAAGAATCGCACGGATCTACATTCATGAGCAGGTCATAAAATGAGTGTCACTTGAAAGCGAATCTCAACCTAATAAATTAAACTTATTTTAGACGTCTTTTTTGCCAAAGCCTCTCATTTTTCCTAACTCCATATTTTAAATGGGGTAGCATTCACCCTTTGATATGTTGTTTTTAATATTGTTTGGTGGAACTTGCAGAATTATCTTGCTCCACTGCAATGTCCGCTAAAGAACAAAAATGGCTGCCAAGCAGGAGGCAAAGCTATAGAGGAAACTGTATCAAAGTACGCGGTTTTTTGTACCAAGTTCCTAAGGTGTGCTATAGAGACCTTGAAAAATGTGAAAGCCAAAGGAAATGACCTTACTGAGGTCACAGATGCCTTGAAACTAGGTAAGATGAAGCATGTGAACATCTTTAGTTGCTGTTTGGGAGTAAGGTCTTCTCTGAGTTCCTAAAATAAGCTTAATGCTCACTCTTAAAATGTGCCCAGCTTCAAAACCTTACTAATTGAATGAAATTCTACTTATTTTTGGAACTACATTGTCAATGTGGTATTTCCAGGTCAAATGACTATCCACTAAGACACCTAGATATTTTACACGATCCTTACACTCAAGGGAAGTAAGAATGTGATTACTATTATCAAACATTAGAATATTGACCGAATGGTCCATCTTACGTTAGTGAGGACAAAAGATAACAAAGTTTAATTTTTCAGCATTTAATGTTAGCTTACTTGCATTGAGCCGATCCGAGACTCTGACCAGTTCGTTATTGACCATTTTTTCAAGAGATTTAAATTTTAAATTTTAAATTTTTGTCGGCATACAACAAATTTGTGTCATCTGCAAAAAGGTAAAACGAAAATTTCGCTGAAGAATAAAACTTTACAACCTACTTATGGTCTGGGACTCCCAGGTACATACAACACATTTCACAGTGGAAGGAAATAGCATTTTCAACATGGTGTAAGCAGGGCACAACAAAGTGCTATCTGATAATCCAGAGCCAATAAGGCTTAAATATGGGTCAAATATAAGTTGCCCGATAAGCAAACCACATTTGCTTTAAGTGTGAGATTAATAGAGGGCTATAAAGTTGCATGTAACTTGCAAATTGTTCTGTTCATATTTCAGTGGGGACACTTCTCAACAACACTTTATCACTCTGTCATGGAAACTACCTGAAGTTTATTCCTTCAGTAAATCAGCTTGCTAAAACACTTTACCTTATTGTTGCTCAGCTCATTGCCAAGGCACAGTTTGAAAGGGCTCTGGATCATGCTAATGACCTATATAAATTCATCCAGCTTCTTAAGGCATGGAAGAGCTACAACAGTGAAAAGATGGACAAGGAAATTGGATCACTTTGTTTACGTTCATCTGATTTGTTACTTCAAGGAGCTGGGAAGCTTGAGGAGGCAAAAGTACCTCCAAGGGAAAGACCATCTCACTTGTGTGTTGTGTTAGATTGGAGAAAGCTCTCATTACTTTTCCAAGCAGAAGCAAATGTACTTTCTTCACTAAAATCCTTGGTAGATAAAACTCTGAAATGTGGGACAAAATTTCAAGTGGATTGTGGGCTCAAGAATGTTGATTTTAAAACCTTAGCAAGCTTCTTTGAAACCATTTTTAGTGCACTCATGAACAAGCAAGAACAACTGATTGCAAATGGACGAGAATTTATAGTTCTCTTGGCTGAACTTGGATTTCATTATGGCAGAATTTGTAATAAGGCTGGAAACTCAACAGAAGCTTTGGCTGTGTTTGATAAACTGTTGAAAACTGCAGGAAATGAAAACCATTGCAAAAATGGACATTTTAAACTACAAATACCTTCACAAGTTTGTTGCTGTGTGTGTTTAGTCTGCAAGGCAGCTATTTTGTTGAACTCTACTATAAAATCTCAAACTCAAGAAACTCTTCAGCAGATGTTATTCGAAAGTAACCGGCTAATCTCCCAGATCCTGAGGTGTAGCACATTACCTTCACCAATGTTAAAATTACTTTCAGACTCCCTGGAGTACTTCAGAATTAATTTGCAAAATGAAAGTAGCAAAAAGAGTAAGGAAAAATCACCCACTCTTTCATTGAAGACTCTCCAAGCAACAGTACAAGTGCTGCAGTCTTACATCTCAGTCTTATCTTTGCAGTGTGAGCAGCTTAAATCAGAGCTGCTTAAATCCAAACATGACGATGTCGTGGCACAGCTAAAACATCAGGTTCTAAAGACCACAGAACGGCAAATGACAGTGTTTAGTTTTGTTATTTCTTCATATCAAGATCAGTTGAAGAATGAAAAAGATGCAAAAAGTTCAATCAGGGATTCAAGGTCAGTAGTACAGGTATCGCAAAACTTTAAAACAGTTAACTACAGTGTACACACTGTAGTTTAAGGAAAGGATTATGTTGTGCTTTTATTTCTCTTTGTTTTGGGGCATATTAATAGATGAAAATGAGTGAAAAACAAAGGGAAACAGTGTGCAAAGAAAGTAGCATCTGATAGCCCGCGGCTAGTGGATTTTGCCATCGGGCTAGTGAATTCTGTTCTTAACTTGCCCGATGGGCAAGTGAAGTATGTTGAGGAATTCAACTTACAGAAGAACTGTGAAATCAATTCTGCTCATCAAAAAAATTGAGGGGCTAGTTGAAGTGACATTTGGGCTAATAAATGCTAGCTTCAGCTTGCCCAAATGACAAGCTGTAAAAATGACTTTCTTTACACCCTGGAAAATAAAATTTAAACCAAGGATAAATTTGAACCATAAGATATACATGTAACACTGCTCAAACTTTTATTGCATATCCAGTATCCTCAACTCTTGCCAATCAGCCTAACGATTCTTGAAACAAAATTACAAACATCTCCTAGAATTTGTCTTTTTTGTGTTGCACACAAATGGGGATATACACTGTAGGCAATATCTCTGACAAGATGGCATTTTGGGGAAGATGTACTGTAAGCAGTCTGGGTCTGGGAAGGTCCAAAGAGACTGAGAGAAATCTGGTAAGAATATCTATTGAGAATAGGGGAATGAATGAATTTACAGCTGTTGGTGGACCCTTACAAAGAACTGTAGAGTCAAACATTTCTGGGTATCAATGTTGAAAGAGTTTACTGTACTGTTAATGTTAACACATTCTTTATTTATACTATGCAGACGTCAGATCTTTAAGGACTGTATTCCAGTAGCAGAACAAGCAAACTCTGTAATTCATTCTGCCCTTGATGATCCAGACATCCCATTGTCTTCAAACGAGCTCCGCTGGCTAGGCTGCAATGTGTATAATTTGGGCTGTGTGTCATATCAGAGAGATTGCTTTACTGAAGGAGTTCCTCTGTTAGCTATTGCTTGTGAAGAGCTGAGAGTATGGTGCTTTGCTGGCAAGACTGAGGAGGAAATTCTTACAAGGATTGTGGAGGTAATACATGTATGGCCTTAAGCCATGTAATTTTTTAACATACTGAGTGGCATGAAATGTTTGCAAGTGTTTGCGATTTTTGTGTTTTGCGGGAACAAATTTTGAAATTAGGAGAGATTGGTTTTTCTTGCTGGGAATTGATTTTTGTGATTTCAGAAAGTCCCAGACCAGTCATTGTTAAATTTTCCTTTTCATTAAGTATGCGCAATGGAAATATATACAGTGAAGAAAGTTTCAAACAATGCTACAGTTTGTGAACCCTACACTGTATGTAAAACCAGTATAACAGATTACTTTTCTTTGTCATTCGATTAAAGTAACATCTGGGATGACTGATTGTTCTGATGATTGATTGGAAGAAGTTAAGTTGGAAAATATTTACTGTGGAGAAATTTTTTGCAGGAAAAATGTGTGCTGGAAAAATCACAAAAATTAGAACCCGCAAAAATTTTTGTGCCACAAGGTAAAATGATGTACCATTTTAATAAGCCCCAATAGTGATTATTACCAAATTTGTCCTTTTAATACTAGTGCTCATCAATCATTGTTTTAATATTGGGAATTAAATATTTGTGATCCCTTTTTTTTTTTTTGCACTGTGTATAAAATGCCACATTAATGATTTTCTTTTTTTCTGAGAAATGGAAGCAAACACTTGTGATGTTAACCCACCAGATGGGTCTTACAGTAATCTGTCCTGTCATGTCATCATTAATAATATAACTGATTTCTTTTAGGTGAAGCTCCTAACAAAACTTGCACTGCTGACTGACTGTCAGCGACGAGCCAAACAGATGGGTGGTGCACTGACAACAGCTACCACTCAGGTTCTTATAACACTTCAAACTGGTTTTGATGCAAATGTCTTAAGGAAGCAGATCAAACAATGGACCACAGTGAAACATGAACTGGTGAAAAGTATGCAAGATGAAAAGAGACAAGCTGAAAGATCAAGGTTTGTCAGAAATTTTTGTTAAAAAATTAATTTTGATTAAAACCACGCATGCGCCACTGATTGAGAACACATGAAGATGTCATATTTTATTACAACTGCATGAATCCTTCAGTGAGGAGCCCTTTTCTAAAAAGTATGAGATTCTGTTAGTCCAAATATGTTATGTCATGTCTTACCTGACTTTCCGTATTTTTCTCCGTTTACCGTAGAACCCTGTGCAGTGTTTTAGCAGAACAGAAAGATGCTGAAGATATTGACAGCAGTCAGCTTTGTTTAGTTCTTCAGGAAGAACTTGCTTCTTACAAGGCAAAGAAGTAAGTTCCCAAAAAAGACAGACTTCACAACGTTTCTGGACCTTTTGCAGAAACAGGGAAAGAGTTCCTTATTTTAATTGTCCATTTAGTTCTTTCATTACCATACAATCGTGTATGAACCACATCCTGGAAAGAAATATTACAGTCAAACCTGGAAAACAGTGAACACAAGAAATATTTCTGGAATGCTATTGTTTTGCAAGAGAAAAGCCAATCAGCCGTGAGAAAACTAAACCACAAGCAAGAACGTTAGTTAGTTTGTGGTTTTGTGGCCAGTTCGCGTTTCCTGATCTTTGCTGTGATTGGTCGTAACAGAATAAACATTCTTGAGATATTTCAAGTGTTCAGAGTTTTCCCGGTAATACTGTAAGGTCATGTGAAAGTACAGTGTACATGTGCATGTATTGCTGACGCAACTACATGTTTAAGCGTAAGCCCCAGCTACTCTCATAGGAAACAAAAGTAAAATACATAAATTATGTAGAACCAAAAGAACTTCCTAGCTGTACAATTCCCCTTCTACTAATTACATAACTGTAGATATACCCGACAACTTGAAATTTTAGCGCCAGCCCTATGCTGATGATGAGGTTTCATAAAAAAGATCTCTTTTATTTCATATACTGTACTCAGTCTCCCAAAAATGTTTTTTCCTTAATACATGTGTGTTCAATTGTCATTTGAGGGGTTCATTTGAACTCAGGAGTCACTTCATAAGTAGGTTCGGGGTGAGTGTTGTCCTAAATATAATATAAGGACTGTTGTTGACGCCGACAAAGATGATCCTGGGTTATCCTTTATCCCATTTCTTTTTTGAAAAACTCTGCCCAGTATTGTACACCATTTAGTGGTCTATTTTTTCTCTTATTTCTAGTTATGACACCACCATGGAGCAAATTTCTGTCATCAGACAGCTTATGGAGTTGTACATTATCCAAGATGATGAGTTTCATTATGGTTCAGTGATGCTTGAGTTTGGTGTAGCACTGCATGACCTTGGAGACAAAGATCTTGAGGAGGAGAAGTGAGTCTACTGCTTATGTGTGTTTTGGTTTAGTATGTGGCATTTGTCTTACACATAGGTAAATGACTTTGGAATAGGAAAAATACATTAACTTGTGGTAAAGGTAAAGGGACATTCAGCCAGCTGTTTTTTTATAATGTCATTCCGGGTTATATGGCCCATTATGAAGCCAGTCACTTTAGTATTATTGTATTTCTTTGCTTGAACTTTACACAGTACAGACTGAATACAAGTGACGCATTTTGGTATCAATTCTCTGTGGATTCCATGCTCTTGTGATATTAATTGATAATGAAGTGTCATCAGGGTTGTTGAAGTGGAGAGAAGGATGTTTCATGGTTCATATCTCTAATTGGGCAATACCCCAATCCCCAGCCAGCCCTCAACAATAGCCTTCAACATTGTGATATTCCTTGCTCTAGGTCTGCACTTGAGTGCTGTCAAGAAGCAGCTGCAATTCTGGAGCAGCTGGCAGACACAGCAGCTAACACAGATGAGGACAAAAATCACCTGTCACTTGTGCAGGACAGACTTGCTGCAGCATATTTATGGCAGGCATTGTTAGAGCACAAAGCAACAATGGAAGACAAACCAGAGGCAAAATCAGCAGAGGAGCTCAGTGAAAGTTATGAAACAGAGGGGGTACATGTACATAAAATGTTTTTTTTTTTCTTCAGAGGGTATGCAAATCTGGCCCCAGTTGTTCAAAAGGTGGATAATGCTATCCACTGGATAAATCACTATCCTGTGGATAGCACAATTGTTAGTTATTTGATCCACTGACTGGATAGTGATTTATCTAGTGAATAGCCCTATCTAACGTTTGAACAACCAAGGCCAGAAACAATTATATGGGAATGGGCTGGGGGTGGTCAGGTGTGATACAGTGTAACCCTTGCTCCCTTTGCTTACCTTTGTATTTCCTTTTGTAATTTAGCTCCCCACCCTAAGTCCCTTTCCACTGGCACCCAATTGCAAACTTACATAATAAACTTATTCCTATATAATTTAACTTCTCTTTTTAGGTCAAAGGCGTATGTCTGGAGCAGCCATTTATGTCATCCCTTCATTTAGCATTGGAAACGTGGACAGTGTTAGCAAATAGATCAGTGCAAGAAGGGACAGGCAGAAAGGTAAAGTTTGGGCATTATTATTGTGAAGTTTGTTTTTTTTATGATACATGTCTACTGGGTCAGAGGCAAGAAAAGAGAGCACTTCTTTTTTTTCTCATCCACTAAAAACTTACTCACAGGTTAAAACATGAAAAGTTTGGAAACTTGATTAGTCTGCATAAATACTGTAGATTAGTTTAAGTAATATCTGTTGTTCTTTTTGCAGATTGACTGGCAACACTTTGTTAACCCTGAGGAAACTTGCCATTACCTTTTGATTATTGCTGGAATGTTTGGACTTGTCAACCAGGTAAACTGAAAGGAAATAGAAGGCTGTTTCTGGGGACTGTCTCATGCAAGCTGTGTTAGGTTCTTTCTGCTGATGAGTTCTAAAAGAACAACAAGAACTGTAGTATGTTGAAAAAGCAGTGCTCATCAAAAAAATCAAAACATGTTTTCAATGAAAAGACCATATAAATACAAGTTAATCGCAAGATTAAATAACTTTCTAAAATTAGTCGCTGAGGGTGAAAGGAATCATATCAACATCTGAAAATCATGTGTTATCTACTTCAGTGACTTGCAGCATCCCTTGGGAAACTAGTTTATATCTTAATGTGTCCATCAATCCAACGTCAGGAGTTTGAAATAATCTGGAAACAAAATATGCAAATGTGCTTCAAATAAATGAGCTCTCTGGGGGCTTACAGTAGGAGAAGGATTTATGGTAAACTGTTTACCTTACAACCATTCAGTGAGTAATTTTTTAACTTTTTACAGCCATTCAAGAAGGTGTGTGCTCTTCATCTTGCTGCTACCATTGCCCAAACAATCAGCACCAACAGTATGTTGGATAATAGAATATCTGCCTGTAGTGAAGCTGTTCATACTCTGTGTGATATGCTGGACATTTCTCATGCTAGTCTTCTGCTGCATCAGACCAGTGATGTGTTGGAAACCCTTGAACCAAGTAGTTCAGTTATGGTCCAGTTTCTGTTGGCAAAGAGTCACTATCTGTTAGTCGCAGGAAAGGTGAGCTAGTTGTTCCTGAATCATTTCTTTTGCTTTATTCCTCTAAGCACAAGGGATAATGAAAATTATAAGCCAAGAGCTACTTTTTAATACTTATACATGTAGTCTAATTTAGTCTGTTATAAAGTTTACTATTTGACATACACATTGTACATTTACAACTTGCAATGTACGAGTGTTTGCTATTATTTTTTATGCTTGTCAGTGCTTGTATATAGTTTACAAAAACAGAAGTGTGTAACGCTCTTCTAAATAATACTTACAGTCTCTATCAATTTGTCATTCCTAAGTATTTTGCATTTCCATTCCTTATTAATCTGAGAGAATAATATTGATGCACAAAATGTTGCCATGCATGCAGACCTGAACCCATGAATGAACTGATGGGATTTCAACACCAGTTGTAAATTGGTGCTTTAATAGTATCATACCATAAAATCTCTCAAGCAAGTTAAAATTTCCTTAGATTATGTTATTTGCTCACAAGTACTGGACAAGTACTGGTACAGGTACCTCATTAAAGTTGTAACATCATTGTGATATAGTCCAGGGCTGATTTGCATGTGTGTGGCTTTTGGATGGTTACAGGCTGAGTGCTTGGGCCTGGACCAGTAGGATTTTCTGTCAGCTTTTACCCTTGGATTAAGTTAATGGTTGTGGCCCATGGGTCCTTAACTGTAGCCTTTTAGAAATAACATGTTTCTAGATACTCCATCTGCGAGTTTTGCCTTTATGTTTTTTATCAAAATACTGGCAGAATATTTGGTTATCCAAGGTTGTGCTCCAGTTGGAAATAGTTCTTTAATATTAATCCTATGCTAGCAGTGATTTTGTTACCTCTGGTCTGTGTCCTGCGTCCCTTACTCATAAAAATCCCCAAAGACGCAAAATAATTCATTGCATGTGTCGTACATCGATCTGAAGATGTGTATATCTGGCCTATTCATGTAATTTTTGTGGCAGTTATTATGGCTGTTGTTTAACAATGCTTATTTCTTTTAGCCTTTGTTGTGCTTTAAATAGAAGGACAATATTATTCAAATTTCAGTATACTTTAATACAGAACTTTTGAGTCTGTCTTTAGATTAACTGCCTGGTTACATAAAGGCCCAAGCATTTTCAATTATTTAGGACTCATTGGTTCTGGACTGGGACTCATGATTTTTAACAAGATGAGTCCCAGGACTCACCATAACTATTTGTAACAAAATCCCTGTGCTACACACAGGTGCCCTGGATTTGACATGTTCAGGTCATTGGGTTTCTGTCAATGTTTTCGTGGAGCACAGCCTTGGCTACCAGTCCCTGCCTCTAAGAGTGTAACCTCACATTTATCAGTATCTGAGTGGCTGTTTGTTTTCCTCTAAACTAAACATAATTATCTGTTCCTGTGTTTAGTACTCAGAGGGAGAGCAGTGTTTAATGGAAGTGTTACAGAGTGATGCTTTGACTCAGAAGAGCTACAAGTCCCACTTACTGAAGGCCAGATTAATGTCTTTGTGTGCGAAATACTCCATGGTCCCAGCTAAACTCCACAAATTCAGCATTACTTTGGGTGAGTTGAAAACTCAATTTAATAATTTACCAGTAATATGTTGTTTTAGTATTCTAGTAATATGTATATTCTAGTTAGACCAACATCACAGTGGGGATTATGTACCAACAGTTTATTTCCCTGGGAAAATCAAATCTGAAGTTTTGCATCTTATGAATCCTGGGCCAAAAGTATAGTCATGGGTAAAATTAAATTGCGATTTTTTAGGTTTTATGATCTCTGCATTTCTTTGCTTGTGGATCTATAGAAAGACCAGGATTTCTTGTAAAAATATGAGGCCAACCATCTCACCCCTTCAGATTCTGCAAGTACCGCTGGAATACTCGAGAATCTATTCTTTTGAAGAAATTTATTTGGCTAGGAAAAGTCAAAACACGTTGATAGTTCTCAAAACATATCAAATATATTTGCTTTAATTTATGTTTCGGCAGTTGAAAGTTTTTGATCTTGGCATCTTTGATGTCTAGCATTGGAAAAGGTGGCTGTCCGACATCAAAACCATCAACTATCAAAGGAAATCTTTTTGAGATTTTTTCATTTCCCAACATTCTCTTAAGAAATCCAGAAATCTGAGAGCAATTATCTAATTTTGGACCCTTGCATGGAAATGTACCAAGCTTGTCATTGTGTGGTTACATGTAGCAGAGGATTGAATAATGGCCTGAACACTGAATCTAGTAAGGTGTCCATTAAGGGAATATTGACTCTATCATTGAATGATCTTGCTCTTTTGTAAAGATCCTGTTATTGGTTCACTAACTGCTAAATGGAATGTGCTCTTGATGGATTTCACAAGCTAAGTTACATGGCTGAGGAGGTGTTTGGAGATGTGTTCAGCAGTGGGCGAAAGAAGGGAAAACAAAATAAAATTTGTCAGGTAAAAAGATGAACCTTTCCTATCATATAATGTTAGCCTGCAATTATCACCTCTAAGGACGTGTCACTGAAAAGTTTGTCTGACATGTTTCTTTTTCGTGCCTGCTCTCTTTCATTCAGCGGTAGCTATTTTCCTTTCCCAAAACATTGTATTATTGAATGAGCCAAAAGTGAAGCTCTACCTCCTACTTTGCCTTTATTCTGACTTAAATGCTTACAAGGATATCAAACTGCAACCTACTGTTGAAGTTCTCCACATTCACCACCATTCATTCACCAAGACGTGCTTTTGTTTAAAGGGGTCTCAAAATTTAATGGTCAGGATCAAATTCTAGCCACATGATTTTTTTCAAGTGGAAGTGAATTTCTTTCTGGTATTTTTTTATTTTTTATTTTTTCCTCTTCTTTTCAGGATGGTTTTTAGTCATCAACACTAATTCACAACACTTATTCAAATGTTTTAATTTCTACAGCTAAGGGTCCTTATTCTACCAAGTATCAATCAATGCCTTTTCCATTTGTCACTCCTGAATGAGCTTCTGTCTTCATTACTACAAGTTGGCCATGAAATATGTCCAACAAGGAGCTGTAAGGGAGGCATTCAGGCAGTTTGTAGATGGTCTAATTGTGGCAAGACACTTTGCTCCACCTTACAGGTATTCATTATAATGCTTTTCTTTAACCACCCTTTTTTTAATGGTCTGATCCAATACACAGTAGTCAGCCATAATTATCTCGCACTTTTTCGTTCATTTTCAGCAGCACTGTAATGCCTTGTTAGTTCCCAGGCAGTAAAATGAATTCATTTTGTTTCCTCTGCATCCTGTGTCCCTGATGCATAAAAATCGGCAAAGACACAAAATATTTCATGAAAGGCGTCCTGTAGGACTCAAAGAACGATAGATCGATTTGAAGATGATTTTTTGGTACAATATCCTGTTCGTGGGATTTCTGGGGCTGTTGTTTAAAAATGCATATTTATTTTAGTCTTTTTTTGTGCTTTAAATATATAGAATTTTAATTTCAGTAAAATGTAATAAAGAGGTTTGGCGTCTGTCTCCGGATTAATTGCTGGATACATAAAGGCCCAAGCATTTTCAATTTTGGACTTTTTTTTTGACTCAAGGACTCATGATTTTTGACAAGATGAGTCCCAGAACTCACCAAAATCATTTGTAACAAGATTTCTCTCTTTCTCTTACAGGCTTTAAAGTCTTTTGTTAGTTACATAATGTAATTGCAAGGTTTCAGAATGGAAGTAGCTAAATTGAAATCACTGTTATCGGTGACTTCTATATAGCAAAAGAATAATTACTGGCCAGGCATTAGATACTATTTTCATTTTGCTTGGGAGATAAACATTTTACACAAACTACGTAAGGGAATGTAGCATTGCCGCCTATATTCGACGTGATTACATATTGATAGAACATATAATTCTTCTCCTTTAGGATTGCAGAATTTCTCATTAACATTGCTCAGTTGGAAGTCAAACAAGGCAAGCGTGATAAGTGTGAAAGTCGCCTTGAGCAGCTCAGTGGACTCCTACAACCAGTTTTGAAACCTTCCAGCCGGTCCAAGCTTTCCAAAAATGAAATTCAAGAACCTTTGCTTCTTGGTCATCCAGAGACATGCGAATGTGGAAATTGTATTGACACAACACTTCACAACATACTGATTAGGTACTCCTTGAGTGTTGCCAAATAGCTCTTGTATGTTTCAAGACCCGAGCAATCAGGGGAGGCCCTGGAACTGGTGCATTCAGTGTGTCAGTGTGCTGAAAAGAAAATGGTGATGTGTGTCCAGAGACTTGGCATGATTTTATGTGGTTGTGCATGTAGTGCTCCAAGTGAAGTGATTTTGAAAGAGACAAAGAAGAAAGGCAAAGCGAAGTCTGCAAAAGGCAGAAAACAAAAAGAGGACACAGGCTACAAAGTTGTTCTGTTTCACAGTTAATGTTTTGTCAGTATTTTGCTTCATTCTACTGCATTTAGTGCACCTGTTTATAAAGGTTTTTGCACCAAATCTTTATTTCTTTATTCATTTTAGACCTACAGAGCCGTCTTCATTCAGTTTTGACCAGTTATCTTTCAGATAATTCTCTCAGTTCTGTCGTCAGGGCAAACAAGAACCTTGATAACTTTGTCGTGAGAATATTGAGGGAATTCTTTCAGTGACTAATCAAGAATCTGCCATTTGTTTGGCTCACAAATATTTCTCAAGGCCATTCGTACCTTAGAAAAATAAGGACAGACAAGGAAAAGTGAGACTTTTTTCTTCTGCTCTTATAAATGCTCAGGTGTCTCATAGCTCGGGTACGTTTTGTTCAAGATTGCCAGGTGACTATGGGCGTATTAACTTGATTTTTCCCGTAGATGACCACCACCTCCCGTAAGCGAGCGACCACTTTGTTGTACAATGTAATAATTCACTTCTTATTTCAATTTTAACAACCCCCAAGTCCAAATACACCCCCTAATTTTTCTGCATTAAAAACATTGGAAAAATCATCCAGAAATTATTGAACTAAGGACTCCAAACTGAGTCATTTTTCGATTGAATGAAATCTTAGCTAGATATTTTAAAAAAGGGTTCGGGAAATAAACGAAAAATAATGCTTTTTACCAGAGACTCCCACCTTAAACGCTGCTCCTCATGAAGATGTAAGCAACTATAAAACTGGTTTGTGTTGTTACGCATATATGGCCCTGTCAGATGAGGGCAGTGTGAGCGCGTAACCTAAATTTCCTTCCCCTTCCCTTTCGAACGCCTACCAAGCAGGCTATGCATGTGGGTGTGCGAAAACTGCCATCTGCCCCCTACCCCTTCCTTTGCTATCCCGATCCCCTACGGTATGTTTTTGTATGTGGGAGGCTGTCAGGATATTTCATGTGGCATACATGAAGTACTTTCTTGAAGAAGCCGGAGGATGGCGGCGGAGTCGGTCTGATTGCAGTGTGATTCGAGCATTGGTTTAATAGCTCAGATAGGTGCATTGTTTTTTACATTAGAGAAGAGATTACCGGAAGAACATTGAAAACCAAACGAAAATCTGAACTTGGAGCTGTAGCGGGGTAAGAAAACTTGTTTTAACATAGCACTTTCAGTTAGAAGCTAAGCATCCTCCATAGCTATGCTGATCCCCCGGGCTGATCGGCGGGTTGCTTCTGCTTGCTGTTATCACAAATAGCTGTAATGTGCTCTTTATTTACAAATAAGTCCCCACAGTCTTCTGAAATGATACATTAACCGACCTAGTTGAGCTGTAATAACTTGTTTCGAGAAATACGATAGAATCACTTCCGGCTTGGTATCAAGGTTCGTCCCCAGCGAACCAATTTAATACAGCTGTTTTACTATTAGGAATTCACATTACGGACTGTTGCCGTATTTTGTTTTCTTGCTGTCCGTAGAAAACTAGAAACACATTTTAAGTTTTAAAATAATGGAACTCTGTTGGAATGATCATTTGGGGACATTTCATTCTTTATCCGCACCCCACCCCCTAAGAATGGGGGATTTTTGAATAGGGTAGCTCAGATTCTTCTCCAAAGAAGCCAAAATTGGACCCTTCAGACATTTTTTAAAAGGTGCAGACAAATAATTAATCCTTCAAATTTCATTTCTCAAAGGGCACCAATAAAAAGTCGAGCATTCAGATTCCAGCCATCTTTACCAGTTGGGAGGAGGAGAAGGTGCACATAATTCACCCTCTGAGCGTCAGATTTCATGTGTGGTTTCACGTTACTTTTGATGACCGTTGTTGTAAACAAACCCCTAAAGTTCGGACATCTGTTCTCTGCCACATACTGTACTTGTACGAACTACGAGTTGCTATTTCAAGTTCGCATTACAGTCAAGGCAGGTCAAGTGTACCCCCCAAGATTCTATTAATTAATTAAATATTTGAAAAATGAATCTGTTAATTGTTCCTGTAACTATTGGCGAATTCAAATCGGCATTCCTGCTTGCGCAATGAGCAGTGAATATGTTACGAGAACTTCCCTGTATTTGGTCAGATTGAAAATCTCTGAATGGATTAAATTTGTTAGAGGACATTCACATCAAATTCAGGGAAACTGAGCTGGTAGAAATTTTGTTACTGAATTGCGTGTGAATTCACGGCTCATTACGCATGCAAGAATGCAGAGATGAATCTGAAATCTACAACTACCAACAGATTCAACTTTCAAATAATAAACTCATTAATGAGATGTTGGGGGTACGCTTGACCTGGCTTGACTGTAATTTATAAATTTTATTTCCCTTTTGCTGTTTGAAACTCGGATAGTTTAAGGTTCAAAAATGTCTAAGCAGAAGAATAAGATCGATTTTAAGGCCAAGAGCATAGCAGAACTGCAGGAACAAGGACTTCAGTGCTTGTAGTTGAAATTCTCTCCTCAGCAGCTGAAATTTTTTTAACATTAGAGCTAAACTTTGAAAGAGATAAAACTGGTGATGAAGGTAAATTTCACAATACATACATATTTCAAAATTCATGATCGCACGCTATTAATTTCCAATCCATTTTCGCTATAAAGACAGTCTGGCCATGGGTTGTTTGACATTATATTTTTAACTGTATATATATTACAGCAAAGAGGGACTCAACACTTTTGATGACGCTTATGTTGATTATTTACTAACTGCTAAGTTGAATCAAGAGGCTGTTCACATATCTATAGCAAAAAAGTGCAGGCTTCTGTGAACATGTACTGACTTTGTATTTAATCGTGTAGAGACAAACAGAGGCATTGTACTTCAGGCAAGATAAGCATAAGCTTATTTTAAATTGTATAAAAGGCAGTTCAGATAAAAATGTAAGCACATGCAGTATCATGAATTATAAATGTGTCTGCATCATAAGTTTCATTTTTTCCAAGTTTAGATCCACCATGCAAAACCATTCTTTCAACTGCAGAGGAGATTTCCATGTTTTGGAATTAATCCCAGCGAATATTTTTTTCTGTCTCAGAAGGTGAATTAATAAACAGACCCTTGAATATAAAGAATCAGGTAACCAGAATCAGGAGAGAAATTTCCTGCTTTTGAGCATTGGAGCTGTGCTGTTGTTTTTGCAAAAGGTCTTTCCATTGAAACTTTGTTCCCTATATTTGATATAAAAAAAGAAGTTCTTTTCTTGTCTTGGGTCAAAGACTGTTTTCCTGTAATGTTTTTAAAAGAGACAGGCATATCTTAACCCTCGGACGTACGGGGGGGGGGGGAGGGGGAGGGGTGGTTGCCACTCTCCCTAAGGTTTTTCTGATTTTTTTACTTGACAATAAAACATCAGCACCTGAAGTTTTCTGTAGCTGTTCGTTTATCCCTCATGCGATTTTGAGACAAGTTTAGCGATGGTCAGTTACTATGGTTACGAGATATGATGTCATAAGTAGTAGGTGGTCAAGCCATTTTTTAGTGAAGGTGCATGTTTTTCAACTTTTTTCCACACTAAAAGTAAAACTTGTGGATAAAAATGATACAAAGTAAATATTTATGTGTTATTTTACAAGTTAAGTGCAAAAAAAAATAATTATTCTCCCTTTTTTTTTACCTGATTTCTAATTCTTGATAAAACCCAAGCTGGCGGCCAAGATGGCAACCTTGTTTTGAGATGTCACAGAAATCCAGCAGTTCCACCACCCACAAAATATACCCCATTGTGTAGAGAAGATCAAAGGCTTTCCACTGAAGGCAAAATTCTTTTGAAACACTGCAACATATCAAAAACTAAAGGGGGGGGGGGGGGGGGTGTCCATCAACCCACCTCCCTTGTACCAAGGTGGGGGTCTGTGTGTATGTCTGAAGGTTAAGCAGTGGCCCAATGGACGCCGTCAGGCTGACAATGATTGAGAAAAATTCTGTGGTATTTTGCAAATGTTAGAGTAGCTTAGCTCCAAAGCAATGGAGCTAAGAACCCAAATTTTGTTTTTTGACTAAACTGGGATTCAGCTAAAAACTTTAAACAGCGAACTTTAGAATACCTGACTACTGTTTGTATCGTCTGTAATAACATAGTGCCTATAATGTTATGTCTCATAATTCTGAAGTTGAGTTGTAGTATCATACCATCAAAATCATACAAGCAATTACACTATCCATAACAGTAGCAGTGGACAGAAAAGGGTGAAATAAAACTGAGAATCACAGTAGCATGCATAATACTATTGCATAAAACTGACATTTAATTTAGCAGCCAATAAGTTTACAAAATTCTAGTACTCTGATACATGCCTACGTGTACCTTAACCTATGGTGGCTGAAAACTGTCTATTGAAAATCTGAATTTTGGAGGTTATTCTTTTGGCTATTATTTCCTTTATTTTTTTTTTTTTTCAGTTTATTTACATTTTTTTGATTTTATATTATAAGAAAAGTGAAAGTAAAAACAATAGAGCCCCCCTAAACGAAATGAAACCCAGAAATTAAAAACTAAATTAAAGCAAAATAGATTTTAATGCAGTTGAGTACTGCTACATGTACTACCAGCATGCATTTCTGGACTATTACACAGAAGCTCCACTAATAATGGAGACACATGATGCAGTTTCACTTTTATCTGATTGAAATATATGAAGTAATATATCAAACATGAGATGCAGTGTTTCATCACCAGATGAAACACCGAGAAGAGAGTTGAAAATACGACGCGCAGCGGAGTATTTTTGACGAACTTCGAGGTGTTTCATCTGGTGATGAAACACTGTGTCGAATGTTTGATATTGCTTCTCAAACAAAATCATTTTTGAAGGAGAAATTAAGGATGCAAATACTAAGCAGTGTTTCATCCGATTTCCAAACACTCATTAAACATTAATTTCCTTTGTATTTTCTTAATGAATTATTAATGAGTTTGAGAAATAAAATTACAAAATGAAATATTTTATTAAGATTTTAAAAGCTTCGCGTGACTAATCTCGCGTGACTTACTTTACAAAACCAATATGGCGGCTGTCGCCCTTGGTGCAGTGTGCCAAGGGACAGCAATACAAGACTTCCTTCTTTCATTTACCTTTGCTGAACTGCTGTGTGTGTCTTTTGGCCATGGATAATGGTTTTGTGTGATTCTAAATTCTTAAACACTTGGTAACTTAAGAAAAGGCATGAGAGCGAGCATTTGAACTCACAATTCATAAGTCGTATTAAAATGATAATCATTCTTTATGTTCGCGCCTGTCAATTCACTTTAATAATGTATGAATTTACGCGCGGAGCCAGTTGGTTAGTGTGTATCTGCCGCACGTTTCCTTTTTTCGTTTTAACTGAGCTATACTAATAGTTTCAAGATATGAAGTTAAATGAGGTCTTTGTGTACGTTCGTTCGTTTCGGGTGTCTGATATTCAAATCGCCATCGCAGTATTTACATACCCAGGACAAGAATTCTGGCCTGGCAATCAGAGAATCGTACTGATTTTCTTCGAAACTAACGTCTTGCTCTAACCTCCTGAAAGCATTTCTTTAGAATTACCAGCCGAATAGGAAAACGTTAGCTGCATTTGCAGTTGACTAAGTATAGCCGAGTATAGTTTTGCTTGCTAATGAGCATAGAAATCGCCGTTAATTCGTCCGCTCCCTTGTGACTCTGTCTGCAACGTATTCTCAGGAAGGCGGCGGAATACTTTATGGGTTCTACACCTGGGCTTATACATCTTTGTAAGTGGTTTTGGGTGAGGGCTTATAAACGGAGGGACTTATATCCGAGGGGCCCGATAACCGGAATAGAAAAAGCGCTTCGAAACAAAATATGTACAGTGGAACCTTGATTTAACGAACCTCTATATAACGAAGTCCTCGAGCGGTATAACGAACTATTTTCTTCAGCTAGGCCAAAATAACAATAAAATGTATGGAACAGAAGCGCGATTTAACGAAATCCTCTTTATACCGAACACAATCCACAAGCACAAACGTAAAATTTACCTCGATATAACGAATAAATGTGAGCATGTTATAAAAGATGAATGCCAAACAGACCAACAAGGGTAAAATTTATGTGTACAGCAGTTTTAAGCAGTTTCGTTTGCCTGTTCTTGAGTTTCTAGTGCTGTAACTATATATAGCTCGGTACTGAAATGTTATTACAGTAATTTTTCAGATCCGGAAATGCTGGGTTTTGTAAATTAATTATTAACTATACCTCGATATAACGAACATTTTGCTAGTTTTCCCGAAAATTCTTTAACAAACAAACAAATCCCCCCAGTCCCTCGGCACTTCGTTAAATCTAGGTTCCAGTGTATTGTATTTAAAAGGTCATAATAAGGAAAGTTAGAAGTGGGGCCTTACATCCGGAGGGGAGGGGGGGGGGGGGTGAAGGGGGGCTTACAGTCGGATGTGTTTTTTTAAATTATAAGAAGAGGAGCCTATACCTGGGAGTGGGGGGGGGGGCTTATAAGCGGCAGTTTATGTTATGATCCTTTCGTAGAAAAGTTGACAAAAGGTTCGGTTCGTCTTTTACGACCGTTATTCAATTGGTTTTACCTATAGAATTAAGAAATTTTTTAAACTAACGTCATGAAATTATTTATTTTTCCAGAATAATATATTTGTACCACAACTGCAAAGACCACTCGTAGCTAACCTTCACGTTCTTTGAAAGGCTTCCAGGCCAAAAAGACACTGAGAATCCACGCCCTTTTGGGAGTGAGAGGGTTTCAATCACTAGCATCCAGTTGTGAATCACTTGGATATGTGATATAGAAATTTGTAAAAAACTATGTTCCAGCAATTCTGGGACATTTGATTTTCCGTGTGACGTCAAGTTACGTAATCTGTTTCAGTGCAATGTAAAGCTATTAGCTAGAAAAGATATCCTGGTAGTTTTTATCTCATTTATTTCACGTTCTTTCAGAAAGCAAACACTCCAAAACAGACAATCATGACAAGCACCTTGTATGTTGATGTTAACGAAAAGCAGCTGACAGCTATGAATTAGTTTCACTCTTGGTTTGTATGCTAGATTGCTAAGGAAAAGAAACCCCCCCCCCCCCCCACACACACACACACACACACACACACACACACACACACACACACACACACACACACACACACACACTAATTTGAGCTTCTGGCCTTATTAAGAGGTGAGGGGAAATTAAGACGAAAAAATAGGGAGAGAAAAGGGGGAGAAAGGCCTGACACACAAAGGCATTCTTCTTCTCCTCACTACCTCCCCTTCCCTCTAGAAAAGCCCAGGCTAGTAAAAAGCACCAGCGGTTAGAAATGAATTTTCTGGTCATGTGATCTGCTACTTTTCATGTTCTAGAAGGTTGTTTAGACCGATAGAAGTCAATCGGTACCACCCAGTGAAACACTTTACCTGTGTTTTACCACCCAGTGAAACGCTTTTCCGTTTTCCCAGTAGTAGCTGTAATTGATTCTTTTTTATTCTTTTTTTTTCTATTGTAGTAGTTTCTCTATTCTCTATTGTAGTAGTTGTAATTGAGTCTTTACTATTAATCTTTTTAGATGTTGGACGACTTTGAAGTTTGAGTATGGCATCTATTTTACAGAAGGCGCAAACGCATGATGACCGAGTGCATGGATCTCGCAAAGTGAAAGTCACTATTTTGGCATCTGAATGGGGATCAAGTAATGGGGGGCTTTCCACCATAAACAGAGAATTAGCCATTCAGTTAGCCAAATTCCCTGAAGTGGAAATCTCTTTCTTTTTACCAAAATGCAGTCAAGAAGACAAAAAAATAGCTCTTGATCACAAAGTAGAGATCGTAGAGGCAACGCCACTTCCTTGTTTTGAACAGCTTGATTGGCTTTGCTTTCCACCAGACAATTTGGAAATAGACATAGTCGTTGGTCATGGAGTTAAACTCGGCAAGCAAGCGCAGGTCATTAAGAAATCTAAAAGGTGCAAATGGGTTCAAGTGGTGCACACAGACCCTGAGGAACTTGGGATGTTTAAGAGCTATTCCCGCCCAATTTCAAAGGGTGAAGAAAAGCACAAGAACGAAGTACAACTTTGTGAAATGGCTGATCATGTTGTAGGAGTTGGACCGAAGTTGAGCGAGGCCTTTCGCTCATATCTTTGTGGTTGTAATAAAGATGGTAATGTCTTTGACCTCACTCCTGGAGTATTTGAAGAGTTTGAGACTGTAAAGCAAGTTAGTCATAGCGATAGGCAACAACGCAGAGTCTTGGTGTTTGGTCGTGGAGACGTAGAAGATTTTGAATTAAAGGGATTTGACATCGCTGGGAAAGCGATTGCTCCATTACAAGATACTCGTCTTGTGTTTGTCGGGGCACCAGATGGAAAACACGAAGAAATAGCGAAGCGGTTAATCGAATATGGTGTTCCTGCAAGTCGATTGAACGTAAAAGGATTTGTTCAAGACCGTGAGGGTTTAAAGCGCTTATTTCAACAAGCAGATCTTGCAGTCATGCCTTCAAGAACAGAGGGCTTTGGTTTAACAGGACTCGAGGCAATGTCAGCTGGTCTCCCTGTGCTCGTCAGTCTCAACTCTGGTTTTGGACAAGCACTGCGCAGTGCAGCTTTTGGTTCAACATTTGTGATTGACTCAGAGGACCCCGCAGTGTGGACCTCAGCCATCCAGAATATCTTGTCCAAGAACAGGAAATGTCGACTTGAGGAAGCGGTGACCTTGCGTGATTCCTATGCCAGGAAATACAACTGGGCCAAACAGACAAAGGAGTTAGTTGACAGGATGATCAACCTGGCTCATGGTAGGAATGTCGATTATCTTTTCCTTAATGGTACCTTATCAGGAAATGATAGAAAAACTAAACAAACAAAAATGCGATCCCTTACAAATTTTGTCTTTAAATCTTGAAAAAATGCTCGCGAATACCTATCTGTATGCTGATATCAGGAAAACTGTAACGTTTTTAATTTCTTTAGGTATATTGTTCTCAGCGGAATGGTCTATGGACTTCGTATGTAGCACGCGTAGCAGTCATTTCTGTCTACTTTTAACCCAGCGGGAGATGCGCGGGGGGCGCGCGGGGGCGAGAAAAAGTTAGGGACGGGGTTAGAGCCGATGAGCTTTTATTCCGGAAATACACAACCCGATACATAGTGCATAACAAATGTCCGCCCTAGGGAGGAATGGGCGGCACACCTTGAATTGACTGGGTCTTAAATTTCAAAGAAATTATTGTTGATTATATGAATCTACTAGTTTGAATTTAAAAAAATTATTATTGTAACCAAAGTTTGTTTACGTAGAGTCTGTTATGGAAAATAACAACAACCCAAGAACAAACTCTTATGACGACAAGCAGCTTGTTTCAGAAACGTCCCTTGGTAAAAACTGTGAAAAGAAAGTTGATGCTGCATCAGGAAACCAAACTGAAACATCCACAGTTAAAGTGTCTCAGTCACAAAATAGCCGTAAGCGTAAAATGTCAGAATCTTCTTGTGATCCAGGTAAGCAAAAACATGATTTGTTTTTCTTGCTATTGCCCATTAGTACATCTCAGGGATGGTTGGGGGTGATTGTTAGAACACTTAAAGGTGATTTTTTTCTACAGGACTTGCTGCCGTTTAAGTTGAAGCAGTGCAATCCTTCACTCATTGTAATTGTGTACTCAGATTTTAATACCAGATGTTACCTTGGGCTCGCGAAAAACTGCAAATCTGGGGACCGGATTATACTCACTCAAACGACGAAGACTAAAATAATTTTCTGGCGATATTTCTGGTCTCCTCAATGAAGATTCATCTTTTTTCAATGACATTTTCTTTCTTTTCAGACTACCAGGTATTAACAGGTTATCAAGGCCTTAGTTTGATCCCTGACTATCTGCGAATCTTTCCAGACGTTTTTGTTTACATTCTTCTCATTAGCATATGAGTTAACCCATGAAAGGCGTCACCGTCTAAGCAAATAAAGTTGAAATGTTTAGAAAGCTCGTGAGCTTGAGAAATTGTGCAGTTTTTAAGTTTTAAGTTTCGTTGTTTCCGTGTCATCGACAAGACAATTTTATTTAATAGAAATTTGAGAAATGTGGCGGTTTGTTAACAAAATCCATGGGTTGAAAAGAGTTCATATACCTATTCTAAAATTTGAATGACAATAATTTATTATGAAAATTTATTTTAACATGCGAACTTGCCTGGAAACGAACATACAAACAAAAAGTTCATCTTAAATAAGTCATAACTTTAAAAGAGAAAATGGAAGGAAAAAAGATGTGTCAAAGATACCTCAGCAACAACTTAGGCCCCGTCCACATGTATCCGGATATTTTTGAAAAAAAGGAGAAAAAAGACGCATTGTGGAGTAAAATGGCTAAGGGCAAAAGGCACAAAGCCAGCTTTAATTAAAAATCACGACTTAAATGTCTGTAACATGTACAATCGATATCAGCCCAGTAAAGGTGAGGGCACAAAACAGGGCAAATGCAATCAGCCCTGTGTACACAAGTCGAAAGATCAAGGTTAAAATCCAAGTGACGGAAGACAAGCCACCCCTTGTTAATCAACAGTGTGTAACCTGTATGATACAGGTTATGTCGGCTACACGTGCCGACACCCTCACCAGCGAATTGAAGAGCACTAGGGAAAGGCAATCGGAAACCGCCTGAGGGATCAGCCAATATGTCCCCAAATGAAATTGCACCAAATTTTAAAACTTGATTGTCTTCTTGGGTGGGACTCCCATATGAAAGGGGCGGGGGTGCTCGTCGGATTTTTTGAATTAAACCCCTAAAGGAGACCAATCTGGGCGTGGCCCAACCCCTAAAAGCGATCATTTTAAACTATGATTACATGAATCGAGTAAATAAAACGAACTGAAAATTATAATCTTTTAATATTTCTTCGAGTGCAACCCTAAAAGAGACCTTTACGGCTGAATGTAATGGTTTTTTGCCCAGAACACCCTAAGCGAGACCAAAATCTGAGATTTTCACCCCCAAGCGAGACGACGAGCATCCCCACCCCTTTCATGTGGGAGCCCCCTCCCCGTATTGTCTTATTTCTGAAATGCTTTTTATCAAAATTCCAATTCGACCTGGAACGCAAGGACACGTTTAAACCAGTTCATAAGAACTCCTAAATGCTTTGTGGGTTAACAAATTTGGCAATTTACAATTTACAAAGAACCGAAACCAATACTAAATTCCATCCACGCAAAATTATTTATTAGATCGGTTTTAATTAGCTTTATTATTACTTCTTTTCAATTTTGTAAATATTTTATTACTCATTGTTCACATGAATTATTTATCGCATCTTAATGTTAATTGACCACTCCAGAAAATACCATAACATACGATAATGCTCTTTGTTTGTCACCCCAAACTTTTGCATAGGCATTGTTTTCAGTTTCTCTTGGGGCAATTTTAACTCCCAAGAGAAACTGAAGACAATGCTTATGCAAATTTTGAGGGGTAACAAACAAAGAACATTATGGTATGTTATAGTATTTTCTGGATAAGTCAATTGCATTCGTACCTTTTAAAACATTTTTAAACCGTTTGTAATGTTAATGCTGATTTTTTATTAGTTACTCGCAGGTGAGAATGACCTCGGAGAGGTCGAAACGTCGTGACTTTCTATCGCTAATTTTCATCACAAAATGTAGAAATTTCTAATCAAGAAGTAATAAAACAATTATTAAATTCGTCTTTCGTATAAAGTGAAGATTTATGCTGATCTCTGAGGCTGTTTTCCGCTAAGGCCGAACAATCTCTTCGACCTGCATAATTCTTCATGTCATACTCAGGCTCATTCAATAATTGTCAAATATTTCAGTCGCCGGATGGGAAAAAAAGGAAAAACACGTCATTCAAATCGTTGTTTTCAAAGGTAGATTCTCGGGAAAAAGTAAGGTTTTTTTAAAAAACCGAGATGAAACGTACTTCTGACAAACATGCAAACCCCGACGAAAGCAAACTCGTCATTGAGACGCAGTAAAAAATGTTTTTATGCAAGTAAATGCGTTTTATGCAATGTAGCCGATTTCCAACACTGTTGCGAATTGTTATCTAAAGTCCTCCGTCTCACATTTCCTTTCTTAATTTCTAGGCGCCATTGTTAAAGTTCTTAAACTTATAATCAGTGCCCCAGATCTAAGCGATGAGCAACAAGAAAACTTGGATGACATTTTAGAAGTTCACGCAAGGAAATATTTGATACACCATAGTCCTTTAACACGTGAGGGTTTAAGTGCCTTTTTTGACCATCTTGTGGAGGTTCACAATGTGTCTGTGAAGTCTGTGCAAAAGGGGTCTTTGATAATAACAGTAGAGTGCCCCACTCTAGAGAGTCTTGAGAGACTATGGAATGACTATCAATCGGGTTGCCTTAATGATATCGCTGAAAGTTACTTGGTGACTGATGAACTGAAGAGAAAGCTCGAGTTGGACCATGTCAGATTGAGGATAACTATAGGAGAAGAAAACTACTTGATTTGTCAGAAAGCTCTTATGGAAATCTCAGGTGAGCTGGGCAGTCTCTATAGAGCATTTTTGGGCAACATGTACTTTGGCTTAATATGTACCTAGCAGTGGTGGATCGAGACCTTCAGATAAGGAGGGGGGCGCTCATTCAGACCCTGAGGGAAGGGTGGGGCCCGTTCTCAAAAAAAAATATTTTCGGCTCTTTGGGCCTCATTTCCGTCTGAAAATAAGGGCGGGGGGGGGGGTGGGGGGGTGGGGCGGGCCCTTCGGGTCCCTCCCCTGGATTCGCCACTGCCTAGGAGCAATTTGCCTGTATCGTTTTCAGTATCAATTATTTTAAAGCAAACCTAATGCATAGCCGGCGGTTAAAATTGTTTGTCAAAACGTTTTTTCTCATGGTCGTCATGCCTTGTAGAGAACTGATTGCTATAATCCAGCTAAATGTTAGCTCCTTGGCTGGAATGTCCCACAAGATGTCGTTTACCACCTAATCATGAAATGAGTAAAGAGGGCATTCTAGACTAATGGAGGTCATCAGCATTAGACGAATGCTCCTCCTACATGTAAGTTAAAGGGATTAGGATTGCTGTGTAGGATGCTTCTTCTTGCCTCTTCTGTGCCACTTATGTTCTTGTTCCTGTTTCATTTGACTGGGCTGCACAGCTTATTTACCGGCGAAATGATCCTTCTTCCCATATCTACAGCTCTTTCGTTTTTGTGCTATTGAATAGAAAGGAGATATTTTTAACGTTAAGTATAGCGGCACTGTTCGATATCAATTTTATATCCCATTTATGTAAAAGAGAGCAAAATCGCGTCGGAAGTTAAATTCTCATGTATTGCTTATGGCAGTTTTACATAAAAGTCCCGTATGTAAAAAGTTAGAAAGGCTGTTGTTGGAAAAAGTAAAGTTTGTAGTGATTTGTTTCGCATTTTGTAAAACAGATTTTTACAGATTTTAAAGCGGAATCATAAAGAGCCGTATCGTTGAAAAAAAAAAAAACTTTCCACATGTATTTTTAACAAACACTAAAGCTTTCCCCGAGGGTACCCGGCCCGCTAAAAACAAGTTGTACAGGCCGTTATAACTGCTATCTTGTTGTTCAATCAATCAATCATTTATTTTAACACGTTACGTCAAAGAGCTAAAAAACTCGTTCAAAATACGAACGTGTATAAATAAAGTCTATAATAATTACAGCTATATAATATTATTCAGTTTTAAAAACAACTCAATTTATATATACATATAAAAAACTTGGTAATAAAAACATAAAATATAAAAAGCTAAAACCGACTAAAAAGCCGCATACTAAAAACGTGACTAGGAAAACTATAATACTCGTTCTAAAAACAGTTAAAATCTACAATCGTGCACTATAAGACACGTTCTAAAAAGCTGCAGTCGTGCAATTTGCTTCTGAAGTCATTAGCATCACTTGAAAGACGTACTTGAGAAGGCAAACTGTTCCATAACTTAGTTAATGAATAAGTGAAAGAATTCTTCTTAAATGTAAGATTAAAGTTAGGTAATGCCAAATTCAAGCCCTCGCCTCTTAACCTATACGCCTATATTTCAAAAAGCTTCCAATATAAGTAGGTCCCGTACCATTTAAGCATTTAAAAAGAAGTATTAACGCCTGGTGTACGCGCCTACAATATAAGGATTTCATGCTCTCCGTAGTGAGCAGCTCGTCGTATGACATTGACTTGTTGTGCCCAATTAATGTTCTCAAAATATAACAGTTGCCATCTTCGAGACGGTTGCGTTGACCCGTACCTATGCCTACAAACAAAGGACTGCAGTATTCGAGATGAGGTAATATAAATGCTTTATAAAGTTTTTTCATTACATCATGAGGAAGAAAACGCCTTATTCTTCTCAGTGCAGAGGCCTTCGTGTAGGCTTTCTTTAGTTGATCTGATATGTGTTCTTTATAGGATAGGTCCTTGTCTAGAGTAACTCCAAGAATCTTAATAGATCGGAGAATTCTATTCTAGCATTATTAAGAAATAAAGAATAATGATAGGCACAGGGTCCGACAGATAATGCTTGAGTCTTAGTACTGTTCACTGTTAAGA
This sequence comes from Porites rus, assembly GCA_964035705.1. Taxonomy (NCBI): domain Eukaryota; kingdom Metazoa; phylum Cnidaria; class Anthozoa; order Scleractinia; family Poritidae; genus Porites; species Porites rus. Next base: position 37,121,171 of record OZ037995.1, read on the forward strand.
GCCATTTTCTGAGAAAATCGAGAATCGCAAGACACTCGTCAAAAAATCGAATTTTTTATTATTTTGCCAAAACATCCCTTTTAGTGACCTAATTTAAGGAAAAATAGTTTTGGGTTCAAACGATTCATTTTAAAGGAGAAATTAAAAAAAGTTTAAAAAATCGATTTTATTCCTGTTTTTCGAACAAAACACGGCAGGATGCAATGGCAACTTCGAGAGAAGGGTGAACGCGTAAGAAACATTCCCTGACACTGAAACTTCACCGAATTATTATTTTGTTCTTACTCTTGAAAACCTTAGAAGAAAAATTGAAAAACAATGTCTTATATTTTTATAATCGACAAGTCTAAAGAGGTCATATTTGTGACGTTAGACATGCTAGAAAACGAAAGCCAACTTTGACTATTAAAAAAGGCCTCTGGTATATGCCGCTTGATCGTAAAATCAATATACAATGGAATCTTGGCTTTTGTACTAACTTACTGGAAAGTTTTAGCTCTGGAAATCAAATATCATCCTGACACCCAAGCAAGCGTTGAGAGCAATTGAATTGGGAAATATATGCAAATTAGACGGCTTGCGGACGGTTGTCAAACTAAAAGAAAGGTTTTACATGAAAGGATTACTCACCATTGCTTGTAACACGTTTTTACGGCAAGGAAAGTTATTTCCAACTTCTGTTGCGTCGGTTTGAGTCACAAAATCCATAATTTTAAGCCAAAAGGTCCAAAAGACAAACGCACGTTTGCTCAGCGACTGCGCCAGAATCCGGCCGTGAATCGAAATGAAGTCACAACACGTCACTGCGGTTCTTTAGAAGCAAGAGTTGCAAGAGTTTTTACTTCAGTCAGGAGGCCAAAAGATTGAAAATTCATCGCAAACTAATGACTTCGATTTTGAAAACCTTTCATCACTTCAGTCGTTCGCCGGCTGATAATAAACATCACACAAGATCGTATGACCTTTGGCGTGTGACCGGAAATCCGTCAGACCCTCAAGTCACGTTAGCATACTGTCACGAATTTTAATACGATTTTTCACGTTTGCTTTCGACAAAAAATAGACTCATCGAAATAAAATCAGGCCTGCTTTATTTATTTATTTATTTTTTAATTTCTTTTATAGCCTGCAGAACTTGTTCCCCATGCATCGCGCGTGTCTCGCGCCTCCAGTCCGCTTCGCAGTGCTAGCGTGAAAAGCGCAAAAAACTGAAATTGACTCCTGTTCTGCAGTTGATTTCTTTTATAGACACCTTCTAGGCATTGACAGGCTGTGAAAAAAGTGTATTTTTATTATTATTATTTTTTGAAGTGCTACATCATTTTCCTATAAATTTCAAACGTGACTGCTAAAAGAGTGTTTGGAACCCATGGATGGAGAAAAGCTGTGCCGGAGAGAAGGTCAACCTCCCAGCCGAGCCAACTTTTGCGAGCGTTTATATGAGGAAAAAACTGACCTCTTTGTCCGAGTCAACAGTGCTTGCGCATGCTGTCTTTGTCTAGCCTTGACCGTGTTGTCCCAACTACAATCGGCGACAAAATTGTTGAGACAAATAGGGTGACTTCGGAGAACAAACGAATCCGCACCCTCCCCTGTCCCCTCCATTCAAAGTTGGGGTGTTTGTTGTTTTCTATAGGTAGCTAGAACAAGGGCACAACATTGTACGGAGGGGATGGGGGAGGAAAGCTATATTTCCTCCTTTTGAAGTTCATAAAACGTAAAAAAGCCTACTTTTGGGCGAAGTGTCTCAACTCATTTTGTCGCAGATTGTAGCTGGGCGAGCCAAAGTGGAGAAATATTAGCCGGGCTGGAAGGGTGAGGACACCACTACCGGCTCAGTGGAGGGCTGACTTCCGGAAGCCCTCAACTCCGCCCACTACTGGTAGTAAGGCGTCTATCCGAACCAGCCTTTTGTTTCTCATGTAAATGGTTTACCAAGTTTTGTAAGGAAATGGAGGAAAAGTTGCTCGCCCAGGGTAGCTTGGGAGGTGAGTAAACACCAGATAACCCCAATAATAAGCACAAACTTTGATTGTCAGTTAGATGTCTACTATTTTAAGTAAGCGACGTGCATGTGATTGTCGCATCCATGCCCCCTTCCAGATCCCCTTTATTATCGGTATGCCTCTGATAGGTCAAAGTAATACAGTCGTACCTCCAGTAAGCGACCACCAAAAATGCAAAGACTTAGTGGTCCCTAACGGGAGGTGGTCGTTTAGAAGAATCGGACCACATGGGGTCTATTCCGAGAAGAGGTCCAGGCACATTCTATTAAATGGCGGTGTAACAAATTCCTGGCAAAATATTATCTTTTACCTCTTTTGACAAATACAGCTTTTAAATCATGCTCAATTTAAAGAGGGATTCAGGTGAGTGAGATATAGAATAGTCTAGAATCACAACATAATCTTCACTTTGTTGGCTACATCTACTAAGTTAGGATATGTGTAGTTCCACGATGTCGCGAAAGGTCTTCATATTTTCTAAGGAACATAGTGCACACAGCAAAAATAGAGAGCAGAGAATGCGTCAACTGGTCGCTTATGGAAAACAATTAACCGTGACGCCCAAAAAGTGGTCGCAGTCACTTACAGAAGGTGGTCGTTTACGGGAAGTTCCAACTGTAAGGCTTTGACTGGGAAAATTTGGTCTTTTGGATTGGCAGTCGCACATGGAGGTTGGACTGTGTAAGCCACCATCACCTCACTGTGAGTGACGAGAGCCAGGAAAGTATAGTATACACTCCCTTAGGATACACAGAATCGTTGTTTTGAGGTCCCGTTTAGCGAAATGGATCATTCAAGGGAGGTGTTGAAGTCCCATAGTGAAATTTATAAGGTTTATGGGTTTTTAGTGCAAGACGAAACACAATACTTAGGGCCCTGTTGTTCAAACGTTTAACAACAGGAAATCACTATCAAGCGAATAAGAAGAAGCAGGGTGAAAGCGTTAGTCCCGGGGGCGTTAGTCAACTTTTCGAACATACAGCCCCTCAGTCACTCTCCTCCGCAGACTTACCCTGGGCGACCAGGATAGGGGAATATAATACTCGACCTTCCTTGCATCATCGCGAGAGCCTATAGCCTTCACTTTCTTCTGGCTCGTCCTACAATCCTACCCAACGTTCGTGGGACAGGAAGGTCTGCTTGCGAGGCTTGGGAATCTAGGGAGACTATGGTAGCATGGTGCAAATAGCCGGGATGAGCTACTTTATCCACACGAACCAAGAGGATTGGGTCTGCTAGAAGAAATCAGGTGTAGCTTTCTGTGATAAGTAATATTCCAACAGTATAGGATCATAGTTTGAAGCCATTTCACAATCACTAGTTTCCGCGCACCTCTACCGGCGAGTTGTGGACAAAAGCAGCTGATAGCTGTATGCGAACCTTTTTTCCACAAAATGGTTTCTGGGTTTTCGCATTCGACAGTGTCATGTATTGATTTTTTTTAATCTTAGTCGAGGTCTTTTTAATTATGTACTGTCTATCTGACTGACTGTTTCTTTGTGTTTTTTTTTTTTTCTGGTAATAACAGGTTTCATAATTTGGTCGTGGTTGGGGTTATAGGCTCCTGATCGTGAGCAAATAGCGAAAAAATCAACAAGCAAAACCAAAAGTAAACTGTAGCGTTGAATCCGTTGGCCGCGGAGAATTGGTATTATTCTGCAAGTTCTTTACTACAGCAAGAGAGTATACTCCCTTGACTATGGGACATTGGGCCGGGGGAACTTAGTATTTTGACCCGGCATAGGGGAGGAGGGGAGGGGGAGGGGGTACTCTGGCCAGATTCCGAGTCACGGGGATGATCGAAGTATGTTTTTTTCTTAGTTTGAAAATATTTTGAACAATTTTTTTTTTAGCTGTGGCTTTACTTAAGTATTCAAAATATTCGTTCTCTTTTGGTCTTAATTTTCGCTTCCACGGATCACTCACGACACTTGGAATCCGAGGTACCCCTCCTGTTTAGTACTTCGAAGGCAAAAAAGCTGTTTCAAAGCCTAGTAGGTAAATAAAAGAAAAATAAATATGCATGGCTGTTTCTACTGCGATGAGAGGATTTCTTGTCAAAAAATGTGAAAACTGTATTAAAATTGCTGACAACAGCTACGAAAATTTCGTGACAGCATGATGACGTGACTAAAGCGTGTGACCAATTTCCGGTCACACCAAAGGTCATACGATCTTATGCGATGTTTATTATCAGCCGACGAACGATTGAAGTGATGAAAGGTTTTCAAAATCGAAGTCATTAGTTTGCGATCAATTTTTATTCCTTTTGCCTCCTGACTGAAGTAAAAACTCTTGTAACTCTTGCTTCGACGTGTTGTGACTTTATTTCGATTCACGGCCGGATTCGGACGCAGTTGCTGAGCAAACGTACGTTTGTCTTTTGGCTAAAAATTATATATTTTGTGACTCAAAAATACGCAAAAGAAGTTGGAAATAACTTTCCTTGCCGTAAAAACGTGTTACAAGCAATGGTGAGTAATCCTTTCATGTAAAACCTTTCTTTTAGTTTGACAACCGTCCGCAAGCCGTCTAATTTGCATAAATTTCCCAATTCAATTGCTCTCACCGCTTGCTTTGGTGTCAGGATGATATTTGATTTCCAGAGCTAAAACTTTCCAGTAAGTTAGTACAAAAGCCAAGGTTCCATTGTATATTGATTTTATGATCAAGCGGCATATACCAGAGGCCTTTTTTAATAGTCAAAGTTGGCCTTTATTTTCTAGCACGTCTAACGTCACAAATATGACCTCTTTACACTTGTCGATTATAAAAATGTAAAGGATTGTTTATCAAATTTTCTTTTAGGATTTTCAAGAGTAAGAACAAAATAATAATTCGGTGAAGTTTCAATGTCAGGGAATGTTTCTTACGCGTTCACCCTTCTCTCGAAGTTGCCATTGCATCCTGCCGTGTTTTGTGCGAAAAACAAGCATAAAATCGATTTTTCAAACTTTTCCTAATTTCTCCTTTAAAATGAATCGTTTGAACCCAAAACTATTTTTCCTTAAATAAGGTCACTAAAAGGGATGTTTTGGCAAAATAAAAAAAAATTCGATTTTTTGACGAGTGTCGTGCGATTCTCGATTTTCACAGATAATGGCTCTTAAATGGTTAAACTCAAACCGCGACGAAAGAGTCTGAAGATCTTTGTTGAAGGAAAATTCTAGAATGGTGGGAGATACATCAGACAGGTAGGCAGTCGTGTCATCAGCGTACAGCCGCAATGAGGAATAAGGAACACAGAAATTCAAGTCATTAATGAATATGTTGAACAGTAACGGCCCCAATAGTGAACCTTGAGGAACGCCAGATTTAATTGTTTTGAAGTTAGAGCATACGCCTTCTAATCTGACACATTGTTGACGACCTAGCAGGTAGGTGGACATCAGTTCCAAGGCATGTGGAGAAATGCCATAGGCCTTCAACTAGGCCTTCAACTGTGGTTTATGGGGTCAAACGCTTTGCTCAAGTCCACAGCCACCGCCGCTACAGCTTCCTTGTTATCAATACTGTTCCTCCAATCTTCCGTCATTTTTAGCAATGCAGTGCAGCAAGAGTGAGTTTTCATAAATCCAGATGAGTTTGAGAACAAAACGCTAAGAAATGCATTCCAAGTTTGGTCGTAAATAACTTTCTCAAACACCTCCGATAGCGAAGTTAATATTGAGACAGGGCGGTAGTTTGCTTTGTCTGTGTCAATCCCCCGTTTAAAGACAGGAGTAAGGCGCGCTTGCTTCCGTTAAGACGGCAATGAGCGATCCAGAATACAGAAGTCGATCAACTTAGTCACTTTTTCGGCAAGAACTGGGGATCCTAAACGCAAGATTCGTGGTGAAATCCCGTCTACCCCAACTGCCTTTCTCGGATCAAGGTGGTCTAAAATGTTACGGATGCAACAAGATATAAGCAAAAGTAGTTTTGGCCGCCATGTTGTAGGGCAAGAGTATGCCCTCCAACATGGCGGCCAATACAAATCGTACAACTGTGTTAAAAAATCAAAGTGCCATAAAATATCTCCCTTAAATGCGTTTCCTTTCAAATTTCGGGTGTAAGATAGTTTCTATGTGCTCTGTCAATTTTAAGCATCAGCGAGACTCCAAATCATTGTTTAAAGGAAGCATTGGTCACGTGACCTCTTAGTGCAAGTGGCCTGTTGTTGTGTCCGTGTTGGCAGTGGTGTACAAACGGATGCAACACTCCCAACGATGTTGGTACCTACCGTGCATCTTGGAAAGCATATGAACCATAAAACTTTAATTCGACAGCCATCTTGGCACGTGAGTGGCCTCAACAATGTTGGAAGAGCTTTGCAGACGGATCCAATATTGTGGGGCTACGCTTCCGCAATCACGGAGCGAAAGAAATTTTGGGAGTTGCTGGCTTATCCCTTTTCCGTTTTAATCTTTCCGCCGTACAATGGTTCCGCTCATACTTAACTGGCCCCACGCAAAGCATCAGTGTAAACAAGTGGCACCATATATCTCTTTAATATTTTCAAGACGAAAATAATACTCATAGCTACCCACCAGAGGGTTAATGCAGTTCACAGTTTTTCTGTTGCGGCGGACAACACATAAATTCAGAGAGGGTGGATACTTTTAAATATCTTGGTGTAACTATGGATGAAACTCTGTCCTGGAAAGAGCACGTTAGCTGATTAGGTAAAAAGATCTCCTCTAGGCTAGCGTTACTACGCCGCGCTCGTAATAAAGTCTTACCTAAGCCTACTTGGGTTACAATATATAACACGATGATATTGCCTTTAATTGACTATTGTGCAGTCGTTTAGGATAGCTGTGTTCAGGGAAGTAAATCCTACTTAGCCAAGCCTAATCGTCGTGCTGCATGTATAATCGAGGGCTGTGCAGTTAAATCTATCGTTGTCTATAAGTGTATCAACGGATTAGCACCTTCATATCTTCTGAGTGTCTTTAGGCACGCACACCAAATCCACTCTTACTTCACCAGACAAATCAGTTGCGCCTGCATTTGGCTAAAACCACCTAATACCATTGCAGTTTTAGGATCAATGATGCACGTGCCTATAATTCCCAGTGCTCTAATCAAGGATCTGCCGGACTTTAATAAGTTGAAGTCCTTGGCGAAAGAGCATTTCAAACGGCAAGCGCCACGCTTGAATCTTTTTATGTCCCGTAGCTACGTAGTTTTAGTGTGCTTCTCTTTGTATATTGTTTGTCTTTGTGTTTTTTTCCTTTTTTTAGAGGACTCTGGTTGAATTAGCTCCATGCTAAACCAGATGTTCCTGTATAAATAAGTAAATAAATAAAGTAAATAAAAAATAAGTAAATTCCGTTAAAATTGATTGTATAATTGCTTTGATACCCAATTCGAACACAGGATTTTATTTATGTATTATTTTGTTTATTAACATTTTATTTATCTATTTACACCACCACTTCATACGTAAAATTTCATTTTAAGAATTGATCCATAATAAAAATACACAGTTATATAAAATACGTAATATGAAAGGATAAAAAGACCCCCCCCCCCCCCCCTCGTGATCTGGTCATTGCCCCATGATTTGGTCATTGATTGAATGATATTAGGACTACCGGCGCAGAAGGTTACAATAGAATTTAGTTAGTTTTGAAGATTTGTGCTTGGGTTCGAAAGAGAGAGAAGGCATGTAGACGCTCATTACAATTAGCAAAAGTGGTGGAGCTTGAGACGGATAATGGAAGGGATTCCAAATTTTTGGACCCAAGTATTGAATAGTTACATGTAACTGTTTAATATATATTTGTTCAACAAAAGTGAGATCTGTAATTGTTTCAAATCTGGTGGCATATGTGTGTACCTAGCCACTAGTTATAAATAGGTTTAGAAAAGAAGAAAGTAGGAAATGATGGTGATAGCAGAACATAAATTAAGCGACATGGAACGTAGAAACACGGTCACCAATGAATTTAAAATCGTGAGTCTGGCAAATAATGGGGCAAAGTGAGCACGATACTTTGAGTTAGTTAAAGCGCGGATAGCACGTTTTTGTAAGAGATAAATTCTGTTCAGGTGAGAATTGTGCGTGAATGACCAAACTATATTGCAGTAGCTTAGGTAACGATAATATGAGGGCATAATAGAGGGAAAATTAAGTGATAGTATAGACAAAAGATAGCGCGACCTATAAATCATTCCAACAGGTTTTGCTATTTTGTAGCAGATAAAATTTATGTGTGATTTCAAGCAAAGATTTCGTGAATGTATACACCTAAAAGTTTAGTTTCACTTTTTTGCCGAGGTTGCTTATGATATTATCAAATAAGAGAGATTTATTATTCATTCAAAATATTTCCCCAATTCTGATTGGCTATAAGCACACGCATAATTCACCATAACCAGTTACTGATGACCAGATTTGGAAGAATTTTGTTAACGAGGAAATTACGTCAAAAATTCCGGCTTCTACAGGTTAAGGCACCGTTAACCGAGAAGACCTGGGTACGAGATTGAGTTGTTTTCGTTGTAAAAACTAAAATGGCGGACACTTCACTTGTTTCAAGAGTAAGAACTACAGCTGGAACTAGGCGAAATAGTGGCTAAAAACATAGCAAAAACAGCAAGAAGACAACTCGGAGGGCGACAACTGCTATTTGGAGAATATTTGCTGAGCTGGACAAACCTAAACGTAAACTATCGAAGATAAACTTAACATTGATGAGGGTAAGCTTGTTTTAGCTATGTTTTTAAACTAGGAATTATTTTGAATGAATAATAAAAGAATTATTGAATTCGGCTTTTGTATCATATGAAGAATTATGGAGATCTCGGAGGGTGTTATCCCCCTCGGCCAACGGCCTCGACGGATAACATCCTCCTCGATCTCCATAATTCTTCATAAGATACTCAGCCTCATTCATTAATTGTTAATTAATGCACTTCTTTTGTTGCGAGGGATTACTTCGGAGAACGCTTCTTAATGCACATGTCACTCGTGTTCTTGTGCCTGTTTCATCTTGCCGAGCTGCAAAGTGTGGCTCACAAAATGGCCTTGTTTTTCTTTTTCCATGTCAGAAGCACTTTCCTTTCTGTTCTAATGAGTAACAAGACGCTACGGAGCGTACATTTCGGCGTCGTGATTGTGGAACTGATTAATTGCAAATGCGGAGGAATAGTAAGAAATGAAATATGGTAAGAGTAAGGCGTTAATTTGTCAAATTATGGGATTTGTCAGGATATTCTGAAAAAAGCAACATCCAAGAGGCGTACTTGCCAAAAACTAGCATTTCGGGACAAATTGTCTCTGAGATACTAGCCCAGTTATGCTCTAATGTCTCCATACAAATCCTTCTAAATTTGACTTGGGTCTAAACGTTTAGACCCAAGTCAAATATGAGGTTACTGGCGGTGAATAACAAGTCTAACAAAACAAAGAGTGAAAAAATAATTCTCTATTTTTCTTAGTCACATCGGGCTTCGAAAACAGCATAGCAGCCTCATGTACTGATTAAAGATATGTAAGGCATGGGTAAGGAGTCAATTACGTTGAGTATGGAATTGGCTAAAACTCAATGTTACGAGTTCGAAGGTTTTAAGAATAATTATTCACTGACTATCAGCACGCGGGGATGTCGGATTAACTCAAGGAAGTTTAATACCAAAAGAAAATAGCCTTTACAGAGCTTTAAAACACAGCATCCGCCAACACAAACTTGACTTGAACTTAAGTAGAACTAAACAGCCTCTGCCAATAATAACAAACTCTCACTTGAACTTCAGATATCTTACGGCTTCCGCCAACTTGTAAACACAGAACTTGAAAATCGAAATTCGTCACACTTGACTAAACACAGCAGTCCAGCTCGTGGGAAAAAACTTCGTTCGTCAAAAGAACTCGCTTGGAACTTGTATACCGGTTAACATAAGGTTCTAGAAAATACTAAACAGGCGAATAGTATTAGCTTTTCGACATATTTTATGATTTCAGTAACTGATGCACATCTGCTGGCTCATGCTGAAATGTAAACATGTCCTAATTAATTTTTCATGAATAATCCCAAAGCGTAGAGAACGTTCGAGAAAGTCACGCAACGCATAAAAGCAATTTTACTACGTAACACTTAACAAAGACAAAATGTCATTGTGTAGCATTTTGTAACTTTAAATTCATCATAAAACATTTCGAAAGGAGGTCTCACTCGTGAAATGTTTTTCAACACTCGAGGAGAAATTTCGTTTCTCTACGCGGCCACGCAATATCCTCTATTTATTCCTCGAGTAAATTAAAGACTAAACTCGAAGTGAACTCAAGATATCACGAAGTAGTCCGGTCTGATTTCGTGAAATAGCCGAAACAAGCAGAAAAGTCACGAACTTGTACGCACAATCTTGTCCCGATACCGGTGCATCATTTCATAACTATTTTTCATAGCTCGAACTACCTTGGGTCGCAGTAGCGCAATCGGCTAATCCTCAACTTAGAATCTCCTCTGATCTGACGGGTTACACAGGTGAGTCGGTTCAAACCCCGGGAAAGCCAAAATAATAATTCTTTCTTCCTCGAAAAAGTTAAAGAAAAGATCAAAGAAATCGAAGTGATCTCGAGATATCTCGAACTAATTCGGCTCTCACTTCGTCAAACAGCCGAATAAAACCGAAATCTACAAACTTTGCGTGCCCAATCTTGCCAAAAAATGGAAAGTTTGATACATTCCTGAGCGTCGCGAATCCTTTACTTCGCGCTCCGCCGAATTAAAAAGTAGAACTTTGAAAATAAAGAGTGACTAGAAGCAGCCGTGTTGTCGAATAAGCAACGACTTCCAACATTGAGTAGAATCATGCCTGATACCAATTGGAAGCCGGTGCCATTTTTTAAAATCGCACATCGTGTATTTAACAAGAAAGCATTGCCCAGAGGTGTTCGCTCAAGCTAGATTTACAGGCCGTTATAAGCATTCTCTCGATGTTGATAGTACGCCCGTGAAAGTGTTATGGCAGCCCGTAGAGAAGTAAACAGGATCGTTCCTGCTGATATTGGTCTCCGAGAAAGCTCATCTTTAGAACATGCTGCTATCTACGATCACCTCTCCCCACGACTGCAGAGTTTATTATCTGACGCCAAGAAAATAAAGGAAAGATTTCTCTTCTCATTTTGTTGGGCCAAGAATTCAACCATCTGGCTGCGGAAAAATGAAAACTCTCGTCCGATCGCCATTAAAAATTCAACCGACTTGTCCAGTCTCACAGCTCGCCTAGGATCTTCTGGTGATGCCACTACTCCACAAGAACATTAACAAACAATCTACTAAGGTAAATAAAACACTCCTAAGCGAGCTTCCATATTTCAATTACAGCGATCTAATTTCCGAACATGGCCAATTTAATAATTCTCTTAGTTCCTCTCTTCCTACCAAAAAATATCTTGATCGTCTCCCAAGTTATTACGACCTTGATTTATTTACTCTGAATACATTTTTAGATAGAAGCTCTGACTCTAACACTTATTACTCTAATACAAGATGTAAATACTTCTCTCCACATAGTTTTTGTGATCAAAAAAGTAAGTTTGCTACTAATCCCTATCCTGATTCAAATATTTCGTTTATGCACACAAATATCCGCAGCCTAAAACGTAATTTAGAAAATTTTCAAACTCATTTATTAGATGAACTAGATTTTCATTTTAATATCATAGGCGTAACAGAAACAAGAATAAACAGCTCGACTGAGAACTTAGATTTTAATCCTTCGATTTTGCATTATAATTTTGAATACCTGCCAACGCCTCTTTCAGCTGGAGGTGTAGGCATGTATATTGATGAGCGATTTCAATATCAAACAATAGAGAGGTGTTCTAATGAAGCCTTCCAGGCACTTTTTATCGAATTACATCTTCCCAAAAGTGCAAACATAATATGTGGAGTATTGTATAGGCAGCATAATTCCCCTGAGCGTTTCAGGAATATTTTGATTCGACAATGGAAAAGCTTAGCGCCACTGGAAAACAGATTATTCTTATGGGTGACTTTAATATAAATCTTCTCCATGTTCATACTAGTACTCACGCCCAAAATTTTATGCTATCTTTGCAAAGCCTGAACCTGACTCCGACAATCGACAAACCAACAACTCTTACTCATTAATTGATAACATCTTTATTAACAGTCTAGAATATAGTATCTGTAGTGGAAACATAGTCTCGGATCTAACAGACCACTTTTCTCAATTTTGTATTCTAAACTTTTCTACTAATCGAGATCTCTGTGATCAATCGAAATCTAAGCGGTTAACTCGTGACTTCTCAAACTACTCAGAAACAAAGTTCCTAAGTGAGCTATCTGAAATTGACTTAATGGGTACAATTTGTAATAAGACAGACATAAACAAATCATTCTCTACATTTCACAATAAACTGAACAAGCTCCTCAATAAGCACGCCCCATTAAAGCCAATTTCAAAACGCAGTCTAAGAAAACAACAAAAACCCTGGATAACAAAAGGCATCAGAAGATCAATTAAGATCAAGAATTCACTCTATTATTCTGGTGATAGTAAAACCTACAAAATTTATCGTAACAAAATACTGATGCTCACACGAATAAGTAAAAGGAATTTTTTCCACAACTATTTCGAAGATAACCTAAGTAACATTAAAAAGACTTGGGAAGGTATAAACAATCTTTTAGGTCGCAAACGTAAAGCTATCAAACATATCACCTCGCTTAAACGCCTGGGATCTGATCAAATTTCATACAATTCCTCTGATCTTCCTGACATTATGAATGAGTATTTTTCCTCAATTGGTCATAACCTAGCTACCAAAATGCCAAACCCGCAGAAGGAATTTTTTGATTATCTTCCAAAGTCACGTAATGCTGATTCTTTCTTTTTCAATCCAGTAACACAAACTGAAATTGAGTCCGAAATTATGAACACGCCATTAAACAAGGCTCATGGATTGTATTCTTTCCCCACTCGCGTCTTGCGATCAGCTAGACATATTCTTAGCCACCCCCTATCTGTATTAATCAACAAGTCGGTTGAACATGGAATATATCCCACTAAATTAAAGCTTGCTAAAGTAATCCCATTCCACAAAGCCAATGACGAATCTGACCCATCCAACTACAGACCCATATCCCTACTTTCAGTCTTCAACCGAATCTTTGAAAAAATGATGTACATTCGCTTGAAATCATTTCTTGAAAAGTTCAGTATTCTCTATGATTCACAGTATGGATTTCGTGAAAGGCGGTCCACTGAACATGCTATTTTGGAAATCACCAATCAGATTCAAACTAATATGGATAGAAAGCTGTACACCTGCGGAATACTTATTGATTTACAAAAAGCTTTTGACACAGTCGACCACTCAATACTTTTAAAGAAACTTGAACATTATGGTATACGCGGGATTGTGAATGACTGGTTTACTTCCTACCTTACTAGTCGCAAGCAAATAACTGAATTTGGTCCCTCAAATATATCTAAGAAAGCGACAGTATTATCTGGGGTTCCCCAAGGATCAGTCCTAGGGCCTCTGCTCTTTCTTGTTTATATAAATGATATTTGTAACAGTTGTAACCGAATGAAGTTTTACCTGTTCGCAGACGATACGAATCTTTTATATGCAGATAAAAACCTAAAATCCCTGGAATCTACGGTAAACGATGAGCTCTGTAAGCTTTACGACTGGCTAATAGCGAACAAATTATCTCTAAACATTAAAAAATCTAATTACGTTATTTTTCGACCAAGACAAAAAAATGTCAAATACGAAGTTAACTTAAAAATATTCAACCATCATACCAACTCTTACACATCTTTGGAACGTAAAAGTTATGTTAAATATCTAGGTGTGCTTATTGATGAGAACCTCTCTTGGAAACATCATATTTTACATATAGCCTCTAAAATAAGCACATCGATTGGCATTATTGCTAGGCTAAGACATTTCGTACCACTTAATACTTTACAACATATATACAGATCGCTGATTCAACCCTATTTGTTATATGGTATAACAGCGTGGGGCCGAGCAGACAAAATCCACAGAAGCAAAATCCTATGTCTTCAGAAACGTGCCCTTCGCCTCATGTTTTTTGGTGATTATAAAGCTCACGCAGTACCCTTCTTCATTTCATCCAGTCTACTACCTCTAGATCTTCTTTACTTCAAGTCAGTTGCCGTCTTAATGTATGACGTCTCAAATAACACATCGCCACCTCAAATTAGTAATTTATTTAATTACCAACATAATATTCATTCACATAACACAAGATCATCAACAAGAGGCAACTTCTTTCTCGAATACTCTAGATTAGACAAGCAAAACATGTCTTTTTCAAGAAACGGTGTTAGAGTCTGGAATAACCTATCTAATGAAATTCGTCAAATGCCTAAAGTGAAATTTAAACGCAACATTCACAATATGCTCCTTCAGAAACTCTCGGAGGCGAGTGAGTATATTGATCTATTGGATTTGAATATGTCTTGAAAATTAAACTCAGTTCATTCTATTAGCTTTCTATCTACATTATTATCCTTCCAGCTTCTCATTTAATCTGCCTTGTTTCTCCTGACAATCTTCGTTTTTCCCAAATGTTATTAATACTAGTCAGTATTCAGTATTCACCTTATTTTAATGTACTGTACGATAATAATTAATTTTACTTAGTATTGTAATTGTATTTTGTTCACTTTGTATTTAGTATTCAGCTTATTTTAATGTATTGTGCGATAATAATTAATTCTATTTAGTATTGTAATTGTATTGTAATTGTAATTATTCACCTTGTATTTAGTATTCAGCTCATTTTAATGTATTGTACGATAATCATTAATTCTACTTAGTATTTTAATTGTATTGTTATTGTAATTATTCTACTTAGTGTCAAGCCACTGCTCGCCTCGAATAGCTATAGCTAACTGCTAGCAGTGGTATATCATATTTTGTATTTTCTCAATTTTTCTTAATAAATTTGAAACTAAACTTGAAACTTAGTACTATATTATTTTTACTAGGAGTATCAGGTATCACGGAAATTTCTCAAACAGTTGATTCAGCTCAGGAAGAAAACACAAGGTGGAGTGAAACAAGCTCAGAGGTTGTGAAGGTAAGATTATTTTCTTTGGGAACTGGTGAAACGGGTGATATTGTCAGGCAGTTATGTAACAAGGCGGTCAATTGTAGATCGAAAAATTTTTATCAAGAAAGTATATATATATAGGGCTTGCCCCTTGTATTTTACAATGATAACTATGAGAAGCGCCATGTTAGATATTACTGAATACGAAATGGTGAATAGGGAGGGTTGGTTGGAATGGTACCAAGCAAATACCCGAAGCAACAGAATCAAGATAGTTGTTATTAATTTGTTTATTTTGTTTATTTATCCTGATCCAAGGACAAGAAGCAGGTCCTGACACCCATGGCCAGAGCTGAGAAGGCTAAAGTAAGTTCAGAGGGACGTTCAATAAGGTACTCATATACATAGGCTAGAGTGCGCTCGTTGTACATTCAAAGAAAGCAAAACAAGTGTGAAAACGTCACTTGGTGGAAGGGTTTAAAATGCCATATTGTTAAAGACTTGCATACAAATCAAACTCAGCAGAGCGCAGGTTTATTATGAGTTGCCTCATCGTTCATTTAGGCCTCACTGTTATGCAAACTGCAGGGAGGAGGGCAGAGGATATTTTAAAGGGGTACATTTTTTTCTTATCCCTACCACTTTATACAAAATGTTTTGACTTCCCCCTCTTGACCAAAAGAAGAAAATGACAACGCAAAGTAAAGTATGGGCAGTATAATGAAACGGTGCAGAGAATCAGATGAATGTTTAAAATTGAGAGCGATAAACAATAGGTTATGAAAGATTCACAGGTGTTAGTATTCCTGGTGTAAATTAAAGGGAGTTGTAAGAGATAAAGGCCAGCAGTGACTCACTGGAAATTGCATAATGGGACCATTTGGCAGTTTAGAGGCAATAATATTGCAATCATACCTAGATAGGTAAAATGGATCATCTAGTAGCAAGCCCAGTTGAAAAGTAGACAAGCAAAAGAAAACCCACAAAATGTCAGGTGAACAGCGTAATACAACTTGTGCCATAAGATATTGAATGGACGTAATCAGCTTAGCACAAAAGAAAAGGGTACTGCTCGTCAGGGTGCGATGCCTCTGAATACATAGACTGCGAGCAGTCTCTTATTTTTCTTTGCAAAGTTACTGCACAAGAAACGCGAGCGGCGAAGCCGCAAGCCGCGATAAACGAGGCGTAAGCCCGAGAAGAAAAAATAAGAGACTGCTGACTCTTTTATTCTGTTTGGGGACAACGACGCTGCCAAGGTAATTTAATTAACCAATTACCGGTAAACCCTATTAACTTGAAACCATTTATAAATAGGACATAAATAACTGAAAAATTTTACTTTTTAAATCCGGTAAGATTGCCTTGAATTCCTTTCCCTTGAGAAAGTTTACAGCAGTTTCCTTCTGTAAGATATCCTTAAACGTTGTAGTTAACAAGCGATTACCGCTAGGTGCGTAATTGTTCGTAGTTAGTTGTGACGCGTGACTACTTTTATCGCTTGCATCTCCACCACAGAACGGTCAATGATCTGTCAACAGCTGTAAAACTGACCAATCGGTTACTCCGTTTCTGGGCTGACGGAGAGTTTGTTTACAACAAAAGAGTCCGCATTCCGTCTTTTCTCGTCCTAATCCCTTATTGTAACATAACGTTGTGGTTTGCAATCGCGCTGGCTTAGATAAGAACCCGGGTCGGGGGGGAGGGATGTACTGCCATATATGGGCTATATATTGAAACTGGTCGATACGTTAAACCCTATCAACCACCAGACCAAAGAATCTGTCCATTATGTAAAACTGGATTAGAAGACGAGGAGCATTTTTTGATGAATTGCATAGCCTATAGGGATCCTAGGAGAGAGCTGTTCAATACGCTAAAAAAGGAAACTAATCTTTTTCTTGACTCTATGTCTCCAAGCTCTGCCTCTGCAACGTTGATAAGTATGAAGCAAGGAGAGAAAACGCAAAAAATTATGGCTAAATACCTATGTGATCGCTTCCGCGAAAGAGATACACGCGTTAAATATAACCTTGTTTAGTTGTATCAGAAACCCATAAGGGGTTGAAACGTGTAACTCGCGTTCAATGCTTGTGAATTTTCATTTTGACCATATTTGGAAATCTTAGTGACGGATATCCATTTCCAACAAAATGGCTGCTGCGCGATCACCATGCAGATGTTTTAAGACAAGAGTTCTGCATTTCAAGGTTAAAAATACACCGTTAAAAGACAAAAAATGGAAAGAGAAAGTTCAAAAGAATGCTCAGCTTTCTTTTTGTGGAGAAAGGAAAGCTTTTCATCAAGAAATCGTCCTTCGAGGAATTCAACCTTGTTTTCTTCACGGCGGAGCCCATGGTCTGTTTTGAAATGCAACCAAGTCAGCGAAGGTTTTGCTGAATTGTCAGGTACATTTTGCACTCTATGGTCAAGACAATTACGTTTTTGAAAGGGAATTTATGTATTTTTAAATGTTTCATAGACGTTTTATAAATTTTTCTCTTCGGCGCTAAAGAAAAATTACAAAATGTGCCCTGATTTGAGATGGATTTTGTGTTGAATTTTGCCATGTGCTTAGCCGATGTCACTTGCGTGAACGGATCCACGATCCAGATAGTGTTTTCCAAATTGCTTAAAAGGATTAACTTTTTGGACTTTGAATAAAAATTTTCAAGAAACGGCTTCTCTGTCTATTGTTTTGAGTTTGTTCAGACATAAAATTAGCTCAAAACGCAAAACACGATCGTGACTACAACATCTAAGTTTAATTTAAAAAATGCTTCTCACATTCATTACAAGCATCACTTTTTGCGAAGATGTCAGGTTCAGGTTTTGGACACTTACGATACGCAGCTAATGAATTTTATTCGAAAATATTTTTCACTGTTTATTCTAGACTTTTAACATAAGAATTTTAAATCCTATTTGCAGTATAAGTTTACTGTGCAGAGGGTCAACGAGGCATCGTTTTTTGAAGTGACAACTTCAAGAAGTTGCGAGGCCGTCAGTGGGTTTCATAATGTTACGTTTGGCCAGGGTAGTAAGGCAATAATACCCTGCTCAGTGTTTCGGTAATATTCCTGGTTTCAACCTTTGAAAGCTTTCTCGGCTTTCGGCTGTTTTTCCCCCGTTTGTCAGCCATTTTTTTAAGCGGGCGCGGGAACCTGAAGGAAAATTACGTCACGTTCTTTACGAAGTTTGATTGGTCAGTTATCTCTTCTTCTCGTTCCAAATATGGTACTTTCGAAAATGAATAAATCACGAGCATCGGACAGAGCAAACATATGGGAGTTACGCGTTTCAACCCCTTATGAGTTTCTGGTTGTATAAATTCTACAAATGTACACCTCTGTAATTTTTGCACTAAAATCTGTGTTATCGTTGTAAACACATGTGTCTGTAGGCGCTCTTTCGATAATAAAGCACTTATCCTATCCTATCCTATAGGTATGTGCCGCTGTAAAGGGTACTGTTTTCAAGCAGGCGCTTGGAAGTAGTGGGCGAAAATGCCCACTACTTCCAAGCGCCTGCTACGCAGGCTAGGGATAGGGTATATAAATCAGAGAGTTTAGGTCTAGAATAGGCTATTATTTTCCAGGAAACTGATCAATTGGTTGAAGATTTTAGTCTAGACAGGGAAACCGGGAATTACCAGTCAAAAATATGAAAAAATCAAATCGGTTTTGTTTTGGCTGGACTGTGTTTGTGACCTCAGTAGTTTCTGGAAAACAGCTACTCTGGGATAGGGGGGGATTTCGGGAGTTTAGTCTAGTATAGGGTAGCAAAATTCACTTGAACGAGCTCTGGTATAGGCTAAAGGTTCCAGGGTCCCAGCGGCACATCCCCACCCAAAGATCCCTAAAGTACCTCCCCGGGGATAAGAACTAGACGGATTTTAAGAGAAAAGGCGGACTGCAAGCAGTCTACTGAATATAGGTCAACATACTGTACATTCAGTGGAATAAAAATCTCTCCAACAGAGGAGATGGAAGCTTATTTCAAGCTAGAGCAAAAAAATATATTATTGAAATTTACCTTGGTTCAAGTTTATTTTCCTTTAACCAGGGAATGGTAAGGCCTTTGAAAATTAAACAAGAAACAAAATCTTTCAGCCGAGGCTAGAATGGAACCATAACTTGAGTTTTGTGTCAAGGTGGTCGCACATATTCTAAATGTGAGCTTATAGCTTTGAAAATGAGACCGGTGGGTTAATGATAATGATGGTAAATGACGTTGATGTCTAGTAGGTTCATAATAAAAAAACATCCTTCGTTGAACTAGGAAATAAGGAATATTACTCGTTTAGTGGTTTATCATTGAAAAGGCTCAGTTCCATCAGGCTAACTTAATGGCTTTTACTATTTTTTCTTTTTTAATGATTTATAGGACGTTACATCTTGTTACAGAACAGTTGATTAATTAAGCCAATGCTAAAACACTGTGTCTGGAGATGTGCGTAGATTCTAAATGTAGAGAATTTGTCTTTTTTCTCATTAGCTCAACTCTGCAATTTTTACAATTTACTGCACTTTGTACTATACTACCTTATCTACACATACCGGTAGTTAGGATGTTTCTATGTTAAATAGCAAATGGTAAGTAAAGCGTTTTACTCTGTTTAATATGTTTTTAGTTTCAACGTACTCCTCTTCAAATAGCTGAACATCAAAATCACCACTCCATAGTGCAGTTGTTGCAGAAGAATGATTCCAGGCCAAGTCTTGATCAACCAGTAAGATATCAGATTGTGTCTTTATTCCTGTTTTCATTTTGCGAAACCTTCATTCAGAAGACCTTTTTATATTTTACTAACAATGTTGAACGTTATACATTCAGGAGATCGGATGAGTTTTTTCCTCTCTTGTATGTTAGGCACCTTTCATTTTTTCTGGTCTTCACGAACGTTAATTTTATAATTCGATTGCCTCCATTGGTTGGCAGGGGCCCAGAATTTCTGTGGTTTCAAAAGAATACCCCATTTGAGGACTCAAACATTCTCTCAACAATTTTGTCACCGATTGTTACAATTGTCATGCTTATAGTGTAAATTATGTTATAGTTAAACATTTTGCTTCTTTTGATCCTGCGTGATTTTTTTTTTCAATGCACAAAAAACGGACCGTTCCGTGTGTCTGTGTGCCGGGGGGTGGTTTGGGGCTGGTGGCATTTGAGACGGGTGGCATTTGGGCCTTTAAAGTGGGGTGGGGGGGGGGGGGGGTCAGGCGAAAAATATTGGGTGTTAAAGGGGATAATTAAATAAATTCCTTCAAGGGTTACGGGTCTCTGCTCCACCATACAATACATTTGCGCGCCATCATTAAAAACAACATGGTCGTCCTCACTTGGTGTACCATCCAATACAGTAAATATTTTATCTAAAAAAAAGCGAAATGGGTTGAGTATGATCGTCCGAGTGTGAACGTAAGCTAATGTAGTCCTGAATAGGACAGTTGTTGACAGTGGCTGACGTTTCGACAACCTGTGCGGTAGTCATCTTCATAGTCAAAGTGAGTTCTATCACGTCAGTTGATGGCTGGTTATTGACCCTTCCCCGGTTGTTCAAAAGGTGAATAAAGAACAACAAAAAGCAACAAATTTTATTAAAATTAAATATAACTACTTACATTACTTTCCCACCCCCAAATAGCTTATGAACTAATCGAGGCGGGGGCGAGCTAAGGACATATTTACAATACGAGGTTTATCTATAGATGGACTAAATAACAGTAAAGACACTACAATACAATAAACAGAAAAAACTAACATCAAACAAGGTGAGTTTAATAACAATTACGAAGAGAGACTAACATAATATGTTAAACAAGTTAATAAGACTGGGGACTTCAACATAATCATCTTCTGAGTTCGAAATTTAAGAGCGCCGGTCAGGAAAAATCGACCAAAATCTTAATTTCGTGGCAAGAGTTGAAAAATCAATCTCTTTCATTTTTTGTTCATAGATAGCTTTTAAGTAGATAAGAAACCTAAAGTAGATTGTTCCTGCCGAAAGCCTTTTACTTGTGAGAAAAATTAGAAGATCGGTTTTCGATGTCGGAGTCTCAGACTGCCCTAATTTTTAACCTGAAATTCGCTAACATTAACTTTCCTCGCGTTCGCAAACGAAGCCGCATGGAGAAATTTGGACTCTTTCCATGAACAGAAAAATTATTTTTCTTCCACTAAAAGATACTTTCAGGGCAATAGCGAAGCTCGTCGTACTGAAATAATTCAAAAATGAGGGATAGGTTTTCAAGATAACAAAAACTTAAGTTCGTTACTCATTTTCGACGGCAATATTTAACATGTGGTATAACTCCAAATTCTCCTAATGCTATTTAAATCACACATTTAGACATTCATTTGAAACATACCTGAGAATTGGCTTGGGTTATGGAATGTGATCTCCGTAAGACACCATCGAAGTTCAGGAATTTTCATGGTAGGCCGGCGGTAATTGTGTAAACACTTCCAATTTCGAAACGCACAAAAGTAGATATATACAGCCTAAAGGCTCGTTTTTTGTACTTCCTGTGGGTTTTCCCGTCGCAAAATTTCTTTTTTCAATCAAAGAGTGGGGTAAAAAGGTGAAACTGGGTCAATTTTAGCCATTTTGAAACGCTGAACCCTACCAGGCGGCGACTCTACGTGACAATCTGTTCCGTGGCTGCACGTGACATAACGTACGTTTGAAGAGACGAAGCCGTTAAAATGACAGTCACGGAATCACTGTAGTAACGCAACGCAATTCTTGAAAGAGTAACATTTTCGATCCCGACAGTATTTTGCAGAAGAAAAAGTCAAACGCGCTTTTTCTGATACTCACTTTTTATCGAAATATATGGACTTTAACAATGGTAATTTGCTAAGGATGACGGAACAGGAAGATATTTCGTCTTCTTACTTCGTGGAAACTTGGAGCCGTTAAATAAGTTATTTTGGTCACGCTTCACTATTTTTACCGGACTTTGATGCTTTCGTTTGGAGGCTGCCTAAGGGAACCCAAGCCAATTCTCAGGTATGCTTTAGATGAATGTCTAAATTTGTGAATAAACGAGGACCGGGAAAATCTGGACCTATACTACATGAAGAAAAATGCCGTAGAAAACAACTACTAAATTTAAGTTTTTGTCACCGTAAAAACCTGTTCTTCGTTTCTGAATTATGCTAGTTCAACGAGTCTTGATATTGCTGTGAAAGTATCTTCTAGCGAAAGAAGAAGACTTGTTCTATTGATGGAAAGTGTCCAAATCTCTCCTTGGGGCTTTATTTGCGAACGCGAGGAGAGTTGATGTTAGCAAATTTCGGGTTGAAAATACGGCCATTTTGAGACTCCTACCACTAAAACTGATATTCTTACTTTTCTCGAAAATAAAAGGCTTTTTGCGAGAACAACCTACATCAGATTACTTATCTACCTAAACGCTATTTATGGACAAAAAATGAAGACAATCGATTTTTCAACTCTTGCCACTCGATGGTCGATATTTCCTGACCGTCGCTCTTAAGAACCGATGCTCAAGAAGCACTATATCCACTGGATCAATTACTACCCATTAGGAAAACCAATTGCGCTATTTAATGGATAGAGATTTATCATCTGTGGTGTATTGTCCTCCTTTTGGCTAAAGGAGTTTTTTAGTGTTTTTTAGATATACAGGCAACGGCGAACTAGAGTTAAAACAAGTCAAAACTTCTCAAAAGGTAACTTCAACTGCGAACCAACAAAATGCGAACTCAAATACTCCCTCCTTGAGTTTCCTCTACTATGGGCTTGACATTGACACCTTTTGAACAACTGGGGAAAGATTGGTCAACTAAGTCGCGATGTTATTGGTCGTCTGTCAATTAAGCGGTAATGTTATTGGCTATGAAGACTCGTAATGTCCTTGGTGCGTTTCGATCCGTCTATTGTCACAGTTAAACAGTCGTTTATTGTTAGTCAAATTGTCGGTTGTCCAGTCAGTCTCTCGTAGTTAGTTTTGCTTGAGCCCGTCAATAAGTCATTTGTACGGTGCCGGTAACTGTTGAGTTCCAGTTAAGTGGCGTTTGTTCTAAAGTGAGTCGTTGATAGTAGTCTTTAGAAAAGGTAATACCTGTCGCAGGGTTCCAGTCGTTTGAAATGTAAATGGTGTTCAGCAATGTGATTGTTGACGTCACCATTTCTTGTCGCTCGTTTGTGTTCAGTCAGTCGTGTGCTTAGGTTTCTGCTGGTTCATCAATGTAAGTGGCCTGGCAGTCGCAGCATTTGATGCTCCTTGTCTGTTTTCGGTTCGTCTTTGTCCTTGACATTAGTAAGAAGTCGTAGTTAAAAGTGGTTATCGGTTGTAAGGTATAGAATACATGTAATAGTTTCAGAGGTGCCTCTGAAGTACGATACAGTCGCTGTCGTAACAGGGCCAGAGTTGAAGTTGGCCTGAGTTTTGGCGTTAGCGTTACTGTGAGTGTTTCGTCTACCAGAGTCCACATTGTATTTGTTTTTACTGAAAACGTTGTTTAGGTAGTCAGTCCGGTCTTGTAGGCTGTCAGGGGAGTCGCAAACTAGTTGCGCTCGTCTCGTCAAAGTCCGGATGGTTGTG
Source organism: Porites rus (assembly GCA_964035705.1). Taxonomy (NCBI): domain Eukaryota; kingdom Metazoa; phylum Cnidaria; class Anthozoa; order Scleractinia; family Poritidae; genus Porites; species Porites rus. The sequence goes on from OZ037995.1 coordinate 37,144,805, forward strand.
GCCTTTCCGGTTGTACAATGACTGGTCTAGTAATCGGTCGGTATGTGTCGGTTTTCTGTCGAAATTGTCGTTCGAAGCTTGTTGTGAGTGACCCAGCAGTCTGGAAAAGGTATATTAACATTTTCCTCGATTTCCTGCAAGACGAGACTGACTACTGACTAGCTAGACAACGTCCAAAATACTATCAAGGTCTTTGCTTCATGATGCTTCAAGAAACTTGAACTCTGACTCATAGTCGTTTCTTTTGTTAGATTTGCCAGGTGTTGTTCACTGACAGCAGCCACCTTTATCCCCTAAAGAGTCTTAGATTATCGGTGTGAGAATAAAGCTACTTTCCAAGGTGCAAGCCAAAGAAAAACATAAATCTTCCATTTGGGCCTTGCATCCAATTATCTTTGGACGCGCCATTGGAGCGTAATCAACCCAGCAAGAAATTAGAAGAGCCTCTCCCCCTTCGCCGTCTCTGAATAGAATATCGGGAAATGTGAGCACTTTTTGGGCTTCTGCCGCACTAGTTTAATTTTATGTGGCTGAGGAACTAATACATTTATGCAAATTTATTTAAATCAACTTTTAATTATAATTTTTTCACTTTGTTGAGCGCGTAGATCTATTACTGGAAAGGCGTTACATGTATATAAATGTTCTTCTTCTTCTTCTTCTTCTTCTTCTTATTATTATTATTATTATTATTATTATTATTATTATTATTATTATTATTATTATTATCAGCTCTGGCCATGGGTATCAGGACCTGCTTCTTGTCCTTGGATCATAATAAATAAACAAATAAATAAATACATAAATGACAACTATCTTGATTCTGTTACTTCGGGTATTTGTTGGGTACGATTCCAACCAACCCTCCCCATTCACCATTTTGTACTCAGTAATATCTAACATGGCGCTTCTCAAAGTTATCATTAATGGTAGCACTAATGGTAACTTTCAGAGATGCTCAAATGTAATTTGCATAATACATAAAAGGACAATACCAGTTCCAACCAGTTAGAGTTTTTAAATTTAAATAAAACACGTATAAAATCAAATGCATCTTCCTAATGACTAAAGTAAAAGTTCTTAAAAAGGTAGGTTTTAAGTTTATGCTTAAAAAGACTTAGATTCTCGCATGAGCGTATGTCGTCAGTTAGTTTGTTCAAAGTTCGGGGGCTGAGACAGAGAATGCTCTAGATCCATAGGTCTTAAGGTTAAAGCTAACAGGATTCAGACTGAGCGTAAAGGATGACCGAAGCGATCTAGAAGGTAAGTAGCGAGTTATAAGGTCTTGAATGTACGTTGGAGTTTGCTGATGCAGAGCTTTGAAGGCAATTCGTCCAGAAACAGGTAGCCAGTGAAGATCGAGGAGGATGGGAGTGATGTGATCACACTTCCTAGACCGTGTAATCAGTCTGGCAGCTGCATTCTGCACCGATTGAAGCTTTTTGATGACGTTATTAGGGACATTATATAGTAGAGAATTGCAGTGATCGAGTTTGGAATAAGAATAAGAATCTCAGTAGTTTGCGTTGATAAGTATTTCCTTATGTGCGAAATGGTGCGAAGATGATAAAAGGCAGATTTACAAACATTGTTTACATGTGGAACCATTGAATGTGGAGAGGGTATGATTATGTCAGCTCAAAAGCAAGTAGGGATTGTTGTGGATTATACTTTGAGAATAAGTAGAGAAGCTCGGTCTTTGGACAGGCATTCGGTCCTTGTTTAGTTTTAGTCTGTTGATGGACATCCACTTATTAAATGTTGGACAGGCATTCCTCAATCTTAGTGATTTTGTTGGTTAATTCCATGTCGTTGTTTGTAGAGAAAGAAATATACAATTGAGTGTCATCGGCGTAAAAGTGAAATTGCCTTTCGTGGAATCGTAGAATGTCTGCCAGTGGTGCTGTGTAGAGCACATACAGAATCGGTCCAAAGACAGAACCTTGAGGTACACCGCACTTGAGCTCGCGAGACTGCGATCTACTGGATCTACACCATTCGATTAACGCAAATTGCGAGCGATTAGTAAGGCAGGAGCGAAACCATTCAAGAGATATGCCAGAGATAGAGTATTTAGAGTGCAATCTTGTAAGGAGGATATCGTGATCCACAGTGTCGAAGGCAGCAGACAGGTCTAACAGTAGAAGCGTAACACAGTGACGTTTATCAATAGCAACCAAAATGTCATTATCGGTACTGTGAGCTTACTGTAAAACGAACCCATTAATAGCCGACACCAGCAAAGGTCGAGTGTCTGTCCGCTAAGTGAAGGTTTCATAGTAGATTTTATTTCTTGGTTAGTAAATGTCTATGGTTCTGTCGTTGCGTTTTATACACATGCGCTCGGCTCTGAATGGGTTTGGACACACTGGGGCTAAGGGTTTAACATGCTGCAATCCCATGAATGATAAGAAAAGTACATTACATGGTTTTGGAAGTACATCTCAACTTTAACGATCAGGGCCCAGCTGTTAAAAGGCCGATTATCGCTTAACCCAGGGTTAAATTTAACCAGGGTTTCTTTTTCTTCTGGTCAAAAGCATTTCCTAGGATAATTTTCTCTGTTATTTTTAAGAGCATCCAATCATCAACTTGTTGACTAAAAGAATTAAACTACATTTTCTTTTTAAGCTTCCATATCTGAATTTGAATTTCGCACTAACCCTTGGTTATCTTAAAACACAACAACAACAACAACAACAACAACAAAACACTGGAGGTGGGCGGGCGGGCGGGCGGGCGAGGAATGTAACTGTCAACCAGTACGTCTGTGCCGGGTTGTTCAAAGCTGGGTTGTAGGATTTGCCGAAGGTTAAACATTTATAAGATAGTCTGTGATAAGCTTTTCAATGACACCTAAATAATAAGGGATGTGGCTGGTGTTGTCGGGACCCAGTGATTTCGTTCAAAATAGTTCCACATTAATAGCCGCCATCAAAATTCTGTTCTTCAAATGAAACAAAAAATTAGCGGAGACTTATGTCCTCAACGACTTTGTTATGGAATTCAAGGCCCGCCCGAGTTTCATGCAGGTGACAACAAAAAGTCATCATTGGTTGGCAGGGTGGAGGATGGATCCACAAAGTCTTGGTTTCAAAACATTTCCCCTATCGGACCCTATCTGACAGCTTCAAACTTCTCTCATCAAATTTGTCATCCGCTGGAGCCATTTTCATACTTTTGGCCATAGATCATTATCATTACTGTCAAACTCGGAAAAGCATGAACGTTAGAAATGTTTTGGAAATGTTCATTGTCTTACGTTCAATCCTATTGGGGATAAGGACAAGTTAGTGAGCAGGAAACCACAAAATAATTGCCGTTTCTGTTTGCAGCTTACTTCTCCCACACTTCTTTGGCTTCTTGCCTCCGCACATAACATTCCGAGATCTTTTTTGATAGTTTTCTAAAATAATAATAACAATAATAATTTGTGTAAAGCGCACTTTTCTTCATAAATATAATCAGTCGCATTTGCGATTTGTGAATTTGATCATAGTAAAAATTATTAACAAAATTGTGCAAACACTTGCATTACTGTTTTAAGTGGCCTGTCCTTATGTTACCAATTACGCCATATATTTTAACCATAACCAGCCACCATCACATGTTGTGTTAAATGTGTCCATTTGCAATAAGAACACAGTAAATTCCTGTTAATCTAATCCAATCTAATCAGGGCAGTTGATAGCCAATCAGATTTGAGAATTTTGTCATAGTTATAATTAATATATTAATTTACTCGAGGAGCATATAGTTATTTGTTTGGCTTACCTGGGGTTTGAATCGAGCCACCCGTTACCCGTCAGATCAGACGCTAAGGTGACGGATTAGCCGATTGCGCCACCGAGACCTAATCACATGTACCCAGGTTTGTAAGAAACTAAAAAGAACTTCCGCCGAAGGCCGAAGCTAGTGAAAAAAGCGGAGGTGGAGAGAGGAAACACGAAATCCGTTAGTGGGAAAGACGGAACTACCTTTACCTCTTTGTTAGCTCTTTAGCCCGAACATGCTATAAAGTATCTTAAGCCAAATACATGGCAAAGTCGGACACACGAACAGACCCTTTTAAAGACCGAACACAGGACAACTATCTTTCCTATTTCGAACTCAAGGCTAAAACTTTCCACAGGCCGAGCAAACTCTAAGAACTCTCCCAGGACGGACACGGCCCAAATTTGTTTTAAAAGGCGCTCGAAGCGAATCTCTCTCAGGCCGGCAACACATGACCAAAACTCCTTGTCAGGTTGAACACACGGCCAAAAAACTGTATCGGAACTAACAGACGATCAAAGCTCATCCTTAGGTTAAACAAAGGACCAAAATCTGTACCGGGTTGGACAAACGACGAAAAATCGAACATGCGACCACAAAAAATCTTAATCAGGCAAAACAAACGACTAACAAGCCACATAAACAAATGGCCAGAGAAAGTCTTACTTAGATCAAACGCAGGGGAGAAAGGTCTTTCCGGGGTCGAAACGAACACCCAATAAAAAGATAAAATTCAATAAAAATAAACAAACATGTGACGGAAGGGTGTTAAACAAAAGAAAAGTAAATTGCTGGGTGACGCAGGCAAATAAAGAATACTAGGAAATCGGGCGAGAAATCAAATTCCGCAAGACTAAGATAAATAAAGGGTGAGATGAAAGCAAAGGGAAATAGCACACGTGGTAACCCAAAAAACCCGTACTAACGCGGAAAACGACCCAAAAAAAACCAAACCCGGAATAAAAAAAACTGGAGTACACAAAAACGAAAAGAAAAGACAAACGAACAAACTTGAACAAAATGAAAACAGTTAAAATAATGAAAAGATGTTCATCGCATCATGTTCTCATAACGCGATTATTGTATGAGGGTTGCAATCTGCATTTTATTTTTGCGCAAAGCGCTTGCGAGTGAAGCCTCATGGGTTGCTAAGAAAATTTGGTTACCCATCCATCCACAAAATTTTGGTAGTTACGCCCATCCGTCCGCACCACAGGGTAACCAATGTGACTTGCTACACTTTCTTGCTAGTGTGGGAGCCTGCAACCTGATATTGCGCATACATGTTGTGGCGAATTGACAGCTGTCTAAACAGGGTATCCACTGATCAGTATCACATGATCAGATCGTGGGCTCAGTTGTCGACCCATCGTGGTTACGCATTTTTCCTAATCTTTCCGCTGACAAGTTACTAGTTCTCAACTGATCGCAGGCTCATTTTTTCCAATGATTCTTTGAAGTAAATTGTAAATTTAGTAACGGGAGCTTCTCATTAAGCCTTGGCTAAATCTATATATTGACTCAGTTAAAGTATCATTGTTTTCTAAAACCAAAAGACAACTTTCTAAAGTAAGAGTCGCTAGGTGGCTTTTGATTAGTTGGAACTGTACGGTTGTAAACAAAGACGGGTTTCACGAAAGTAGTTGCATCTTCCCAAATAACTTTCAATAATTGCTGAGTTATGTTTTGTATTATAAGCTTTATGTAAGGTGCGTGAATACATGAAGATCCTGGATGTCATATTTTGTCTGTAGAAGTGCTTTTAACACCTATTTTAAAATATTGCAGAACTGTTTGTAAATATAGTTTTTAATCATCCTAGGACAAGAAGCTGGTCCTGACCCGTATGGAGAGAGCTAAGAAGGCAAAAGTAAGTTCACTTTTATATGTATTGTGGTATGCCCTCGTCGTGTATTTCACTTGATAAAAGGTTGGAAAGTGCCAAATTGGTAACTGCGTTTGTTTAATGTGCAAGTCGTTACCACTTTGGCATTTGGCACAGGCTGTAAAAGGCCTAAATGTAATAAAGTCCTAAAAGTAATAACTTTTTGCATTAAATGTAATAAGAGTGATCACATTAGGCCTTTTAAGGCCTAAACATTTAAAAATGTTTTAACGACATCAATGACGTAAGTAATACGTCATTTTAAAGAGGCTGTGTCATGGCTGCCTGCTTCATTATGCTAATTTTTTGGGCCAAAAACGACAGTTGGAGATAAAAATAGGTAGTCGATGACTACATGTTGCAACGACTGCAAAGGAGAATGAAAATTCTGAAAATTGGACAGGTTGCATTCCTTTTATTAACTGAACAATAACATGTACAAGCCCTCAGGATAACAGACATTGAAAATATCATAAAGTAAACTATAGTTAAGATCGAATGATGGATAAAAATTGCTGAATATTCATTTTAAATCATAACGGTCTAAAACTACAGCAAACAATGAAGTTACTTTGACAAAAGGTGTCGCGTTTGAATCTGTCTCCGAATGTCTATGAGGTGCAGATTCAAGAGACTAGCTGATCTATGAAATTATGCCTTTTGAACGTTAAGATAATATTGTAAATAACTACAACGAAGAATAGGTGGCCAGTTTGAATCTGCTCAAAATGTGCATGAGTTGCATCATATTTAAAAGGTCAACGGACTGGACAATTCCTAAACGATGTCGTTTGAACCATAACGTTATGTGTAACTCAACAATAAATAACAAAATTTCTAAATAGTGAAGCCGAAAACCGCTTTGGGGAAAAACACCTGAAACGTAAATTGAGAGCTGTACCTGGTTGCAGTTGCCAAATAGCACAGAATCATTATCAGAAAAAGAGAGAGATCTCACCTTGAATTGCACCCAACAAGACCGAAGGCAAAAACCGAGAGGCACATGGCAAATAAAACTAGTTTTACAACCGATGATATCTGACAAGGCGCGTAACACCGTCGCTGTCGATCGCTTACCTTCGTGTCGTCGATAACTCCTGACTGTGAAAGAAAGGAGTTTCGAAACACAGCAGACATTTTTTTCGTTCCCATTACGGAATCAATGTTGAACTCATTTTGTCGTAAGACATTTTTGGTTCGTTCCCCAAAGGGAAAAAAGTGCGTCTCGTCCACGATAGTCGAACTGCCAGCATAGTGACTACTACTACTACTACTCCTCCTCCTCCTACCCCTACTCCTCCTCCTCCTCCTCCTCCTCCTCCTCCTCCTACTCCTACTCCTACTTCTCCTACTCCTTCTCCTACTCCTACTCCTACTCCTCCTCCTCCTCCTCCTCCTCCTACTCCTACTCCTACTCCTACTCCTACTCCTACTCCTTCTCCTACTCCTACTCCTCCTCCTCCTCCTCCTCCTCCTACTCCTCCTCCTCCTCCTACTCCTACTCCTTCTCCTACTCCTACTCCTACTCCTACTCCTCCTCCTCCTCCTCCTCCTCCTCCTACTCCTACTCCTACTCCTACTTCTCCTACTCCTTCTCCAACTCCTACTCCTACTCCTCCTCCTCCTCCTCCTACTCCTACTCCTACTCCTACTCCTACTCCTTCTCCTACTCCTACTCCTCCTCCTCCTCCTCCTCCTCCTCCTACTCCTACTCCTACTCCTACTCCTCCTCCTCCTCCTCCTACTCCTACTCCTACTCCTACTCCTACTCCTACTCCTACTCCTACTCCTACTCCTACTCCTCCTCCTCCTCCTCCTCCTCCTCCTACTCCTACTCCTCCTACTCGTACTCCTACTCGTACTCCTACTCCGACTCCTACTACTACGGTTTCCTCCTGAATGCATTTGAAAAGTCTTTTTAGGCTATGCATAGTACTTTTAGGTCTGTAGAAATGCATTCTAAGCGGCGCTATAAAATTTGTGTATGTTCGGTCATCCTAGGGGAACGTGAGGCTTTTCAAAATTACAAGGGCTTCAGTGTTATTTCCCGAAAACTTTAGATGCAATTTAGCGTTTTAAGGTGATGTTACACGGGACGATTCGCAACGACGATTTTAGCGCATGACAGCGTTGCAGTGTTAATTGGAACAATGTTGTAACTATTCGAAACAATGTCGTAACAATGCTGCAACCCTGTGTTGCGCTAAAAATCGTCGTTGCGAATCGTCTCGTGTAACATCACCTCTAGGAAAGTGAGTATTTTTCTTATTCCTCTCTCCATCACATTTTTGAATCTGAAAATTTTAGCTTTCCTTTTTCTTAGAAAATTAGCCTAAAATAAGGATCAACATATGAAAAGTTAAACTTCAGAAAATCGTAGTGAATTATTTTCAGATAAGCTTCGAAAATTGTTCCCGAATGGAACACTCCTGTAGAAATTTTTAGCTGTATTCAAGCAATAGAAAATTCAAGGCAGTATTTGCTTCTCCAAACAGATATTTTACAGAAAACAGTCGTTGGGTGCCCCTGATAAGGTTTCATCTGATGTACAATATGACCGTAAATTTCGATACTAGGATTTTTAAAGGCCTTTAAAGTTGACCTTTATTTCACCTCAACCAAAAAGATTGAAAGTGAGTTATTTCAGCGGGTTTTTATGTTGCCTTAAACATAACAAAATTACATGAAGTTTACATTTTGCAAAACACAAAGGGGCCTTTGACCAATAAACAAAATAGCAAACTGAGAATTTAACACCTTGTCGCGTACGAAGTTAGCAAAGTTGCAGAATTTTTCATTGTTTTTCCCGGGGGGGGGGGGTCGGGGGGCCGCCTTAGCGTAATTTGAACTTGAAGCAAAGCGCGATGGAACTTTTTATTTCCATTTTTGAAAATAGTTCACCAAAAGGTTCTCTTTGGCGGACTCTCTATATTTACAATCAGGGCCCCTTAATAAGGCCTAATGTTATCACTCTTAAGAGTTAAAAAGTTATTATATCTAGGACTTTACTACATTTAGGGTCGTGTATTACATTTAGGCCTTCTACACAGGCAGCAGTTTTTTTGTTTTTTTTTTCATTTTTTTGAGTTGCAGCGTCGCAAACCATTATACAGTAGGGCGCCCTGGGGAACTTTTGCTCAGGTCCGCGTAAATATCTCCAGTATTCATACAGACACAGATAATAGCTGTGGTCATACTACAGACTTTTTACCTAGAAAAACTCGACTTGTTGACAGTTCACCGAGGGAAACTTGATTTTTTAAGTGTGACCGATTGTTCCCTAGGTAACTTACCTTGGGGAAATTTTATCGTCTTGGTCTTGGATATGTCTCGAAAACAATAGAGTTTCCCTTGACAGTTACCCCAAAGCGATAGCTAGGGGGAAATGAAATACTGAGGTTGCTAGCCAATAGACGCTCGTCGGCGAAGCGCTTGATGACAGAACTGGACATAGCTCACGCTGTGAAAGAAACTTGGGGGGCACGAGTCGTCTACGTCTGCGCCTTTCTTCACCTTGCACGTTGAATTAGCGTACGAAATAACAGCGCCGAAATGAATTTACCTCGGGATATTTTTGATGAATTTGCCCTAGGTAATTTGCTTAGGTAAAAGTCTGTAGTGTGACCACAGCCAATATTGCGAATGGACAGATATTTACGGAGTTGGAGATTTGTAGACTGTTGGAATTGGCTTTTATTAACTTGCGTGATTTTAAGTGATCCTTTCATGATTACTGTCTCGTTACTCGATATCTTTTTAATCAGGCGTCAAGAGGTCCTCTGCATAAGGCTGCTATCAGGGGAGATTACAGAATGGTCAAAATACGTGTTCAATGTGGCGAAGATGTGGATCAAAGAGATCAGGTTTTAGTCTTCTCCAGTTTATGTAATTTTTGTGCGAAACCTTAAGCCAGACTTCTCGCTTTCGCTTGGCTTGGGGATTCTTACTTTTTTTTCTTGCCTTAGTAGACTACAAGTAGGCGTTTGTGTTGGGGTTTTGCGCCAGCTTTCGAGCTGACAGGGTATAAATGAAGCAAGAATTTGTATAAAACTCTTATCGCATACCTTGCGTTTGTGAATGAATTCATCCCTGATTGGCCGGTGATAACAGACACCATTATTAAGACGGATAACATAACGGGAAAATTCGCCAATTTCTCTGTTTTTTTTTCCCCGTACTTGGCAATTGTTTCAGGATACTCGGATTTACCTATATTTACTCTGTGTCTAGAAAATGGACACGAAAGCGTCACATTATAGCTCACGATGTTGAAAATGGTTTTGATTGATAATGAAATGAGATCTTGCGCGAATGCTTCCTTTAAGGCTGGATTTCACTAGCAACGGAGTCGGAGTCGAAATCAGGAGCGTAGAACTTTACGATCAAGTGAAGTCAGCGTTGTGATTCCGTTTACGACTCCGTCGCTTACGATCAAGTGAAAACTAGATCGTCGGAACCGCAAGCTGAAGTACAAGAACTAAGCCAATCACAAAGCGTGGAAACGTGCATTGTAAGTGGTTCATTCTTCCTCTTCTGCTTCCGACTCCGACAGTCTGGTTTTTACTTGATCGTAAGCGAAGGATTCATGAGCGGAATCGGAAGAAAATGGAAACTTTCTGATTCTTACGACTTCGATTGCGTCGCTCTTGCTACTTCGCTCACGATTCCGACTCCGGCTTCGTCGCTAGTGAAAACCATCCTTTAATAGGACTGTTGTTGACACTGACGGACGTTCCGACATTTGATCTGCGGTAGTAGTCAACAAAAAACTCGTCTGATTGCTTTCACAAAGGAAGACGACTTCCTTACAGGTTGTAGAAACATCAGTTACTGTTACCAATAGTGCTATCCAGGACTACAATCACTCGGATGATCGTAAACTGTGAAGTTATGGAGGAAATGTTGCTAGACTAATTACGTTCCCAACATGAAAATAATGTTAAAGGCTAAGCACTACAGGGAATGAAAAGTTGTTTATTTGTTTAGTGGTCAGTTTTTGTTTATTTTCGTTTGTTTGTAGTTGTCGTCGTTTTTTACTTTTGTACGATGGTAACCTGAGGATGTTCTGGACGGTATTTTCCTCACATAAAAGAACCAGGTCTCTGAATTTAATAAAGAATTGGTCTAGACTGCCAATTTCTGCTGGAAAGTGACCTGCAACATTGCATTTGAGCTCAGCTAGAGTGTTCCTGTTAGATTGTTTCAGATAAACTAAAGAGGATAAAGTAAAGACGTTTTGGCTTTATTCTTAGCTTGGTCGTAAATATTAGTCCAATAACAGCCTCAAAGTTTATTTTGCAAGACCATCGTTATAAACGGGACTAGCTGGCTTCTTTCAAAGCTATCTAACTGCGTTGTTTTTTCCTATATTCGGTAGTTTTCTCAGACCCCTCTTCATCTTGCCTGTTGGTATGGACAGGAGTCAGTTGTTAACCTTTTGTTGAAACATGGTGCGAACGTCAACGCTGAAGACAGGGTGAGTTAGTAAATGTTTTATAAATCCAACAATACATTGCCGTGAGAACATGAACGTCTTCAGTCACCGTAGTAGACTAATACTAATATATTAAAATTCATACTTGGCTGCGAGGCTTGGGGGAAAAAACAAAAGAAATCATCTTAAAGCTCAGCAATGAATAACGCATTTTTTTGTTTTATTCCCCAAGCCTCTGAGCTAAGTATGAATTTAAATATATTTACTACAACTAGCAGACAACCACGGGACCGGGGGGGAGGTAACTCTATTGTTTTCCACCTAAGTTTCTTGACCCACTCCGCCTGCCAGTCTGACGTCACATAGTAACGGGCGAGAGCCTCGGGTCGCTTGTGGAAATTAGCAAGGGATACGACAGTTATTTGGACGAGCGAGGTCGAGGAAAAGCTAAGAAGCTAGCAAATATCGCTATATATCGTTTATTGATCGAATGTGTGTGAGCTTTGGTGTTGCTATAATCTGCTTGTGAAAACCGTTTTGATATTTTGTGTGCGTGATTGTATAATTTTGTTAATTTGTTTTGCGGGCCGTGTTGCGGGATCGCCATCTATTTCACGGGACCGGCAAGGTCACCAAGACTTAAATCTTTTTTTTTCTCTAAAATAGGCAAGGTCTAGTCTCCAGTATAGGAGGTGCCATTCAGAGATCACACATGTTTTTGTTTCATATATTCGTTTGCTAATTAAACGGGCCTAACTTCATATCATTCCTTTCGAGTGTGGGCCTCCTGTTGATCTCCTACTTCTCCACCGAATTCAGTAAAGCTAGTTCGATCGATTATCTACATCGAGTCGGCCAGTCGAACCCGAAATAATGCGAAGTAGCTCTGAAATACGCGCTTAAGCTAATTTTCCTCAAATGTACATTTGAACTTCATGATAAATACAGCTCCAAAAGCTTCAAAAAGCGTCTATGGCAGGGAAAAATTGTTTTGATATGACAAAATTAATTTTTCAAATTATGTGTCACTGTGTTGCAGTGGTCAAGGAGTTGATTGCACGTGCAGATAAACCGGGTCCGACTCCTGACGACCCTGTTTTCCGTTTCTTTGTACCGTTTTCTTTTTTTTCTGTTTGGTCTCTTTTTTTTAACACTATTTTTCCTTTTGGCCTTTTTTTTCTTTATTCTTACTGCTGACCCTACTGGTCATGCACTTGGATCAATATATATTTTAAGCTTAAGTCCGGAGTTTTATTTTGGAGAAGGGATTTCAAAAGCTCCTGATCTGGCCAAGCTTACGACCAGAAAAAAACCATAAGCTTTCAAGACATGTCCCTTCTCTTAAACAGCTGAATTTTTTTCAATGTTAGTTGACATCATGACAAACAACACACAGTACACCACAAACTGTACTAGTTTACACCCAACACCCACCAGTGACCCACTGGGGAAAGTTAAACTTGCCTTTTGTACATCTTCTTAATCATCAATATTATTACCCTAAAAACTTAACTGGGTTTGCCCCAAAAGATAATAAAAGGAAACCTTGTATTGGTTTTCGGGATTTAATTACAGAATTACAGGTGTATGCCCAATACAGTATTAAAATGCAGTAATGCAACAAGATTCAATGCTCACAGGCTCTCACAAATACCTGTCATTTAGCTTCCTCTTTCAACGCTACAGCTAAGCGAACTTTGAGAGGAATGATATGTGGTTCCACTAGATCTGAAGAGCTGAAAATACGCACAATATAAAGTATAATACATCCTTTGATGAACCTTCTATTGCTGTGTCTAAACTCGTAAATCTTGCTGTGCACTGGCCCTCAAAAGTGTGACCGGTCGGTATGATTGCCCGTAAAATTTGCTCGACGATAGAGAGGAATCTTTAAAATTCGTTACACCACTGGACACTTCCTTCCAAAAAAGTACTTAAGTCTAGTTTTCTATGACAATAGAAATCTTAAAATCTCCAAAAAAATCCAAGAAATCGGAACAGTATATCCGTGACAAAATCGAAATTTTTATCCGTCTTTTCGATGAACACTTTGCTCGCCATTTTGAAAGTCACTGACACAAGACTTGACTTCACACTGGCAGGCGGGCTGTACCACAGATTTCCTTGGAGACACCTCCCCCCCCCCCTCACGGGACCTTTACTTTTGTGAATATTATGCACTTCCTTCAAGGATTTTCAGAGATCTTTTTACAAGAATGGTCCAAGTACGTTTGCCAGACTGCTTTTGCTGAGGTAGTTCGCTAGACTGCAAAACAGTCCGTATCTGTGCGTATTCAAGTACGCGCGAGCAGTCAAACAAAAGGTCTGGAACGAGGCTAATAACAGAGAGCGAGACTTGGGAAGAGACGCTAAAAATACGGACTGTCCGTTTTGCATACGTTATTTTCGGGCAATTCGCATCGGCTTAATTTCGATGCAAGCTGTCAACAAGCTGTCAAGTAATGTTACCGCGCGTGATGAATAGATTCCAAAAGCTTTCGCTTTAAAATGACGGATGTTAGTTGCCTGGATTTGCTCGCTCAAGAACTGGGATTTGTTTTAAAACTGGAGCAGAGGGGAGCTTTGGAGTTGCTGCTCAGCGAAAGAATGTTTTGTGTGTCCTACAAACAGCCTTATTTATCGGATGTTTGTTCATGCAAAGAGTTCAAGTTCAGTGCAACGGCCGACAGTCATTGCTCGCCTCTGTAAAAAAAGGGGATCGGTAGACAACACGCGACTTTTACCTCATGCCAAAATAATTGTTTTCTTTGTCGGGTAGATTATGCTTCGGAGGAAAACGTTTTGACTGAACGAATGTGAATTTATTTTGGCTGCTTATGTAATATATTTCATACTGAGAGGTCGTGACACGCATATTGATTTTCTCTGGTCGGCATGATTTGCCCTCTGATGCAAGAGCATTTTCTTTTTTTGCCTCTTTAAGAAATGTAAAGTTCTTCATTGCCGCTGATTAACGGTTTTAGGTTGTTTAATTTTTCCAAAGTTCCTCCTAGATTTGCATAATTCTAAGCGATTTTCTTTGTGAATGTGACTTTTTCCTGCAAGGTTTTGTCACGCTGGGCCCAGCTCGTTACCGTTTACGGCAGGATGTTTAAATTCTCACGGATAGTGATTTACAGAGCCAAATCACGAAAGAAGTGGATTGGAATGAGGGGATTTACTCATTCTTTTCAATCGCAATAATTGTTCATTGTCAGTTGGCGTGTTCAGTTTTTCTCTAATTTGGGAAAGCATCGCAGAGCAGTTTCTAACCTTTGTTCCGCACGGAGGGCAAAACTCTTGGGGAGAAAGATTCTCCTTCCTCGAGGACAACGAAAAGTTCGTTTTCAGTAGGTCGGCCAACTTTGGTAACGTTTCTCCTTCTCTGGTAGGCGCAACAAACATATTTTCCGAGCTTAGCCATCCACTCATAAAATTGCCGAACTGTGTTTTGAAATTCTACAATTTATCCGAAGCCCTGGGCTTTTTCAGCTTACTCCCCCTTCGAGGAGCAGGCACTGGCTTTGTTGGCGTACTGCCACTTTCACTCATTTTTGATCTTCTTCTTTATATACTACATTTCACAGAGAAGCAATTCTTAAAACTGCTTCAGAATTACTGGATACAGCATCAAGGTTAGAAGCAAGTGCAGACAATAACACGCGCTATTCTCCCTCGGAACCAATTACCGAGTGTATCAAATTCACAAAGAGGGTGGAGTTGTAAACAGATTTTTGACAGCTCGACGACATTTTTGAACCCCCTGGTTGGAACGAACTCATTGTATGGAAAACGGACAGTCGGTTTTTTTTTCTCTAGCCTCACGCCCTACGGGCGTGTGAGGCCGTCGCGCTTCGCGCTTAAGACTCTTACTGCACGCTTTACCGATTTCTTTACTGATTTTGAGAGAAAAACCGACTGTTTTGCAGTCTAGTAGTTTGCGAGTATTGAACAGAAGCAATGAGCTATGAATGCCCCCTAATGTGATTGTGAATTAGAGATAGACCACCATACCGGGTCGGGGACTACTTCCCTCACTCTGGGTTTTTTAGCGTCGCACAGAATTTAATATATGTGTGTGTAAGGGTTGTGAGACGAAGCTTAAGGTTTATCGTCCTTATCCGAGAAGACTAGCCGTTTTCTAAAAAAAATGGTGGTAAGGCCTGAAATCCAATTTGCAGCAAGAACTATGGTGATGTCATTGTCACGTGATATTTATTCCGATCGCCCAAAAATAAAATATATCGATTTAGCCAGGGCTAAAATTGAAGCTCTCGATAATATTTGTAGTTTGTTCAAACAAACTATAAAATCGCAACGCCAGAGAACGGTGAAAAACAACAATCGGTCTAATTAGCAAAAAAGCAACTTTGCATGTGCAGCACACTTTTTTGTACATTTCTTTGCCGTTGTTTTACACGACTACAACTTGAAACTTCCAGAAACTTCTTAGTTACACGTTTTATGGAGGAAATGTCGTACGTGTTCTCGTTGACTTTTTTTTCATTGCCGCTCATTTTCACCTTGCATTGGTGGCCGCCAGCATTTCCCATATTGTCACCGCCGCTACAAAATCGCTACAAAAGCGAAAAAACTCGGCCAGTGAAGAGAACGAGGGAGTCTGGGGAGGATGAGGATTACGAAGCTCCGCCGCCTTCCCCCCTCCCCAGTCCATCACTCTGCTCGCTTCGCTCGCCTATTTCCTTCCAGTTTCATCCCGTTTTTTGCCTTTTCCCCCCACTACGCAGCCTGGTCCCAGGCTAATGTTATGATGGTTTTACAATAAAGATCAATTTAAGTTCAAGAGACTCAAAGACGGAAGGTGTACCTGCAAAAAAACTGGTTCCAGCCACCTTAATGCAGGTTTCCTTGTGGTGGTGGCTACCTTATGAAGACATACCGTCAATGACCCAATAAATGCTCGGGACGTCTTTTTAATTTTAGGGGTCCAAGCGGGGGCATTTAGTATATAGAAGGCGTTTATTCTCATAACTGTAACAAGCTCAACAAAACTTATATGCTTTCGGCGAAAATATCAAAAGGGTTTAAAAATAGCGGAATATCCACTCCATCGTTAGTCTATCTTTACTTCAAACTTGACATTGAACAAGATGAAATTCGCAAAGCCTCGTTAATCAAGCAAGAAACTGAATAATTTAAATGATTTTGCACCTTCTTGCTAATTCCTAGTATTTTAGAGTGATTCTCATAGGGGGCGTTTAACAGACAGGGGCGTCTAATATAATTTTAAGATCGTAGAGAGTGACTCGTTTCCAGTCGTCTCTTATCATTTGTAGGCGGTCATGGAACGGTCTCGCAAGACTATTACGGCACTTCTGCCCCCGCGGGCATCTTCAACGCGCATCCCTCGTTAATATTTAAAATTAGGCGACAAAAGAGGCGACTGGGGACGAGTCGGGCGTAGAAGGGGCGTTTATTAGATAAGAGGAGCTTATTTGGAAGTGGGCGTTTATTTCGTCTTTTACGGTACCGGTATTTAGAATATTCTCCTTGGTAAATAGCAAGTGGTAAGAAATACGTATTACCCTACTTGTGATGTTTTTAGTTTCAACGTACACCTCTGCAAAATGCTGAACGTCAAAATCAGCACTCCATAGTGCAGTTGTTGCGGAAGAATGATGCCAGGCTAAGTCTTCATCAACCGGTAAGATATCAGATTGTATGTCCTTTTTGCGAACCTTGTGTTTCAGATGAAATTCGCTTACATTTGTTGTATTCTTTGTTGATAATGTTCAACGTTACCGTGGGACCTATTCGTTGACGTATGAGCGTTTATCGTAGCTTATATCGCGGAGACCTTATATTTGTTTTTCTCTACACGATCCCTTGGTTACGCCCATCCCGTGATCACAGTATAGTGAATCTTATATTAAAAAGACACTGTATATATTAAGAGGTTGAGTGGTTCATCAGTTTTTCTTAAACGTTTTTTTTTTTTACTGTGAGCTTACTGTCAAACAAACTTATAAATAGTGGACGCTAGCAAATATCCCGTGTGTCCGGTTAATACCGGGTTCATCGTTCATTTTAGTTCTTAGTCATCAATGTCTTTGGTTCTGACGTTTTGTGTTAGATACATGCGCTCTTTAAATGGTTTTGGAGACACTGGGGAAATATTGTACAATCACATGGTGAAAGGAGACCACACTAATCGATAGTTAGTTGCTTCTTGAAGCATTTAATAAGCAAAATTAAACTTGAAAAACGTTACTCGGCGTTTTGATGTATCATACATACACCATTATCAATAGTGAGAAATGTTAAATTTCAAAACACTGTTATTTGGAGAGATTTTTGAGATTTAAAACCCAAAAATGGAGGAGGCAATTTTCTTTCTTTCGACGTTGCCATCGATGGGTGAGTGGAGCCACAGTTGTTGTGATGTCGGAAACTGCCAGTATTAATATAATATTTGCTTTTTCTTAGCGCTGAGGTTTTCATTATTTCGTTTGGATATTGCAAGAGAGAGTCATCGTCGCTCTTCTTCGTCGGCTTCATCGTAGTCGTTGACGAAATTTATACCTCTGTGGCCTGTGACATTGGCGATATATTCCAAAGTTACAATCTTTGCTTTCTTCAGCTTGCTGACTGTTGTTTGTCTTGCACTTAATGACTCGTAAACTTTTTTTCGTACTTTCTTTAAGGCTAGTACCAGCTACGGATAATTTCATTACGTTAGTTATGATATTTTCGCCCATTGGTTTAGTTTGAACCAGATGTTTAAAATTTCGGTTTCGTTTGCTACTGAGGTAGAAAGAAACAGACCATCGCATGGATGTCTTAATAGAGGTCTTCGCTCGACAAAAGACTTAAAGAGAGCAACCAGACACCTTTCTCCTTCAACAAGTAACGTAAATGACTTGAAATTCCTGTTGTTATCATGGAAAACTTGTATCCTTGTTCATTTAAATGCCTGAAAAGTGTAGCTGTCATGGCTTTCGTGTGGTTGCCACGGTTTTTGACTGTTCTTTATTTTTTACTTTAGCGTAGTCTGTTATCAGCAAGTCTTTATCAGCAGTGCAATGCTAACTACACGTAACTTCCGGTGCAATGTTAACGGGACTGGTTCATTTTAATGCGCATGTGTCAGTTCCGACAGTAGCTGATTGTTTTTAAACCAATCGGAAGCGAGTTAGATGCATGCAAGTAAATTTACAAAGTTCAAATTCATTGTTCGCGACGCGAGAGTATTTCCGGGCATTTGGTGTGATTTTATATATCCCCATAATTCAACTTTATTCTTTGCTACTCCTCAGATATATGTTGCAGCCGATAAGAATAAGATTTACAGCCCTGTCCTGCTTTGAAACAAACATTTACCAACGTGTATTTTTACGAGGTCGTACCAACGCTAACAAAAAAAAAGCAGTCACCGATCGGCAAACAAAATTTGTAAACGAACATTTTATTACTGTTCTCCCAGTTCGCCTTATATAAACCCAGAAATATCTACAAATAGCGCCTGACCGGTGACAAAAGCACACAACGTATGAGTATAAAGATTATCCGTAATTGAGCATAAACTTCAATTGCTTATCAGCAAATGAACAAATTCATTCGCGTTGCATCGGGTCAGTGTTCCGCAAAACAAATGTTATCGCGTAGAACACATGAAGAAACTAGATTATAAACAGAATATTCAGGCAATAATTTATTTTGAAAACATTAATTCTTACACATATATGATCGTAAAGCAAGGATACAAGGAACATTTCAAGTGTACCAGATCGGTGAAGATCGCGCGGCCTGTTGCGGTATAACTACAGGTCGGAGTCAAAAATCAAATCAAAGTTGAATGAACTCATGCCTTTAACCACTTTCCAAGTGTCGTTTATTCTTTTCGTAACCCACACACTACTCCTAGAACCATACCAGATCGATCGGCTAAAGCTTCTCTATCTCTAAAGACTCTTGAGAACGTCCTGTTGCCAGACGGCCACGATGCTCTTTTGAACTTCCATGATCAAAACATTATTCTTTTGCGTCTTCTTAAAACGTAACCAGTCAATCAACACAACGTATATTTTCTTTGGGGAGTGCTGAAACTGGCGATGTAATCAAGCAGGAATGTAACAAGGCAGCCAATTGTAGATCAAAGACTTTTCACCAAGGAATTTTATATAGGTTTTGGACCTTGTATGTGATAATAGTAACCTGAAGAAGCGCCATGTTAGATAGTACTTGAAACAAAATGCTGAATAGGGAGAGTTGCTAGTTAGCTCTAAATTGGGTGGAAGTTTTATACGAAATAAATACCAGTAGTGGCACACTAAGTCAATTTCTATTTATTCATTTATCTATTAATGAAGATAGCCTCACCTAATGATTCTTATACCGTGGGATCTCATGGGCTGCATTCAATGGTTATATTCATTGGTTCGTGAAACAGGAAAAGACAGGTTGCAAGTTTCTTATGCTCTAGTTTAACTTGAGAGAGCCCGAAGGGACTAATCTTAGTCAATATTTTGAGGACTATTTGAACGTTTTTAAATGGCACAATCTGACTATATTATCGAAAAGTTGTCGGCATATCTTTAACGCTTCCAAAGCCGGATAATGTCATGGGATAATCAACCATGCAATTATTCTTGTTGTATGCTGTGCAGTGAATATGCCACTTTGTCCTGGTTTTTGTTTCATTGAACTTTCAAAGGCTAGGGCGCATAGTCAGTGGTAACTTCAAGTCACGTTCTACCAGCCAAACGCATCTTGTTTTTATTACATCCTCAGACCGTCCGATTGCCGCGTCCCGATCGGAGACCTTCTGATTCCGGCTCAGAATCAACAACAGAGAGCTGGGAAGTAAGCGAGGAAGAAAGCGAGGAAAAAAGCAAGGTAAGTTAAGAACGTTTGGAAAGGTTACTCTTTCGTTAACTATGTAACTGTTACCATGTGTCTGTTACAAAGAGTGTGCTACTAGATTCTCTAGTGCAACTTTGAACTCTCGTGGAGTTCAAAGTGGAAATAATATTATATCCTAAGTATGTCTAATGGGTCACTGGAAACCTCTTGTCGGTAATATTTGGTCACAATGTTTTACCTCTTGCATGAAGAATAATTAATGTGCTTTTGATAATGAAATTATTTAAGGCCGCGGGGACACCGATCTATCAAGAAATTCACAGGGAAAAATTTGGTCTCTGCTGCATTTTTTAAAACGATTATATCTCAGCTGTTTTAGAAGCGATTTAGATAAAACTTTACACGGACATTGTGGAATGATAAAAGTTTAGGGTAGTTGTTTTTGCGTTCGAGGTACGAGAACGCAACCCCTAATTTGTGTTGTGTGTTCTATGCTTTATTGCGTGTCCTGTGCAATTAATAAGGGAGGTTTTTTCGAGATTGCATTCGTTGCCGTCGTCGACACACATTTGCCTCGCTTTGAGGCGCTTGCTTACGTTTTGCCTCACTTTGACGCGCTAACCCACGTGGTGATTCGTGTGTCCTCAGCGTTCATCTTTCAAACGTTTGCTGAGGTCTGCTATTCTGTCTTCGTAAATCGTTCATCTTTTAAAAGTGTGCTGAATCCTCGTAAAGCGTTCATATTTAAGAGTTTGCTAAAGGTCTACTATCTGTGTTTAATGAATCTTCCAAAGCGTTCATCTTTCAAAAAAGCGCTGAAAGACATCCTGCCGGCCAACGCCCTAAGATTCCCTTTCTGTCCCATTATGGCTCTTGGGCCAGTATAGACTGTTTGACAATCCAAATAATCATATGTTCAAGATTGAAAATGAAACTGATCTGCACTGGAAAGTAGTGGAATATATCCGCAGGTTCTATCCTAAGGCTATCCTCCATCCAAAAGAATTGAATCATGAATTACCACAAAGATTATGCTGGATGTTGTGTGGAATTTAAAAACCCCACAAATAATTACCAACTGTCAAATGCCCAAAGAGAGATGAAACGCCAGTACAAAGAAAATAACTATTATCTCCTGCTAAGCAATGATTATGATCTTATAACCAGGTGCATCAAAGATTATATGGAAGGAATCAGGGTGCCATGCAAATATTGTAATCAAAAATCTCTTTCAAAAGAAACTCGTGCAACGCACTATAAAATTATCCATCGAATTGAAAAATGATGCGGCACCCGTTTTTGTATTATTATTTTGGTTCTATTATGAACCGGGATAAATAAGATTTATTTTTTCTCTTTATCAAGTTCTGCCAGTATGTCCTCCTCTGCGAGCAAATCATTTTTATACTTTATTAAATCCCGCAGTATACTAGGATTCACTCTGTACAATAATTCAGAAATTAGTTTGGACATTTCTTCCGCTTTTTTGGTCGTTGATAAGTTAATTATTTTTTTAACCATATATTATACACTATATAAAAATCCAGTTTTAAAAATTTACGGCGGTTTTAAAAATTACTTCCCACTAAAAATCCCTACATCCAATACACTACCCCAGTGGCCATTGATTATACCCCAAATGGGCCTAATTTGAGGCATAAATTCCCTCCCGCAACCCCAATTTCGACCATTTTAAGCAAACCAAATGGTGTACAAATTCATCATACTACAGTTTTCCAACGTTGGGTGATATCCCTCAAGGTCCAGTTTGCTAGAAAAATTGAAGTTACGAGAAAACAGTGGGCGAACTGCAGAATACATGTAACAATGAGAAAGAAAATAACTTTCTGTTCAAAACCGGGTGAAACGTTAATAGCGTCAAGAAGACTGAACTTGATTAAGGTTGTTCATTTCACTTCCATTTCTGTTAACACATTTAATATCCAACCCGGGTATCGAACACCATATAATTTGCGTAAAGCCGCAGTGCACGGTTTGTTTCTAGCCTTTTGATAAAAATTGAAAAAGTCTGCGTTATCTTTACCTAAGAATATGTTATTTGTAGCTATATATAGCGAAATACTAGAGAGAAAATTGTTACTGTGCACACGAGGTGGCTCCCGATGGTCTGGCAAATCGAAGAGGGAACTTGAGCTAGTACTGTGCGTAACAAAATTTATAATTTTCATTTTAGTGCAAATTAAAAGCTCGTCGCAAGATCAGAAACAAAAGATCATCTTGTTACATTACAAGTGGGTTTTTTTTAAGCGATTGATAGGCTTTAAGAGGCACGATCAATTTTTAAGAATTTTCTTTTCAAATATTCACCGAATTTTGTTTGGAATTTTCAGCACCCAGCAAGTGGCTGAACCATTACGCACTTACGCAATTATTACTCTGCTCCGTTACATTTACCCAATTATTTTATTCTATAATCTAACTTATCTATAAACAAACTATGTTTAGTTAAAATGGCTTACTCTAAATCGATGTGGCATGGGTGATATTGACCTTCCAATTTGTACCAAATTTGTGTACCTTTTAAGCACCGAGAAAGTGCCGTAAGAAGTTATAGCCGTTCTTAGCTCAGGCTTGACCATTTTCAGATAAAAGTAGGTAAATAAAAAGAGGAAGGACAGTTCTATATGAGTCACTATTAAGTTATTTTAATGATAAAGCTAGAATTAATTATTGTAAACCTTCTTCAGTTCACCAACATCGCGGCCCTTCAATGCCACGTCAGAACTGTCATTCCTGTATCTTTGAAACCAAAGAGAATTCGAACCTTATAGAATACGCATTCAGTATTTAGGACACCATTCTAAGACTACATGCCAAAAATCAGCCAAATCGATGAGGTAGCGTGTCAGGCCGAAGTTCGAATTCTACAGAAAATCACTCTTAAACATTCGATACCCTTGAAGCTATTTTTGTTGCACTCTCATGTTTCACTCATGAAGGGCTGATGTTATATTCATCGTCTGTCAAATAATGTTACTATCAGTGAATCACGAGCAACTTTCCATGCAAATATCACGGAGCCGTAAACGCAAGAAGAGCAATGGTGGAATATTGAAGCAATCTGGGCCAGTGTTTCAAAAATTAGAGCAAAAATCAAGATACAAGAGCAATTTTCAGTGCGTGTCACTTCACAGACAAGTTTGCTTATGAATATGTCGCGCGATGTTTCTCCAACGTGGTTTTCAGTTTGGCTTTTTAAATACCCGTCGAAACCTTGCCTTTTTTCACCCTGAAGTCTAGTTTGGAATTCGTTTTTCACTGTGAAAAATTTATTAGTTTGCTAGCTTCCCCGCCGATATATAGATCAAAGTTTCAGCTCTATACTGCGACCCGAAGTAATATAATTTTTATGCAACTCTACTGTCCAATTTGTTTGTTTTTTCTTAATCCGGCGGCCGAAATAATGCTTTTCAATACACTTTTAAAAATGACGCCACACAATACGCAAAAAAGAAGAGGAAGAAAAGAAAGAACAAAGTATGGACCTTCACGCCGATATTCCGGTGGGTCACCCATCCAGTTCCTAACCCCGCCCGAAGGGGCTTAACTGGAGTGCCGCAACTAAACCGAATTTCGCGAGTGTAATTGCGAGATACGTTATTCTAAATTTGGCTTGGTTCATAAGATTAGGAACCAGGTAAGATTTAGAAGGATTTGTATGGAGTCATCGGAGCATAACTGGGCTAATATCTCAGAGACAATCTGCCCCAAATTGCTAATTTTTGGCGAGTAGGCGTCTTGGACGTTGTTCTTTCAGAATATCTTAACAAATCCCATAATTTCACAAATTTCATTTCCTATGACGTCACATTTCGGTACTCTATTGACAGCTGTCAAAATGGGACATGTGCAGACCACTATCAGAAAACTAATAACGTGGGCTCAGGTTCGCCCAGGTACACGATCTGGCATTTTCCACTTCATTCCGGACAGATATGTCTTACTCACACTCGTAGTCTGTTAATTCGAATATTCGCCATTCTAATGAAGGTTAAAGGGAACCTCCACTTCAACAAAAAGATAACTTTAAATCACAGGAAATAACTGTTACAGTCGAGTCAATCTAAAATATTTTTAAAGAAAGCGTTTGTATCCGAAAGAAATGACTTTTAGATTCGCCTATTTTTGTTTTCAAATTTTGCGGGCGTCGCCATCTTGAATAGTTGTGACGTGTAATGGTTGCCCTATTGTTATTAAACAAAAGCTCTTTGTGTCAGAACAATAAAGCAACCGTAACACGTCACAATTATTCAAGATGGCGGCGCCCGCGAAATTTGAAAGTGAAAATAAGCGATTTTAAAATTCACTTTTCCCGATATAAACACTTTTTTAAAGACAAATTTCGAACAAATTTGTTTATCAACATAATTTTATTCGATTTAAACTTATTCTGTAGTAAGAGTGGAGGTTCCCTTTAATTGACAGCTGTCCAACTAGAGTATACGCTGACCATCATCACCTAGGTGTATCACGGGCTCATCTTTCTATCCACTGAGGTCACGTAGTGTTTAAAGTTTTGCGCTGATATTTTGTTTGATCACGGGCTCAATTCGAAGCCCCATAGCTTAGAAAATCTATCTATCCTAGAAAATTCGGCAATCACGTGACCATACACCGACTACCCGACCTTCGGTCCGTCCTCACCGCAGGCAGACCAATGTTTAATCTCACACTTCCTAGCTAGTTTGGGAGCCTGCAACCAGATATTGTACATCCATGTTTTGATTAATTGACAGCTGTCAAAATAGTGTTTCTGCTAACCAGTATCGCCTGACCGTATCGCGGGCTCAGGTACCGACCCACCAAGTTTGAGTGTTTTTTGAAGGTATCCGCTGACAAGTTGATACTTTTCAAATGATCGCAGGCTCAAGTTCAACTTTTAAAATGCATATGAAATAAGTCGTGTTCATGAGCAGCACTTTTAAAATGTTGATTTCGAACTGACCTCGGACGCGAAAATTCAACAGGCTATTACATTTACATGCAGGGAAGGCAATCACTTTTGACTTTTCTCACTGTCACGCATTGATCACGCTCTACGTCCAATTCTTATGTTCTGATTGGTCAAAATTTGACAGGTGAGTTCATGCGGAAAATTTATGCAGCGTCTGGAAACTTGCTTACTGATAGCTGGAGCTGACAGAGTTTTGTGTCATCTTGTGATGTTTTAAACTATCTTTTTCTACCTGGTTTACAAAATGAAATACAGCTGGGATCAAGATTGTTCTGTAATTCATGGCTGGTTTGTTCATTGCGCTTTTTGTTGACAAATGCACCGCTTGTCAAAGTCATTGGAATCCGATTTCGGATGGCATCGTTTTCAAAAAAGAGCTTACTCACTTGCCCTTGCTTGAGGCGTAAGAAGGTTGAAAAGTCTCAAGCGATTCTGGAACACTTAATGACCTTCAGAAGCAGCATCTCGACTGGTAAGCCTGAGCAATTATTGTCTTTGATGTGTTTTTTTTTTTTTCGGTTTCCTGAAGTCGAGCGTATGGTTTATGCGGCTTAAGTTTATACACGAGCAATTATCTAAGTAAGTAAGTAAGTAATAACTTTATTTAACCACGGAATCCTTATCACTAAAAAGTGGTCTTCTAAAGAGCCGCAAATTCAAAGAAAAGGTTCCGAATATTATTTAGTTATGATTTTGGCTGTAAACAGAAAGCTCTGAGCGATTTTCTTGCCTCGAGTTCATCTTGAAAAAGAGCAAACACCGGGAGCCGGCTTAAAACATAAATAAGCTTATGCTTAACTGACTCATGATTTTCAGAGACACTTTACTCTCAATACTTCTCTTCGTGAATGAAAATTATTGTCTCTGTACATGTTTCACCGAATTATATTTATTTTATTGATTGTTAGTAGTCCCTCTCGCAATTTTTATCGCTGCACCGGTTGTTTCCAGTCGAACATAAACATCGCATGCAGGAATACTCAAAACGCCGCGCGTAAATATCACTTGCTTTTAAAGATTGCACATAACAAAACCATACACAGTTTAATAAATAAAGGGAAATAAAACCTAAACATAACAATTTCTCTACCATGTTGAAGCGTAAATGGTAACTCTATCAGTCGCACTGCAAATTTGGTGCCTGTCAAAAGTGAGAACCCGTCCGGCTCGCCGAAAAGTGATTTTGGGAATTTTTTTTATCGTTTTCATTAAAAGCCTGTAATTATTACCCTGCATATCACATAGGACCAGATTTTTCTAACTGAAAAGTCCCGGCATTATCTGAGAATTCTCTTCATGAAAACGTTTTATAATTCAATGCTATAATTTGTTGTGCAAAGGGAGCGCGTGCTTTGATCGTCGTGGATATTGAATGAGTGCAAATTCTCTTGCAAAATTGTGAAAGACTGCAGAATTATAGGTTTGAATAGGGCAAAAAAGAACAAATTCTGTCCGAGGTCTGTATGATAAAAAAAGGGCCTCAGTGTACTGTTTACGTGAGACGTGATGAGAAAAAGTATGTTTAAAAAGTTGGTTTACACGCCACCAGATTCGTCGCCAAGATTTACTAATAAACTAAACTTGTCGAACTTGTCCAATTATCCATAGTCTCTCTAACGGAGCAATGTAGGAGAGACTGGTGAATGCCACATTATGATGCAACAGCTAATGCAAATACAATACACGAATAGGTCTATTTGTTTTCTAGGCCTAATCTACTGTGATCGAACATGATTGCTATTTTTGGGTGTACAAATAAGACTATTTAATAACTCGATGTAAAATTTGTTTCACTCTTGGACTGTCAAATTATTTTTCTCTAAAATCACTTAGCCTTTGCCTCAAAAGTCAAATGAATGTGCCCTGATCTGTGGATTACAAGTTTATTGTTTGATTTAAATTATGCATTTATTAACGGGAGCTTCGCTTTTAGCCCTGGCTAAATCTATTTAGTATATACTAAAACAGTGGATAGCGTTTTTCGCGCGCTCTGATTGGCTACTCAATCAGAGAATATCCTGCACTATTCACTGATTCACCTCCAGTTCCTCCGAGCGAGCGACGCCAAACTCGCGTAAGTTGCGAGCAAAATGCCTTCCCGGTTTGCTGCAGTAAGCAAACAAAGAAATTTCACAACTAATCAAGCAAGCTGTTTCCGAAATACACGAAGAAGGTGACGAAGTTCGGATTGGAAGTTTTAACAGGTAAAGCTTTGACTTTTTGACACGAATTTATCGATAAAACCGGTGAAAAAGTTTTTTGTTTACAAATGCAAATTAAGTTTAAGTCTTGCGTTAATTTATTTAGTTGAGTTGTTCATAAATAAGCTTAAAACTAAATTTAATAATCTTTTTTTTATAGAATGATTTTAAATACAAAAAGAATTCACAACTCCTTTTGAAGAAATTTTCCCGCAAGAGCTAAACAAATGCCTTCAAAAGTTTTAATTGTCGGCAAGAAAAAGCGACGGCCGCGGCCGCCCGGTCATTACGCGCCAAAATTGTAATCGTTGGCAACAGTATTTGAGTTAAAAATCGTCATTTTTGTGCTCAATTATCTCACTGTTTTAGTATATACTAAAACAATTATTCACCTCAGTGTCGGTGGCTAGTCGTGGATATTTACCTCACTGCTTCGCAGTTCGGTAAATATCCAGGACTAGCCACCTCCACTTCGGTGAATAATTGTTATATATTAGTAGTAGTAGCAGTAGCAGTAGCAGTAGCAGTAGCAGTGGCGGTGGCGGTGGCGCTAGCGCTAGTGGTGGTGGCGGCGGTGGTGGTCGTAGTAGAAGTTGATATTGCTACTTTACTAGTATGTAGTATATACTTACACTACTATACCACTACCACTACCACTACCACTTTATTGCAATTCAACATGTTCCGTATGAATAGAAGAAAACAAGAACGCTCTTAGTAGTAGAGCACAACGCCCCATACCTAAGGAAATTTGGTAATATATCCGTCCGATAAATTTTGTACTCACGTGGCCGTACACCCGACGGTTCCTTCGTCGGTCCGCACCACAGGCTTACCAATGTATAATATAAAAATTGTCGTTACGTCTTTAACTCCTCCAAGTCCATGATGTCATGGGATAATCAGCCATGCAACCCTTTTGTGGCTGTGCAATCTACATGGAATTTGTTCCTTTTTTTTCTCATACTTTAAAGCCACAGCTTATACTGCGTAATAGCAAGTCATGTTCAACTGGCCCAAGGCAGCTAATTTTTTATTACATGCTACAGATCTTGCCGGGGTTGCCTCCCCCAAAAAGGGATTTCAGCGACAATTCCAGATCAGCTGATTCTGGTTACCATTCATCAATAACGGAGGAAATTAGAGAGGTATGTCAAAAGCGTTTAGGAAGGTGTCTGGTAGTCTAGATAATTTTTACAATGTTAGTGCTCACTTATTTATATTTACTTTTATTTTATTTTATTATTTTTTCTATTTTTATTGTATTTTATTTTCTTCTTATGCGCTGGTAAAAATAGAAAAAAATGATATCGGCGCTATGTAAGTGTAGTTATTCCGAGAAAAGCGGCCTCGTGAAAGCGATTTATAATCTCGTCGCGCGCTAAGCGCTCTTCCGCACTAGTCTTAGCGGCGTTCGACTGCGAAATTGCCTGACCCTTGTGTATTTGTTAAGGGCTATATAACGGTCACTTCCGGTTGGTATCCGTCTGACGTCATCCGCTTGACGTCACGCAGCAGTTGTGTTTCCAGGCAACATTTAAACATTCGATAGCCTTGAAGCTATTTTTGGTGCACTACCATGTTTCACTCACGAAGGGCTGATCTTTTATTCATAGTCTGTGAAATAATGTTACTATCAGTGAATCACGAGCAACTTCTCATGCAAATATCACGGAGGGGCAAACGCAAGAAGA
>OZ037995.1:37188590-37203590 GCA_964035705.1 Porites rus
CCTAAAACTAAATAAATGAAATAATTATCAAGCTTATTTGTGTGACAATTTTTGAAATAAACGTAAAGTAGAAATGAGAAAATTAGACTTTAGTTCCTTTAGAATAACAGGTAACACTAATTTTAACAAGAAATTAACTAATCTGTCTGGGGAAATCCAGCTATGAAAGTCAAAGTTGCAACTGAAATTCGCTGACACACAGCTGGCGCTGAAGTTGTTTATTCTGAACGACTGTTATCAGATGAATGAACACTGAGGAACAAAATAATACACACAGAAGTTATTTTTTGAAAAATTTATTGGAAAACCCAAATGTTTCTGTACTCAAATGAAATTCTCTTATTTCAGCGTAATGTGCCCGTTTAAACTCAATTAAAATTTTAAATCGATGCGATGAAAACTTCACAACAAAGCTGTCTCGAATTTGAGCGTGTTTCCTAAAATATTTGCTTGAATTTAGTATCAGCTTGACCAAAAAGTCAATAACACAATGCTAAGCATCCTCGGAGACGCAGGGGCAGATAGTTGGGGCGAGGGAAAGTCTAAACGGGCGGAAAAATATATATGGAACGAAGAAAAGTTACTTTTCTTCGTTCCATATATATTTTTCCGCCCCTTTAGACTTTCCCTCGCCCCAACTATCTGCCCCTGGGTCTCCGAGGATGAATGCTAAGTGATAAATTTACATTTCAACTAGACTTTCTCTTCTATAAAAAACACACAAAATGTACCTTAAATCTTCGCTCGCTCGATTTTCCTTCAGCCGATTCTAGGGCAAATTTGTCGCTTAATCTTATTTTCGTATTTCTTATTTTCGTATTTTCTTCAACTTCCACTTTTCATCTGTGCATTTCATCGGTGTATTTTACCGTCAGGAGAGGAGATTTGTTGAATTTGTCTAAATTTTACCGCGCTAGCTGAGTTTCTTGGCGTGCACCCACGGGCAAATGGTAGTGGCTAACTGACCAATCAGAGCGCGCGAATTGCTTTTGTTATGTTATAATCAAAATTTGACAGGTGAGTTCATGCGGAAAATTTATGCAGCATCTTGAATCTTGTTTACTTTGACAGCTGAAGCTGACAGAGTTTTGTGTCAACTTGTGATGTTTGAAGGTGACTCGACCCAGTTTTTTTTTTTTTTGGGGGGGGGGGTACCATCCTACTTTGAAGCTCTCTGGTATTCCCACCTTTACTTTTATCGTAAGTCTAACACATAGAATGGATAACATATAGATTTTTGGCGATCGGAGTAAATGTCACGTGGTTATAATGCCACGCCCCTTTGAGGTCTGAGTCGAAAATCTGCTGTTGCCGGCATTTTTTCTACACATAGTGCGCATTAGTGCCTTGCGCTGAACAGAGTTTCACCAAAACCGCAAAGACCCAATTCGAGAAATTCAGCGGTTTCCAAATTTAGGTCATAATTTATGCAAAAATGATAAGCAAACTTTACACGGATTATATCTAATAAACTTAGAGATTCATCCCTTTATTTTGGGCATCGTTATAACAGATGGGTCCTTGCATGTCAGCAAAACGCTTTAGGGCCTTGTAAATGCGCGCGATTTCGAGCAAAGCAAACATATAGAAATTATAGTTTTCGCTATTTGTTGACGTTTGTCAGCGTTAAAGAGTCCTTCTCACGAAAAAGCATTTTCTTAAAAATTCGTAGTTTTTTTTCCTTCAAATTTTTTCAGGGCCACAATTGATTAACTAACTACCCGGACTCTGAATTTCATGGTCATTGAAAAACTGTGACATTATCTTCTATAAGCCCAAACTTGAGTAAACATTGAAGATTTTTAGCGTTTTGGCTGAGTTTGTGCTTTGGGAGTTGTCTATTGTTTCTAGTCTGTCATTATACAGCATTCTTGTTCAGCACGCGTGCAATGACCACGCTTGGCTGACTTCCGAATGCTCACCGAGATATTCCCGTAACGAGTTGGTTTAATTATTGGCTTGCATTAAACCTATGAAAAAATGATATTTTTGTAATAGTAAGTAGATTTATTGTGTAGCACTTCTTGATTTTTTTGCAAAGGCACAAGAAGCACGAGAATTGATTAAAAATTGTTAGTTAAACCTCTATGTATGACGCGATGGCCTGTCTCACTGCACCAAAATCATCATATCTCGGTGAGCATTCGGAAGTCAGCCAAGCGCGGTCATTGCACGCGTGCTGAACAAGAATGCTGTATTCGTATTCGACGATTTGTTTCTGAATTTTTAAATAGACCAAAATCAATTAAACGTGATATTTCAATCATACAATAAAAGCTTACAACATCCAACCAACTAGCCTCACCAACGAAGTTGTGCTCATTTAAGTTGTTTTTTTTGCTTTTTCGACCACTAAAGTAAAGAATTCGTGGACCGACCCGTTCCAGAAAAGTTCGGCAGGGGATTTCTATTCTATGAACATGAAGTGCTACAAGTAGAGTGCGTGACAGTCAAATTCAGTCAAGTACAAAGCTATCCGTAGTTGAATTTGCTTGCAGTAGTAATTGATGGTTAAATCGTTGATATCTCAAGCATATATAAAGTGCAACGCGACTTCACATCTTAACAACTGCGAAAATATATCAATTAAATACATACAGTAAAGTGAATCTATTTAACCGTAGAGTTCCAGTAAATGTGATAATATTCTGAGAAATTTAACGGCTCAATACACCACAAAACAGAATTTCCCTGCTATAATATTTTCTCATTCTGCTTTATGGACGGTCGAGTATTCTTCGGAAACCAAATTTATGACGACTGTAAATGTCGAAACGAATATACTTCCTTGAAGGCTCCATGTCACAACCAAATCAGAATGTAAATAAAAGGACCTGGCAAATTCCACGAGGGCCTTATATGAGCACTAAATTTGCCTAACAATCAGCTATTACTGAGGTCTGAAGATTAACATAAGAATGAAGAACAATAGTTGCTTGGAGAACCTAGGACTATTGTTGGTGACAGAACTTTCTATCAGCCCTCCTATTAGAAAACACATTGTCTGATCCATTTTTTCTTCAAGTAGAACAAAAAATGTCACTATTATATGCAGATGATTTCATTATCCTATCAAGATCCAAAACAGGATTGCAAAACATGGATGTTAAAAGTTAATCCGAAGAAAACAATATTAATGGTATTCCAAAAACGTCCAAGGAAATCCGTTGACATGAACTTCAACATAAACAACGAGCAAATTGAATTTGTTCAGCAATACACCTGTTTAAGTACACGTTTAACTCCAACGGAAAACTTTACCCTTGCACTAGAACACTTAGAAAAAGCCCTGCACGTTCCCTGTATTATAAAAAGCCTATCCCCTTAAAAGACTTAACCCAAATACCGAATCCCAGGTTTTTGACGTAATGATATTTTCAATCTTAAGCTACAATAGTTAGATAGGGGGGATCTACACCAAGCAGGATTTTAAAACATGGGGAAGTTCATACTGCTACTTTACTAGTATGTAGTAGTAGAAGTGGTGGTGGTGGTGGTGGTGGCGGCGGCGGTAGCAGTAGTGGTGGTGGTAGTGGTTTTAGGGTTAGGGTTAGGGATAGGGAACCTAATAACCCAAACCTCCGTGAGGAATTGTTGTAATCCATATCCCTATTAGTTTTGCTTTCCTTTTTTATGTTGTACGCCATTTCCGCCAGTCTCTTTTAAACAACTTTTATTGCGACATTCTCCATCTATATAATATTGTAATTCCTATCATAAATTCAGTAACATCTGGTCGTGCATACAACAATTACAAGAAAAATGAGAAGTACTGAAAGCAAATGTACAATTAAAAATTAAAAACTGTTAAAGTTTTTTCTTTTATTACAGTGTCACTGGGATAAAGCGTTTCATTTTCAAGGAAAATTTCACTTTCTTGTCAAAACAATCACTGACTCAGACAGACCCGGATTAGTTTACTTGAATTTAGTGTCCAGTACAGCGAACGGGGTTATGTTCTGTTAGGTTTATCTACAGTCTGCGGCCCACATCACCGCTGATCCACGATTTATTTATTTTATTTTCAATTGTTTTATTTTTTTGGCTCCGCACGTTAACGCACGTAAATTTTAATCACGTAAATCAAATAGAGGTAAGACATAAAGTATTGAAATTAAACGTCAAATTAAGCGAGTTTCTACTTTTATGCTTACATAATTGCACGCGCGGCCTTTCGTACTTGCCTTTATTTTATTTGCGAACGCAAATTTTACGCACGTGCGTAGGTAAAAATTACGTGACAGTGGATACTTTATATCTCAAGTATTTATGAAGTGCAACACGACTTCTCATCTTAACAACTCCGAAAATCTATCAATTAAATACATAAAACAAAGTGAATCTATTTAACCGTACATTTCCTGTAATTGCGACAATATTCTGAGAAACGTAACTCCTTGAAAAGCCACAAAATCCTGAGGATTTCCCGGCTATAATATTTTCTCACCCTGCATGTCGTGCATAATTACACGAAAATCAAGAGCCTCCATTCGATGAAAATTACATCATTGCCAAACTTACTTGCGTCATTTCAGTCATCGCCGAAAATAAACCGCATTCTCATCACGAGACTCATTTCCATACAATGAAAGTCGTAACGATTCTTATCCCCAGTTTCCACGGTCTTCGCTGGGATCGCGGGGCCTACAAACTAGGTCCGACAAAAAAAAAACGACTGCATTTTAAGAGTCTCGCTCTGCCTTTAAGCAAGCTCGACTAAATAGCTTAACCTAGGGAGTGAAATAGAAAAAATTAAACTTCAGAAAATCGTAAGGAATTTATTAGATAGGCTTCGAAAATTGTACATGCATGGAACGGTCATCTAGAAATGTTTAGCCTTCCTCAACCTATAGGAAATTCTAGGCAGGTTTTGATTCTCCACTTTTATTTACCTTCGTTCGTCTCAGCATTGCTCAAACAAATATATTAAACTAATTTATTCAACTTCATTTCTCTGTGCGTTACTGCTAATAAATATTGCGGTGCGATAACTATAATTTTCAGGCGACATAACTTCAGTGCCTCGCATGCGATAGCAGGCTTCTTTGCGATTCCGGTCAACAGCCGACAGCCGGAGGAATTGGTTTACACTGATCTTGCGTTAATTCCAGGCTAGACGACCATGATGACCGGTGATTTTTAAATGGCTACTGTTACGATCAAATTCCAAAACAGTCTCAATTGGTATATTTGATTCGACCAGTTATCAATGCTGATTAAATCTGCTGAAAAACCAAGCCATTTTTATCATCTTAGCAGTTTTAGTAATTAAGCGTGTTCAGCGTGTCTTACCCAAATTGCACGTTAAGCGTGCTATAATTCGCACACTTACCGTGACATATGGCACGCTACAAAAAAAAACGAAAGGTCTAGCGTGTCAAATTCACCAAAACAAAGGCAAGTGTGTCCGTCTTTGTTTTTTCAATTTAATATGCGCATATCCGTGATCTACGGCACGCTAAGCGTGTCGTGCAAGCGTGTCGTGAGCGTGCTTCACATTTTATTTGATCACGGGCCCAATTCGAAGCGCCATAGCTTAGAAAATCTATCCATCCGAGAAAATTTGGCAATCACGTGACCGTACACCGAGCACCCGACCTTCCGTCGGTCCACACCACAGGCATACCAATGTTTAATCTCACACTTTCTAGCTAGTTTGGGAGCATGCAACCTGATATTGTTAATCCATGTTTTGATTAATTGACAGCTGCCAAAATAGTGTATCTGCTGACCGTATCGTCTGACCGTATCAAGGGCTCAGGTATCGACCCACTGAGTTCGAGTGTTTTTTTGAAGTTATCCGCTGACAAGTTGCTACTTTTCAAATGATCGCAGGCTCAAGTTCAATTTTTTTGAAATGCATATGAAAAAATTCGTGTTCAAGAGCCGCACTTTTAAAATTTTGATTTCAAACTGATCTCGGACGCGAATATTCAATCGCTTTTGACTTTTCTCACAATAGTCACGCGTTGATCACGCTCTACGTCCAATTTTTATGCTCTGATTGGTCAAAATTTGACAGGTGAGTTTTGTGCGGAAAACTTATGCAGCGTTTGGAAACTTGCCTACTGATTGCTGAAGCTGACAGGGTTTTGTGTCACCTTGTGATGTTTTTAACTGTCTTTTTCTACTTGATGTACCAAATGAGATAGAGCTGCTAACAAGATTGTTCTGTGTAATTCATGGCTGGTTTGTTTATTGCGCTTTTGGTTGAGAAATGCACCGCTTGTCAAAGTCATTGGAAATCCGATTTCGGATGGCATCGTTTTCAAAAATGAGCTTACTCACTTGCCCTTGCTTGAGGCGTACAAAGAGGGTTGAAAAGTCTCAAGCGATCCTTGCCTGACTTGATGACCTTCAGGAGCAGCATCTCGACTGGTGAGCCTGAGCAATTATTGTCTTTGTGGTGTTTTTTCTTTTCCATTTCCTGAGGTCGAGCTTAGTTTATGCGGCTAAAGTTTATACACGAGTAGTTTATAACCTACAACAGTATGAGGTTTAAAAAGCCTTTAGACATTTTTTGACCGCAAGTTCAATGAAGGGAAACGTTCCGAAGAATATTTAGTGATGATTTTGGCTGTAAAAAGAAAGCTCTGAGCGATTTTCTTGCCGCGAGTTCACCTTGAAAAAGAGCAAACACCGGGAAGCCGGCTTAAGACATAAATAAGCTTACCTGATTCATGATTTTCAGAGACAATTTACGCTCAATACGTGTCTTCGTGAATGAAAATTATTGTCTCTGTACATGTTTCACCGAATTATATTTATTTTATTGATTGTTAGTGTTAAATATGGAAAAACCAGTCGATGGTTCCAAACACGGTCAGATTTAACGAGATGAAACACACAACTTAAGCATACACGTTTCCAACATGGCGGTCCACTCACGAGCCGACCTGCTTTAATGCGCATGCGTTAAACAACAACCGCTGACAGATAAATAGCGAATACATAACACTTCCTCCTCTTCTAATATGTGAAAGTACTAAAATCACTTAAGACACTGTCTTACCAAGCTAACAAAATCTAACAAAAAGGCTAATAAGTCAGTTGAAACTTGTAACATCAACAAAAAGGATAACACGAATGTCTCTAGAGCTCCAGCAGCGTCCAACCCTAAAAATGTTCCTTACTACTATAAATGTCACAGATTTAGCTTATTAGGTGCTGTTCTCCGCCTGACTGGATATCTGCGCTCAGTCCTATTTGGCAAATCTCTTGAAGTTAACATATTGGGACTTTGTGTTCGAGACGGAGAATCCAACTCAAGTGCTGGAACCGGGTTTGGCGACTGAAGCTTACAAGCTGACTTCCTTGCTGCAACGGGAGTCTGAGTCTGGATCTTTGGAGTTGACGCCTTTGCTGAGACACAATTCGGGGTCTTGTCCTTGAGCACTGAGGTTTGTACTGCAACTGGTTTCGCTGTCTGTATAGGTACCTTACAGGGTGACTCTGTTTCTGTCTCCGGCGCACTGGTAGCAGTACTTGGAGATGTTGATGTACCAGATGTCAACTTTCGAGACAACATTGGAACAGCTCGCTCCTCGGGAAACACATCATCAAAACCCTCTTCATCTAAAGCCTCTTCAGAATTCTCACGCTCAGTTCGCAGCAGGTGATCAACATGTACATAACGCAGTTGCCGCCCTACTTTCACCAGATAGGTTAATGGCCCCAGCCTTCCAATCACTGTTCCAGAAACCCACTTCTCTACCCCTCCCCGGGTATTTCGCACATTCACAGAATCACGCGAGGACAGTTCACGCAGCTTAACACGGCTCTATCTTGCTGCTGCTGTAGCTTGCCTTGCTGTTGTTGGATGTGCATTTCCATGTTAGGCTTTAGAACCCTGAACTTGGTGCGGGGTTTGCGCTTTAAGAACAGCTCTGCTGGTGTCAGTTTGCCAGCTGGTGCTTCAACGACCGCTTCGGTGCACCCCTTCTTACTCTTTCGGCCTCCTTCTGTGATGCTTGCTTGAGGATTTGTACCGTACGTTTTGCTGCACCATTGACGATGGGTGGTACGGGGGAACTAGCGTCTGTTTAACTCCATTCTACTTTAGGAAATCCACAAACTCTCTGGCAATAAACTGGGGACCATCATCGGACACAACTTCCTCAGGGAGTCCGTATGCTGCAAACCACACTCTTAACTGGTCAATAGTACTGTTAGCTGATGTAGATGCCATGTGTGCTACCTCAATCCACTTGGAGTGGCTGTCAACTAGACAAAGAAAACTATTGCCATCCTTCTCAGCAAAATCAATGTGTACTCTCAACCACACACGAGTAGGCCATCTCCACGGGTACAGGGGTGCTCTTGGAGGCGCTTTCCGCACTGACTGGCAAACCTCACAATTCTTCACCATCAGCTCAATCTCTGCATCCAATTTAGGCCACCATAGGTAACTCCGGGCAATGGCTTTCATGGCAACAATACCAGGACTGATGCTCCTCATGTAACCCTTGCAATAATCGGGTCCTTAACAATGGCGGAATGATCCACGCATTCCATATAAGACACATCCTTGATCTGCTGTTAGCTCATTTCGGCGTGTAAAGTACGGTTTCAGTTCGTCTTCAGTTACATAATTAGGCCATCCAACGACGGTGTACTCCAAAACTCTCGGTAACACAGGATCTCTCCGAGTGTGCCTGCTGATGTCCTTAGAGTCAACTGGCAATTCATCAAGACCTGAGAAGAAGAAGATTTCTGCCTCTTCCTTTCCTCCTCTTTTCTTCCTGCCTCTGCATTAGCATGCTCTGCCGATGAGCGATACTGTACCTGATAATTGTACGCCTGCAGAATAACAGCCCAGCGCTGCATTCTTGCTGCTGCTAAAGTAGGTACTGCTGTTTTAGGACCCAAGATGGTCGCTAATGCCTTGTGATCTGTTAACAGGTGAAAAGTTCGACCGTATAGATACTTGTGAAACTTCCGGAAACCAAATACAATTCCCAGGGCTTCCTTCTCTATTTGCGAATAGTTCCTTTCGCTCTTTGTAAGTGTTCTCGAGGCAAATGCAATAGGATGCTCTTCACCATCATCCATTACATGTGAAATCACGGCTCCCACACCATAAGGAGAGGCGTCACACGCTAGAGTCTGCTTTTTCTTTTCATCATATGGCACAAGCACCTTGTCAGCCACAAGCTCAGATTTGCTGCGCACAAATTCCTTCTCACACTCTTCTGTCCAAGCCCATTTCACTCCTTTCCGGAGCAGTTCATGCAGCGGCTGCAGCAACGTGGATAGATTGGGTATGAAATTTCCATAGTAATTGAGCAGTCCCAAATAGGAACGAAGCTCTGCCACATTCTTCGGGCTCGGGGCGCCTTTTAATGGCTGCAATTTTCTCATCTGTGGGATGCCGTCCTTCTCCGTCATTGCGGTACCCCAGGAACTCCACACTTGGCACTATGAACCCACATTTTGACCCCTTAGCTTATGCCATACTTCTCCGACCTGGTCAACACCTCATCCAATACTTGCAAGTGTTCATGGGGCTCTGTTCTGATCAGAATATCCTCTATACGACAAAGCACTTTATCCATCCCTTGCAGTATCTGATCCATTGTTGACTGGAAAATGGCAGCAGCAGAGGCTATACCATAGGTGAGACGCTGATATGCATACAACCCCTTGTGAGTGTTCATCGTGAGATAGTGCTGGCTGTCAGCCGTCATTTCCATCTGCTGATATGCATTTGACAAGTCAATCTTGCTGAACACAGCTCCACCGCCCAAAGTGGCGAAGACATCCTCTGTGTCTGGCAACGGATATGGGTTGTCTAGAAGGACCCTGTTAATGGACACCTTGAAATCCCCACAGATACGAATACTTCCGTCTTTCTTTGGAACACAAACAATAGGCGAAGACCAGTCACTCCGTTCCACCTTCTTAACTACTCCTTGACTTTTCAGACGGCCTAACTCTTCTTCAACTTTTTGTCGTAGGGCATAGGGTACTGGCCGAGCTTTGCAAAATACAGAATTAGCACCATCTTGCAATTTAATATCCGCCTTGAAGCCTTTGATGGTACCCAGTCCTTTGTTGAACAGCTTGTCATGCCGCTTTAAGAGCGGATGTCATTAAATATCGACCAGAGGTCTACAAAAGTGAAAAATCGAAAATCCTCAAAAAAATTCACAAAGTAGCACTAGGTAAGCTATTAACATAAATGTAATTTTTACTTCGATCCGATAATTATTTTCCACGTACGGGGGGGGGGATTGTTGGTTTCGCGGCTCTCGGACCGGGTTTCTAGGCCCGAGACCATGTGTCGCAAAAAAATCGTTTTAAAATACAAATCCATTGTAATGCGGACAACAAATAACTTATTCAGAAGAGTACTTAATTGCACACATTCTAAGTGGTGATTTACTCAGTTTGAAAGAAAGTGTAATATTTTGGAGATTTTTCATTATTTTCAATATTTTGAACGTTTTCGTTCAATGAAAAAATGGCAAATTTCAAAGCCCAAAATCGTCGACTGGTACCTCGATTTCAGTAACGAGTGTTATACCACGTTAAAGAGCGTTATCTCTTCTTTCAAAATCTGTTTTCAAAACTACGGGCAACTTAAAAGAAAATGTTTGAGGCCAAAAAATACTAGTAGTACTTTTCTGAAATTTGAGCTTTCCAGACTCAGCGGGTCGATGCTAAAAACTCAGAAAAATGCAAAAAGAAATCAGTTTGAGCAACAGTGATTTAACGTTATCAGCTATCAGAAACCAACACGTGTTTATCGAGCGATCTGATAAAATTTAAAGCCGTTTTCCAACAAG
Source organism: Porites rus (assembly GCA_964035705.1). Taxonomy (NCBI): domain Eukaryota; kingdom Metazoa; phylum Cnidaria; class Anthozoa; order Scleractinia; family Poritidae; genus Porites; species Porites rus. The sequence goes on from OZ037995.1 coordinate 37,199,378, forward strand.
AAAAGCAGAGTTTAGCCATCTTCTGCTACCAAACGCACGAGTGACATAAGGTTGTTAAAGGGCAAAACACAATAATAAACTTCAAAAAGCACAACGTTTCTGCGTCTAGGAATTAGACTTTAGCGGATAGAACAATGCCTACGAGTGTATGTTTCATACCTTAGCATGGGTTTCCTAGATACTGGAAATAAAAAACATCAAGGACAGCATCGGCAAGAGCATCTTCGGCTGCTCTCAAACGACGGAGATTGCGTTACTTTTCACAGATTGACCGCTTACCACCTGTTTTTGGGCTCGCATTTCGACGGAACGCTTGCTTCGAGGGGCGCGCGGCACGGATCTGAACTCTTCTTCACGAGATATTGAGCTGAATTTATCGGAAATATGCCACCACCACCAACAACATGAGCTTTTTTCGGGTATTTGTCGTTTTTTATACGGAAAGTTCGGGTAAGCAGATTCTCGCAAAAACCATTTGGCTTAAAAAATCTGTTTAAAAGCCCACCCTGGATTTGAAGCAAAAAGTATTTCCTCGAAATAAGCTAAAAATACCCAATGCACGCGGTGAAAAAATGGATGATTATGGCAGGATTATCGAATTCTTGCCTAACCTAAGGGATTTCCCGTGATGTAGGATTAGGGCTAGGAAAAACGCCCATAACCTGCTCCTGTCGTTGTGAATTTCCTCAAGATCAAAAATTTCAGTAAGAACCGAAAACAACAGCTTAAAGGAGGTGCACACACCTTGAACTAGCCAGGGAAAAGGGGCTTCTGATTGAGCAACTGTCATTGATGCACGGTGCAATTAGGTAGACCTGTTACTATCCCCCGCGCAACCACATGGGGAGTACTTTGAAGCGGCCCTGTCGGGGACTTTCGGGGGTAGTGGGCGGGGCAAATCGAAAATAACTTCTCTTTGTTTTTGTGAAGTACATCATTTCTCGCACGGTTGACAAGGTGACGGCGGACTCCGTACCTTTGGAAAGGCCCTTTTGAAACATGTCCTTACAACATGCAGGGCATCACGAAATTAACGTCAACACCTTGAATCAACTCCATGAACAGGGAGAGGCGATAAGTCCCGTCTTAAAAGACGCTTGATGTCTAGACGTGAATAGTCTGTCCACAGTCATTTTTCATTTTGTATTTCGGGACCATTTTTTTATGCGCGTTCGAGAACCTCCAAAGGGAATATTGAGGGTCTTTGTACAGTTTCAGTTTATTTTACCAACAAAAAAGAACAAAACAAAGCAAAAGACAAGTATACAGAAACACGCAGAAGCAATGTGGTGAGGAAGCCCAAAAAGAAACCATAAGGCTTAAGTCATCCCCTTTTCGTTCCCTTAGCGTCGAATAGGTTTCCTGGTTTTGGGTGGGTCGGTCGGTGGGGTGAAAAAAAAATCACAAGAAATCTTGATCTGAGAACGGGAGGCCTGAAACACCAGCATCATTACCGTGGAGACTGAAAACAACAAGACATGGTCACCAAATCGACACAAACTCAATATGGCGGAAAATTTGATGGTCAATTTCATAAAAAAGGCCTAAAAAGGGTAAAAAGCAAAGAGGATACACCACCGAACGTTTTATGCCTCGAAATGATGTTATAATGCTAATTTTTTAGATTAAAAGAATTAATCTAAGTCTAAAAAAAATAAACCTTGTCGTTTCTTTTTCTTGCTTTTCTAAAAAAAATGCCAAAAAACTGGGTCTTTTGGACGACACTAAACGAAGAAAAAATTAATATAGGAATTAAGCTCCCTTAAAGTATAAAAGTATAAGTTTACAAGGACAGGATCGAACGTATACTGAGTAACTAAATGATAAAAATTTGATCAAAATTAAATGAAAGGCTAAGAGCCTAAGCGCTGTCTGATAACGAAACGGTAAACAAGAAGTGCTGCCTCTCATTTAAGTTGGCTGAACACAGTTTAGGCAGTTTGTGAGTATGTCATTTGTCAAATCATGGCAAGAAAAAGGTTGCAGCTCACAAGCTGAAACTTGACAATTGAAAAATATACTGATGAAAGATTTTGATTGACAGGTAAAATTTGACGTTTTCGCAGTTTACATGGCAACATGAACGACTGAATACAACTTTAAATTTTCACTTTTGCTCAGTTTACATAAAATTCGCTCATTAGATTTTCCTATAAACTTACACACAGCTTATTATAATTAATCATTACCATTTTAAACTTATTTGACCAAATTTTAACGGACGGGTTTTTAGATAATCAATAATATAATGGTACTGTAATTATTAAATGCGTAACAAAATTCGTCTGTCAAATTCCATTTTAAAGTTCTTATTATTTAAAATACGATAAAAGTAAAAATTCTGCCAAGTATCACAAAATTTTAATGAGTAAATTTTGTGAAATCGTCTTCTGTGTACCATTGCTTTTTCGCCGCCATGTTTGTTTGTCTAATTTAAAACACCCGCCGTCAAGCGAGTTGCCGCTGACCGCTCGCAAAACTGTGTTCAGCCACCTTAAACGAGACGTGAAATACTGGTTGGACCACATCCTGAACTCCCGCGAAAACCGCAAGAGAGGAACGCTCAGGGCTAAGGAGACTAAACAGGTGCGTAGCTACTTGTACGCACGGTTTGCACGTGCGTACCCGAAAACGTTGAGGAAAAAAAATGGAATGAAATAAACATAACTAAAAAAAATCGGTTTCCAGAGAAGCGACGACATTAATTGGAGAACCGAATCTTGGATGATTTATTTATATAGCAAGCTTGATGATGTAAAGCGTGAACGCGTTGTTTTCGCCACGACCTGTCTTCGGAGTAGACGAAGTAGGGCACAATTACGTCAATGTGTCACGGTGCTTTTGTCGGTCAAAAATAATGTGACAAAAAGGGGTAAAAAGAGTCATTTGTAAACTAAAGTCGGAGGTACTACAAGCTTGATTTTTGATAGCTGAATTAATGATAAACGGTTGACGTCAATGAACATAACAAGCCGACAGAATAAAAGAATTTTAGAGGTTGTGTCATTTCATAAACAGCAAAAATGCTTTTGCTTACAACCGTTAACCCCACCTTTAATAAAGGCACCTTAAAAAAATGTTGAGATTTGGGGTGGGGGGGGGGGAGGGTTGGAAGAAGATGTAGAAAAAGTTGGGCGTACCTCCGGAAAAATCCTGACTACGCACCTGCTAAAGCCTGAAACTGAACAACAGGAGTCTTGACGAAACGTCCTCAGTTATCACCTGTCCGGGGTCGTACTTTCAAGGAAACGCTGATCAAGAATCACTCATGACGGAATGAAAACTCCTCATAGCTTCCAGCGAAAAAAGGAGTGACAACAGTGGTAAGCGGTCGTTCTGTGAAATGTAACACAATCTTTGCCGTTTACGATCTTTCGGCGCTTGGATTTGAAACGTTGTTGTTTGGTATGTTCTCCCGTGTGGATACTTGACATTTCCAATATATGGAAACACCGTGCTAAATTACGAACAACAGACATTCACAACATTGTTTTGTACGCTAAAATCTGATTTCATGGACGTAAAACGTTTTGAATTTTAAGACTTTTTAATATTAGTGCTTTGCCCTCCCTTTGACAACTTCACGTGACTGGTGCACTTGGCAGGAGTTGACAGCTTAAATCTGCCTTTCTTGATAGCAAACGGCATTAATTTATATCAGATCGCTGTATAAACACGTCTTGGTTTCTGAAAGCTTATATCATGAAACCACTATTGCTCAAACTGATTTCTTACTGTATTTTTCCAAGTTTTTAGCATCGGCCCGCCGCGTCTGGAAAGCTCAAATTTCAGAAAAGTACTACTTGTATTTTTTGGCCTCAAACATTTTCTTTTAAGTTGCCCGTAGTTTTGAAAACAGATTTTGAAAGAAGAGATAACGCTCTTTAACGTGGTATAACACTCGTTACTGAAATCGAGGTACCAGTCGACGATTTTGGGCTTTGAAATTTGCCATTTTTTCATTGAACGAAAACGTTCAAAATATTGAAAATAATGAAAAATCTCCAAAATATTACACTTTCTTTCAAACTGAGTAAATCACCACTTAGAATGTGTGCAATTAAGTACTCTTCTGAATAAGTTATTTGTTGTCCACATTACAATGAATTTGAATTTTAAAACGATTTTTTTGCGACACATGGTCTCGGGCCTCGAAAACCCGGTCCGAGAGCCGCGAAACCAATAACCCCCCCGTACGTGGAAAATAATTATC
>OZ037995.1:37206090-37226090 GCA_964035705.1 Porites rus
TCAACCTCTTGTCTTGGTCTTGCACACAGCTGCATAATGACTCACCATTTTACACTTTGAACACGCTGCTCGGCGAGCTGGGCAGCATTTATCTCGGCCATAATGCCCCTCTTGACCATATCGGTAGCACCGCCCTTTACCAGACTTATTGTTTGGCTGCGTAGAAGATTTAGAAGGAGATTTCTGGACAACTTGATGCACACTCAGTGGCTCTTCTCTCTGCTCCCCCATTTTTTTAGCCTACAGGTCTACAGCTTCCATAGCTCGAGCAACCTCTTGCAATTTTGTCAGAGTCAGGTTTCTTTTCCCAGTAGTTTTCGTCTTAAAACCGAAGATCGACACTTATCAATGACTTGATCTCTGATGTCAACATCGGGGTCATTGAAATTACAATTCTGTGCTTGTTTCCTGAGTCTAGCGATGAACAGATCAACTGTCTCTCCATCCTGTTGAGTCATGCTTCTGAATACATGTCTCTCATACGGTTCGTTCAGTTTGGTTACAAAATACGCGTTCAGAGTGCGAACAGTTTTCTCGTATTCCGTTGCGGTATGTCTCTCAAACGTATCTGTGCCTGGGTCCGTTAGCATTTCGTACAACTCTTGAACCTCTATTCCCGCTCTGTGAAGTAGCAAAGCTTTCTTTTGCGCGTTATTCACCACTCCTTTGGCTACGAGAAAGTATTGAAACGATTTAAGCCATTTCTTCCAACGTGGTGCCAACGCTGACGAATTCCCTTTGCACTCGAACGGACTTATCCCTTGGATTTCGTATTAATGCACCTATCAAAGTAAACCCCGTGGGGGGGGGGGGAGTGCGGGCAAGGGGTGGGGATTTGACAAATTTTAAAATTTTTTGATCAAATTCCCCAGGGTGGGAAACGAAAGGTCAATCAAAAGTGTCAAAAAAGCCCCCACCCCGGGGGAAAAATCTAAAGAAATAATACTATAATACTATATAAAACGAATAAAAGAACATTTCAAAAGTACGTTCTTACTACTTTTATTTAAGGTTAACGTAAGTTCCGTTAAATTACTTGCTGTAATTAAGTATTTTCTTTCTCCACTAGCATCTTTTATTTTGAACAACATAATCGCTCCAGGAAGATTGACCGTGCTATTATATTAATGAAACGTAAAATGCTTTATAACATCTGCTCAACATGTCGGAACAGGTCGGATCAGTGACCCGTAAAAAATCCTCTGACTTTCATGGTAAAATTCGATTTTAATCGAGGTTTACAATCAGATGGGAACTTGAAGATAAAAACTTTCTCAAAATAGACATTATCTGTTTAGATGACAGTGAAAAGTATCGGATTATGGCGATTAAAACAAATGAAAACTTCATACTTTTCTCCAACAGCGTGACTTTCAGAAAGCCTCGAGGGACGGATTGATACAGACTTATTGATGAATTGATACCAGGCTTCTATCGGTCAAAGTCAAATGTCCCGACCCCGGGGTCGCTTCGCACGATCAAAAGCCCGACATGGGGATAGTCTCAGGCATCAAATCCCCTCCCCTTGCTCGCACTTCCCCCCCACGGGATTTACATTGATAGGTGCATAACTGCCGCCATTATTCGCTATTTCAGTCTTTTTCAGTTAATCCCATCCTCGTCGCCAGTGTTAAATATGAAGAAACCAGTCGATGGTTCCAAACACGGTCAGATTTAACTAGATGAAACACACAACATAAGCATACAAGTTGCGTTAAACAACAATCGCTGACAGATAAATAGCGGATACATAACACTTAGTAGTCCCTATCGCAATTTATTTTTATCGCTGCACCGGTTGTTTTCAGTCGTACATAAACATAGCATGCAGGAATACTCAAAACGCCGCGCGTAAATATCACTCGCTTTTAAAGATTACACATAACAAAACCATAAACAGTTTTATAAATAAAGGCAAATAAAACTTAAACTTAACAAAATCTCTATCATGCTGAAGCGTAAATGGTAACCCTATTAATCGCCCTGCAGATTTGGTGCTTGTCAAAAGTGAGAACCCGTCCGGCTGGCCGAAAAGGTGATTTGGGGAATTTTTATCGTTTTCACTAAAAGCCCATAATTATTACCCTGCATATCAAATAGGACCAGATTTTTCTAACTGAAGAGTCCATTAAGGCATTATGGAATTCTCTTCATGAAAACGTTTTATTATGTGGTCAATGCTATAATTTTTTATGCAAAGGAAGCGCGTGCTTCGATCTTCCTAGATGTTGAATGAGTCCAATTTGTCTTGCGAAATTGTGAAAAACTGCAGAATTATAGGTTTAAATAGGGCAAAAAAAGAACAAATTCTATCCGAGGTCTGTATGATAAAAACAAGCAGCGCCTCATAGTACTGTTTACCTCAGACTTGATGAAAAAAAGTATGTTTAAAAGGCTGGTTTACACGCCACCAGATTTGTCGCCAAGATTTACTTGCCTGATGTTTTATTTTGGCCTTCCTTTTAGAGAGAGGAATGGAACGTGTAAATTGGCTGCCACCGAGGACTATCGTGTGTTTCATAAAATTATATTTCGGGGCTGTCCAATTATCCATAGTCTCCCAAACGGAGTTGTTATAGAGACTGTGAATTAAACTTATAAAATTAAGGTGATGGGTGAAGGGGTTATTTTGTTTGGAAATAGACCAATTCGGTTAACTCAATGTTGTACCCAATTCAAACCCCTTGGGAATAAAACGTTTTGTTTCAGGAATTTCCACATTATGATGCAAATACAATACACGAATAGGTCTATTTGTTTTCCACGCCTAATCTACTGTGATCGAACATGATTGCTATTTTTAGGTGTACACATAAGACTATTAAGTCGATGTAAAATTTGTTTCACTCTCGGACTGCCAAACTATTTTTCTCTAAAATCACTCAGCCGTTGCCTCAAACATCACATGAATGTGCCCTGATCTGTAGCTTACATGTTTATTGTTTGATTTAAATTATGAATTTATTAACGGGAGCTTCGCTTTTAGCCCTGGCTAAATCTATATATTATTAGCATAATCATTTATTCAACCGAAAAACGTGATGGAGGTTCCGGAATACCCCCTGTAGCAATTTTTATCTTGGAAATATTAAATAACAACAGGCTGCACTCCGAGGCTTTGCTGGGGAATTAAACAAGTGATATCATCTTGAAGCTCAGTAATGAAGAATACATTTCTTTTGGTTTATTCCCCTAAGCCTCTTAGCTAAGTATTAATTTTAATATCGAAGTTAGTCTGTTCTGTTTTTGTTCTGACCTATCCATAAAAATTTCCCCGAGGCAAATTCACCTTGGGGAAATCGGTCACACACAAAAAAGCTGCTTCCCCATGGGCAACAGCCATTTGCCCATTGATAAAACGGTTAGTGTAACCGCAACTATTGTTTACGTGATTTTTGGCTTCTATCGCCTCATTTGCATTTTCCGTTAATTTTTCGTTGATGGCCTTAAGAAATGTGGTTATTTTCGTCATTTTCGCAACTTTCGTTGGTTTTGTAAACGAGAAACGTTGGTTTTATAATTTTCGCTTTTTCGTGGAGAGCCTTCCAGTACCTTATTTGCACTCCTCCGTTATTTTTCGTTGATGGGCCGGCAAAAATTTGTAATTTTCGTTATTTTCGCGGTTTTCGTAACAACTGAGCAAAATTTTGGGATTTTTTCTAAGTTTCGTGGCTGAGTCCCACCCCGGATTTATCTCGCAACTTTGGCCTAGGGGGTGGGCGCTTATTCGGGGAAGAGCGGTGATTACAGGGCGCTATTAGCTATTGATCGCTATTTGGTAGTCTTCGTTGTATTTTTTTATAATCCTCAAGTGACCCATTTTTTTTCATTAGTAAATCGTTCGAAGGTGTATGGGTACATAGAAAAATGTCAGAGCATTCATAAATGAGTCTATTGCGTAGTTGTAAACAAGAAACGCAGTTCAGAAATATTATTTTTAATCATCCTAGGACAAGAAGCAAGTCCTAGTCCATATGGAGAAGGCTGAGAAGGCAAAGGTAAGTTCAATGGGATGTACAGTGCAGTGTGAACTTGTGCATTTTTACGAAGCAAGAAAAGATAAGAAAGACGTCCCTCCAGGGCAGGTCTGGAAATGCGATATTGTTAACGACTCTTACATAAATTTAACTCAGCAGACGCTTGTTTATTTTGAGTTGCAAAATCGTAAGGTCATTCCTCTTGTTTAACTTTATATTGGTAGTTTAACTGGAAGGAATTTAACACGTGGGGTCCCCGTATTTTCTTTTAAGTGAAGCGGCACATTGTGTGTAGCAAGTATATGTTTCAAGATGTTTCCGACGGCTGCTTCTTTTTTGGGAAGAAAATTTTTTTCATATTTCTTCTCCAGAAAGAAATGTTTTTGCTTAATTTTTTGAGGAAAAATGATGATGAGTCACCATACTCGTTTACGTGAAAAAAATGGCGATTTACATCTTTTGGTGAGATTTGACCATAGAACAAAAGCCGCCAATTTTTTCATCTGCATCCATTTATCACGTGTGAAACGCAAAGCAATAGTAAAGAATATTTTTCATTGTTCTCTTGGAGAGCCCTCTTACCATGGAACGCCCTGGAGGACTTATTCTCAGTACTTAGTCATTATCTACAGTATTCATAGAGGTACAGATGGTAAAGTTGTAGAAATGGAGAGAGACCTTTTGCTGTAATTTATTAGCAGAACATATCCATTCTTCAGTGGGAGTAGCTGGACCAATAGTGTAAGGTATAATTAAGATTGCCCTCTGACTAATGGATTGAAAAAAAAATACAGGCGTCGAGAGGCCCTCTACACAAGGCTGCTATCAATGGACAGTTAGAAAAAATCAAAGTACTTCTTATAAGTGGTGAAGATGTGGATAAAAAAGATCAGGTTTGTGTCTTGTACAGTTTAATATATTTATACTACTACATGGAAAATTTCTGCAATTTGATTGGCTTAGAGCAGTGGTATTTCACCTTAATTTGAAATACCTACATGTGAAAATTACAAACCTTCTACAGGTAGTAGTATAAACAGTTAATAACATGATTTGTGCGTGACATTTGGCAGAAATACCACTCATGATATTTCAAAATTGTCTCCAATTTCACTCACCTAACGGCTCGTGAAATTACGTATAACAATTTTGAAATATCACGCGTGGTATTTATGCCAAATATCACTACAAATCATGCTATTACCTATACTAATTTAATTTTAAGCCCTCTTCTCACGAGAAATCCTCGTCTAAATGACCTTCGCGCGTTATGAAAGACGTTAACGCATTGTGCGTATGCGTTATTATAACACGTGTTATGTTGGAATGCCGTTGCCCGGACATGACTCGAACAAAACGCGAACCATTTATACGGGCTCTTCGCGTCCCATGTAAGACATGCCGTCCTAATTCAGAAGCGTCTTATGTAGGACGTGTTTTATTGTTCTTAGTATATGTCAGCGGTCGTGTTTATAGCGCGAAGGCGTCTCTTTTCGGGCTCTTCCACTTTGAAGCTTTTATTCGTCATCATCATGTCCCAGTTTCTGGAGGCTTTAACCCATTCGCCCCTGAACCGCCCGTAACCGCCCGTGCGGATCCAGGTCCTTTCTACCCATTGTGACGTCATCAGTTTTAACGGTCAAGGACAACTTTCTTCACTAACTTGTGCAGAGTGAAGAGATCTTTCAAACCATACCAGAATGAGCACAATTTAGTCAAGGGCACCGGAGAAACAAGCAAAAAACCACGTGACATTGACCTGAAAATCTCCATGAAAATCTTGTTCCATTACCCACCTACCTTTCCTTTCGCCTAATCCTAAGATCCTAAAAGCTTTCCTAAAAACTCTTCCCACCAAAATCAAGCCTACCAAATGCCCAGCAAGGGAAAAAAAATGAGACAAGAAAAGCAAAAAAAGAAGGGAGGAGAGAAAGCGAAAAGTAAAAGTCAAGACTGCTGTGTCACTTTAAAACCCAAGAACTGTCGAAATTTTGCTTTCTGCGCATGCCCGAACTTCGCAAGCTGATATTTTGCATCTAGATCAGAAGGCCGCGAAGTGTTCGACCTGTAAACCAGTTTGTGGTAAGTTTTAACTCTTTATAGTACGACAGTGACCAGAAAACCACTCGACTAGCTTCAAAACGCGTTTTTCGGCAAAATCACCAGGAGCGAATGGGTTAATTCTCACCATAACTCTGTTAAACCACTTTTCCACTCTCCTCTTCTTGACCGGCTGAAGCGTCATCTTGAATTGGCTTGCTCTAGAAGCGCAGGTTATCTGTCCTTCAAGTTAATTCTTTACCCGAACTCTGATTCTACCTCTCAACTGACGAGATTAACTACTAGTGGCGACATTGGGCGTCGATAAAACCCGGAACATGGAACATTCCGGAACATGCCGGAACATGAAAAAATAAAAATAATTTTCATGAAAAAAAAAAAAATAAATAATAATAATAAAATAATTTTTGTAAAAATTAATAATAACGTAAAATAACAAAAAAAAAACGAAAAATAATGAAATAATCAAGAAAAAGAAACTGGTATCCTCTCTGAGTATGAGAAAACAAGTTTTTGTCGCAACAAATTAAAATTTGTTGGGCGAGTGAGGGTTCATGCAAATGACAGTAATGAGTGAAGGCTTGCTTCTAAATTCAAAATATGTTAGAATGGGTCGGGAGGAGTGGGGTTTTCAAGCTTGCCTCACACAGCCACTCTTGTAATTGTTTGCCATAAGTTAATCATTTGGCGGTTAACCATTTACGGTTCTGCAATAGTATGAAATGTCGGTGCAGTATTTCATGTCAAGCCAACTCGGTAAGTAGCTCATTTCAAGCCGACATATAGTCTCCTTATATATATCAACCGACATTTGCTTACTTGGGGTGCTTTGCTTCACTTGAGTTTGACATGAATAACTTACAGACTAGGCGGCTCTGTGAACTTAAAAAGAGTATAGGGGCTCCTGTCTTTGGACAATACTCTCATTCGTAGTAGTTTCTATACTGTTTACAGTCAGCATGATATTTCAGACGTCTCCTCGAGTCGCAAGAGGAATTTTTCGGGGAGACGGCTAAAATTCAGGCTAACTGATAACAGTTAGAAACTATCGCTGCGCTACCACTGCCACTGCGACGTGAATCTTTAATTTAATTATCCAAGTCCAAAGCGACGAGCCCCTAAGCTCTTCTTACGGTCGCAAAGCCGTAAATGGATAACCGTTAAACCGCATGTCAAACATTGTGGCTGTGTGAGGAAAGCTTGAAAACCCCCTCCTCGCGACCCATTTTAATATATTTTGAATTTAGAAGCAAGCCTTCACTCATTACTGTCATTTGAATGGACCCTCACTCGCCCAAATAATTCATTGCGACAAAATATTGTTTTTTCATGCTCGGAGATGATACCAGTTTCTTTTTTTTTTTCTTTCTTTGTATGTTTCTTTATTTTTCGTTTTTATGTTATGTTATGTTATTTATTTTGTTATTATAAATTTTTGCAAAAATTGTTTTCTATCTATAATTGTTCTTTTTATTATTTATTATTATTATTTATTATTATTATTATTATTATTATTATTATTATTATTATTATTGAATTAATTAATTATTTTTTCATAAAAAAATATTTTAATTTTTTCATGTTCCGGGATGTTCTGGAATGTTCCGGAATGTTCCGGGATGTTCCATGTTCCGGGTTTTATCGACGCCCGGCGACATTAGCTTGAATCCTGGCCCGGAAAGATACTCTGATTGTGGAAATTCCGTCGCTCGAAACCATCGTTCCCATCCTGCAACTCCTGCGAACTTTGGTGCCACGTAAGGTGCGGCCTAATCACACAAAGGGAGTTTAAAAGGTTTCAATCACTCCAAAAAAATCAACTGAATTTTCCCCGTTTGTCTTACCTTGTCTTATTCTGTACCTATTGGCCAGAAATCTATCTCCTCTCCTTCGATCTCTGGCCATGGCCTAATTAGGCTTTGGTTTATTGTTAACTTAAGTGCACACTCATCGACATGTCCGAAGATTCAAAACGTCGTCGACCTTGTCCTTACATCAACACCTGTTTTTGTCAGCTACGGTCTTATCCACTCCAATAATTTAGATGTCACTTTTTATCAAGTAGGAAAGCTCTGAGATCCAAACAACCTACGACACTGAGATTCTTAAGGCACTAACGAGCGACTGCAAGATGCTTATTTGCTCTAAATATAACCGATATTTGTCATACCCCTCCCGTGAAATTTCTCAGACTCGGGACACAGAAAGTATGCTTTGTCTGGATTAACTGATGTCCGCCGATTTGAGGACATATATGAGCTTTTCATTGGGACAAACGAAACTGTCCGTTATTTATGAGTGTCCGTTTTAAGCGGGTGTCCTTTGGGCGGGGCTTCACTGTACTTGCCCGCCAAGGAATTATACAGGAAGGCCAAACGAAGAATGGAAATGATATAAATTTATTTTTCTTTGTTGTTGTTGTTTGCTTTTTTCTACGATAGCATCCTGAAAATGTTCTGAACGATGTTTCCCTGATATAAACTGACTATCAGCATTCTGAATGAAAAAATGTTGGCCAAGTTTTTGTAATTCTTAATGGACGGTGACCTACGACGTTGCAATTAGGCTCAATTTTAGTGTTACACTTGGTTTCTTCCTTGTAAACTAGCTAACAAGGACATAGTAAAGAGGCTAAAAATTAGTACAACAACACCCCCTCCATTTATTTTATAATAGGCCATCGTTACACTGCACTATTTGGCTTATTTCAACCTCCATTTATGTCTTTCTCTCGTTTATATTACGTTAAACTGTTTACTGGGCAGTGAAGACACACTTGCCATATGGGTGAAACTAGCTATAGGTCGACGTCCTTTCACACTGAAATAGCGAGGCAGAGTGACACATAACTGCGCGTCCCCGCGTGATCAACAATGCGCCCTATATGGGGGTACAAAGGATTTCCCCCAACCACTCACCCTGTCCTGAATTGATAATTACTCATTCAAATGAAAAACCCATATTAAATAATCGATTAACAACACTTCTCGGGTAAGGACATAAAAATTCTATTTGTTAACAAATATTTCTTGGAAAAACTACGTTTTTTGTCCTCTTTTCTGTAGTTTTCTTTGACCCCTCTTCATCTTGCCTGTTGGTATGGACAGGAATCTGTGATCAAACTGTTTTTAGAACACGGTGCGAACGTCAACGCTAAGGACAGGGTGAGTCAGTGAACTTTCTTCAATTGAATAATATAGTGCAATGAAGGGGTGGGGTAAGGGAGGTTGTTGTTTGTCCAGTATTACTGATTCACACAGGAATCTCTTTATGTTGGCCAATTATTAAATTTACCCTAGCAACCGCCTATTTTACTATGGTACATAGCACATTTGTGTTATTCCAATGGTAATTTGTTAGTGAAGGTTTTTTGTGCTAATACACAAGTTTTTATTTGTTATTCGCCGGAAAAAATGGGTGGTAGAAATCTTTGATTTAAAAACAGTATCAGGGAAGAACAAAATTAAACCGTAAGTTGAGAACAGAACTTTCGAAATTTTTCCTTCATTTTTTGCGTTTTTAATACCTTCACATCTTACAAATATTTTACTTATTACGAACTTTACGAACTTTTTAGAGTCCAGTTTCCCTTTATCTGTTTCCTCGTGTTCGGGATCAGACCCAAAATTATTATCCTAAACAGCAACAAAAACAACAACTTGGTGTGGCTGAAAAGGGGAAAGTTTGTCACAAAGTTCTCAACTGAATACCACCAGGGTGGTACATATACCGGTATGGAGGAGGGAGTTTGGCCTATTCCAGGGCCGACTGTGACCGTTCTTGGGTAAATATGGAAGGTGCACAGACCGCAATAGGGGATGGAGTTGAGCCTCCCCTTAACGTCGGCTGTGACCAATCGTGGGCCTCTCTAGGGCCCCCACTATAAAACATATATGTATATTTCAGGGGTACAAATGTCGAGTCTATGAAGTGTGATGAGAGGAGCACTTTATCCCAATTCCCACCTTTTTTGAAAAACACAACTGTCTTCAGAGTAGAAGTACAAGATAGAGACAACCAAATTGACTAATTAGATGTCATATCAGTACGTCAGGTTGAAACTCTAAACCGAAAGGGACATCCACGTGTTGACGCAGAAATTGATTACTATAGTGGGTGGGATGGAAGGGAAAAGAAAACAGAGTGACGAAGCATATCATGGGAGTGTAAACTAAGGAACATGGCAGAGTTCCATGTAATTGGTCAAATAAACAACGAATAGTTCATGGGGTTCAGTTCACGTTAGGTTGCACGTGAAAATAACTGGGCAAAGGACAAAGCTCAACGAAGAGTTGTTAAATAACTAAAATTTATTTCCGGTGATCAGTAAATTATGATCTCTCAGAACACGTTTTGATTTGAACGTTTCATTGCACTATAATTTGCTCTAATCCCAACTGCGAAATCGCCCTCTAACTCTTACCTATATCACCCTTAGAGGCTTGTTGTGTTTCCTTCTCTCTTCCTGTATTCCATTTGAGTGCTTTTTCCACCGCATTTTTACACATTAAATGAATGAACTACATTGCAGTCGTTTATGGATGTTGCTGGAATTATAGCATGCCTGTAACAGAATAGGAATTGTTCTCTCACTGGAGGGGAACTGCTCTTTTTTCTTTGCTGTTTTGGATTACCAATAACCTTTCCAGCGAGATCGATACTTAGAGCCCTTTGGAGGAGATGCCTTTTTGTTTTTGTTTTTTTGGTTTTCTCAAACAAACAAAAAAACAGCAACAGGAAAAGATTTTGATCCCGCAGGCTACCCAAATCGCTTTAAATCTTTTCCTTTTTAAGGATTTTTTTCTCTTTTGAGGTTAACATTAGATTTTGTTAAAGAACAATTGATTGAGACCGTGCTTCAACACTTATGTCCAGGATGGAATGCACATGCAAAATGCACAGAATTGTTTGTTTTGTTTTTGTTCTTAATGGCTCTGCTGTGTAATTTTTGTTGTTAACAGTACGTTGCGTTACGTTGTGTAGACAAAGCGGAGATATGCAGTTATGTAGAATTACCGTTGTTAAAATGTTTCTATGATAAATAGTCAAAAGTGGGTAACACAATTAAGTCTGCTTCGATATAATGTTTTTAGTTTCAGCGTACTCCTCTGCAAAAAGCCGAACGTCAAAACCACCATTCCATAGTGCAGTTGCTTCTGAAGAATGATGCCAGGCCGTGTCCTCATCAACCAGTAAGTTATGGCAGATTGTGCCCGAAAAAACTGTCTCACATTTCTGCGTCAACTTATGAGGTCATAGACTTGTAACGACAACAACCGCTACCACCACTTCATTTTGTGTAGAACACGTGTATCTGCAATATGAATACGGGGCAACCCGTGCAAAAATCTACTTACATGTAGTATAAAATGGATTTCCTCTTTATCACTTTCTCTTATAAACTTGGTCATTTTTTAACAGGTCAGTCTAAAAAAACTCTCAAGGAAAGCTTTCACGCAATTGGATAAAAAGGCTGGATTTAATCCACTCCAGGCGGCTGTCTTAGAGGAAGAATATGACATTGTTTTAAAAGCTCAAGGAGTTCCAAGTTATAAAAGTATCAAAAGACTTTATAATGAGTGTGCTAAGGACAACAGTAGACAGACTAAGCTGCAGTGGGCTACATGTAATGATGATGCGGAACAAGCTGTTGAGCTTGTATTAAATGACGGTGTAGATATTAATGCCCGAGCGTCAGATAATGATTACACAGTTTTGATGAAGGCGAGTCGTTCATCCTCAAGTCAGTTCATTGAGACCCTCATTGATCTTGGGGCCGACATAAATATCCAAAGAAAAAAGAGTAAAAAAACACCATTAAAATTAGCGGCTGTTTGGAACAACTATATGGCAGTGTGCTTGCTAGTAAGGCACGGAGCTTATGTAGATGTTCAGGACAGTTACGGATTCACACCACTACACATTTCAGTCAGAAGAGGTCGCGAAAATCTTATCAAATTACTACTTGCAAACAAAGTAGATGTAAATATTCAAGATGCAGATGGATATACACCCTTGTACCGGTGTGCCAGAAAGGGTAACGAAAACTTCTGTAGGTTGTTACTTGAACACAACGCGGATTTAAATATTCAAGATGAAGATGGATGTACACCCTTGCACTGGTGTGCCAGAAAGGGTAACGAAAACCTCTGTAGGTTGTTACTTGAACACAACGCGGATGTTAATATTCAAGATGAAGATGGATGTACACCCTTGCACTGGTGTGCCAGAGAGGGTAACGAAAACCTCTGTAGATTGTTACTTGAACACAACGCGGATGTTAATATTCAAGATGAAGATGGATGTACACCCTTGCACTGGTGTGCCAGAAAGGGTAACGAAAACCTCTGTAGATTGTTACTTGAACACAACGCGGATGTTAATATTCAAGATGAAGATGGATGTACACCCTTGCACTGGTGTGCCAGAAAGGGTAACGAAAACCTCTGTAGATTGTTACTTGAACAAAACGCGGATGTAAATATTCAAGCTAAAGATGGATATACACCCTTGCACTGGTGTGCCAGTGAGGGTAACGAAAACATCTGTAGATTGTTACTTGAACAAAACGCGGATGTAAATATTCAAGTTAAAGATGGATGTACACCCTTGTACTGGTGTGCCATAGAGGGTAACGAAAACCTCTGTAGATTGTTACTTGAACACAGCGCGGATGTAAATATTCAAGCTAAAGATGGATGTACACCCTTGTACTGGTGTGCCAGTGAGGGTAACGAAAACCTCTGTAGATTGTTACTTGAACACAACGCGGATGTAAATATTCAAGATGAAGATGGATGTACACCCTTGCACTGGTGTGCCAGAAAGGGTAACGAAAACCTCTGTAGATTGTTACTTGAACAAAACGCGGCTGTAAATATTCAAGCTAAAGATGGATATACACCCTTGCACTGCTGTGCCAGTGAGGGTAACGAAAACATCTGTAGATTGTTACTTGAACAAAACGCGGATGTAAATATTCAAGCTAAAGATGGATGTACACCCTTGTACTGGTGTGCCAGAAAGGGTTACGATAACCTCTGTAGATTGTTACTTGAACAAAACGCGGATGTAAATATTCAAGCTAAAGATGGATATACACCCTTGCACTGGTGTGCCAGTGAGGGTAACGAAAACATCTGTAGATTGTTACTTGAACAAAACGCGGATGTAAATATTCAAGCTAAAGATGGATGTACACCCTTGCACTGGTGTGCCAGAAAGGGTTACGATAACCTCTGTAGATTGTTACTTGAACAAAACGCGGATGTAAATATTCAAGCTAAAGATGGATATACACCCTTGCACTGGTGTGCCAGTGAGGGTAACGAAAACATCTGTAGATTGTTACTTGAACAAAACGCGGATGTAAATATTCAAGCTAAAGATGGATGTACACCCTTGTACTGGTGTGCCATAGAGGGTAACGAAAACCTCTGTAGATTGTTACTTGAACACAACGCGGATGTAAATATTCAAGCTAAAGATGGACGTACACCCTTGCACTGGTGTGCCAGAAAGGGTTACGATAACCTCTGTAGATTGTTACTTGAACACAACGCGGATGTAAATATTCAAGCTAAAGATGGATGTACACCCTTGTACTGGTGTGCCATAGAGGGTAACGAAAACCTCTGTAGATTGTTACTTGAACACAACGCGGATGTAAATATTCAAGCTAAAGATGGACGTACACCCTTGCACTGGTGTGCCTTTAAGGGTAACGAAAACCTCTGTAGATTGTTACTTGAACACAACGCGGATGTAAATATTCAAGGTAATGGTGGATATACACCCTTGCACTGGTGTGCCATAGAGGGTAACGAAAATATCTGTAGATTGTTACTTGAACACAACGCGGATGTAAATATTCAAGCTAAAGATGGATATACACCCTTGCACTGGTGTGTCAGAAGGGGTAACGAAAACATCTGTAGATTGTTACTTGAACACAACGCGGATGTAAATATTCAAGCTAAAGATGGATATACACCCTTGCACTGGTGTGTCAGAAGGGGTAACGAAAACATCTGTAGATTGTTACTTGAACACAACGCGGATGTTAAAATTCAAGATAATGGTGGAGATACACCCTTGCACTTGTGTGCCAGAGAGGGTAACGAAAACCTCTGTAGATTGTTACTTGAACACAACGCGGATGTTAAAATTCAAGATAATGGTGGAGATACACCCTTGCACTTGTGTGCCAGAGAGGGTAACGAAAACCTCTGTAGATTGTTACTTGAACACAACGCGGATGTAAATATTCAAGCTAAAGATGGACGTACACCCTTGCACTGGTGTGCCAGAAAGGGTTACGATAACCTCTGTAGATTGTTACTTGAACACAACGCGGATGTAAATATTCAAGATAAAGATGGATTCACACCCTTGCACTTGGAGCTGAATTTAGTGACGTTACAGCGGATGAAGAGTATGCCAGAATACCGGAAGTCTTGAAGAATAAATCGGGGAGGAAAAAGCAACATCTTAAGTTTGAAATGAGCTTTAGGCAAAAAACTAACGAAACAGAAAATGAACCTGGTGTCAGTTCTGTTCCAAGTACAGGAAATTAAGCTCACAGAGTCTCATCTCAAATCAAAGAAAACACTGAGGCAATGTTCTTCGTATACAACAAATGAAATAGAGGACGAACCGGAAGCCCTACAACGGTCGACAGTGGCAAGAGGGAACCCAAGTAAAAGGCGACTTCATCCTCGAGAACCAATAAATGTTTAATGTCTAATTTAGCCTTTTTGCTTTCAAAGTGAAAAAGGCCAGTTTTTTCTAGCCTGAATTTCAGTCGTAACTTCGAGTCGTTTTTACTCCCTCAGTAACGTCGTCGTTGAGAGGAGAATACGCTAAGCTGTTTCATCAGTTAAAGAGAAGATTGTGCTCTTATGAAGCTGACGTTAACCTAGTTTGTACAAAATTGATGACAAACATAGCGAGAGTAACTATAATCCTCACCTATTTTACTGTCATTTTATACTTACAACATTCTCCCGCACACGCCCGCTACTCTTTTGCCCACTTATTCTATCAGTGGAGGGGAGCTCATGTACTCCCAAAACCCGGTAAGCCACAAAGATTCATGTTATGGCGCGCCGTTTGTTTCAAAATTAATTTTTTAAATTGGTCATAAATTTTTAATATTTTTCTGTTCTGAATCATGTATATAAACGCTTAAAATCAGAAAGAAGGACTCCTTTATCTTTCCATTATTGCTTTTTCGTCGTCATTATTAAGAACACTCTCTTAATAGTTTAATATGAACTCCAATCAATCAGTTTTGCGGATCGGATTTACCGACCAGTTATCGATCAATTAAAATATTATTATATTTTGCTAATTTTCTACCAGATACGTAAAATTGATCAGCCAGCATATCATCAATCGGTAATCTGTCGTCTAAAATCGATCATATATCCGTAATCAACTATGGAAAGCTGTCTCAAATTTCGATCAGTTTTGCTGATAATCGATCAGTTTATATTATCGATCAGTTGTCGGGTACTATACTATTGATCAGCGTAAACTCGGCTGGCACAATCTACCAGTTATGCGTATTTTCATTCAGTTGTGACTAAAATCGATCAGTTGAGCATATTTTCATTCAGTTGTGACTAAAATCGATCAGTTGTGCGTATTCTCATTCAGTTGTGACTAAAATCGATCGGTTGTTATATGATCGATGAGTTGTGCGTAGTTTCATTCACTTGTGACTAAAATCGATCAGTTGCTATATGATCGATCAGTTGTGCGTATTTTCATTGAGTTGTGACTAAAATCGATCAGTTGTTATATGATCGATCAGTAGTGCGTATTTTCATTGAGTTGTGACTAAAATCGATCAGTTGTTATATGATCGATCGGTTGTGCGTATTTTCGTTCAGTTGACAGTTGTGACTAAGATCGATTAGTTGTTTACATGATCGATCAGTTGTGCGTATTCGCGCGCGCGTGGGCGGAGCCCCATGGCTAAGGAAATGTGGTTGTAATGTACCAGGAATTTGTAGTTTGTAATGTAGCAGGAAATTGCATAAACGAACGCGGAGAACTCAACAATATTTTACTTCAGGTCGGTAAGCACATGGGAAGAAGAACCTACTGCGCATGTACGAAGCGCATAAGGATTCATGGGATATGACAAATGCCCCCTCTTAAAGCAAAGGAAAGAAAAACTGAACCTGATAATAATACAAAGTAATGTACTGGCAGGGACAAGTCCCAAAGTCACGAACTCTTAAGTTTACTAAAGACTAGTAGAACCTCTGAGGCGGTTTACGCTCTCTGAGAGGGTATCTCCGTTCTGGTTGCTCAGGCGCTGATGCTTGAAGTGCTGAATCTCGCACAGATGAGTCCTGCGGTGAAGAAAAAGCATCAGCCATGCTATCTAAGGCTGGAGTGTCAAGTACAGGTGTAGCCTCTTTAGGCTGTGAAAGGGTTGGTGTTGTAACAGGCCTTTCCCTCACTACTGGGGTCAACCCTTCAGTTTGCTCAGGTAGCTGGGGCGCACGAACTAACTCTGACCCTAGTGTTGAAGGTATGAATCGTGGACGTAATTGTTCTTGATGTCGTTTCCAGATAATGTCTCCGACCTGAACCTCAAAATTCCGGGGACTGACTGTTCCAACAATGGTTCCTGGAATCTATTTGGCTCCTTTGCCAAAATTACGCACAAAAACTGCTTGGTTTGGTGTAAATTGGGGTTTGTTATCAAGGTTGTCTTGAAAAACCTTAACTTCCTGTTTAGAACTTTTGGCTCTCAGTGCACTGAATCTAATTCTAGGCTGTCTGTTCATAAGTAATTCTGAAGGTGATTTCCCTAACGTGGTGGGTGTAGCCCTGTAAGTCAACAAAAACCTGTCTAATTTTGTTTGCACAGACTCGCCTGTATCTCCAATCTTGCCCAGTTTATCCTTAAATTCACCCACATAGCGTTCTGCTAACCCATTTGTAGCAGGATGTCCTGGAGCAGTGAGAGTATGAAGGATGTCGTTCTCTCTTAGAAATTTCTGGAATTCATCACTCGTAAACTGAGTCCCATTGTCCGTTACCAGATGTTCTGGTAAACCAAAGTAACTAAAAATGTGTCTCAAAGCAGTAATAGTGTTGGTGCTGGTGGCATGAGTCATTGGTACTATCTCCAAAAATTTGGAATAAGCATCCACCACGACCAAAAACATCTTGCCAAGATAAGGCCCAGCAAAATCTACATGTAATCGTTTCCATGGTCCGCCTGGCCAGGACCAGGAAGCAGTTGGGGCGGATGCTGGCGATTTAGCAGATTCTTGACAAGCAGGACATAATTTAACTGTCTCCTCAATTTGCTTATCAAGTCCAGGCCACCAAAAGTACTTTCGAGCTAATTGTTTCATTTTGACCATACCCAGGTGTTCTGCATGCAAATCGGCCAATAAGAGAGCCTGTAACGACTCTGGTACAACAACTCGCGAGTTCCACAGGAGGATACCATCTTCATGAGAGAGTTCAAGCCTTTTGCTGTAGTAAGGTTGGAACACTGGTTCCAGATTATTGGGCCAACCCCGCTGAGTAAACTGTAACACCTTTCCAAGAACAGGGTCTCTCATGGTTTCCATAGCAACCACGGACGCATTTAAAAACTGGTCTTCTTCGATAAACATCACATTTACAGTTACCTGTTCTGCAGCCGACTGCTTGTATTCAATAGGCTTCCTAGACAAAAAATCTGCAAACACATTGTCTTTGCCGCTTATGAATTCAATTGTATAGTCATAAGCAGCTAAAAGTAATGCCCATCTTTTGATCCTTGCTGCTGCCAACAGGGGTACGGGCTTGTGTTCCCCAAGTAAAGTAATCAAAGGTTTATGATCTGTTAGAAGTTTGAAGTGTCTACCTAACAGGTACTGGCGATATTTGGTCACGCCAAAAACAATTGCTAATGACTCACGTTCAATTTGGGAGTAATTTTGTTCTGCATTGTTCAATATCCTCGACGCATAGGCAACAGGTTGTAATGTACCATCAGGTCCAGGTTGCAGTAATGCAGCTCCCACACCCACTGAAGAAGCATCACACTGAAGAACTAATTCAGCCATAGGATCATAGTGACGTAAAACCGAATCAGAGCACAGAGCAGCCTTGATGTTATCAAAAGCGTCCTGTTCCAGTTTTGACCAACTCCATGGTACCTCCTTGCGAAGTAATCCGTACAAAGGTGAAGCCAACTTTGCAAAATCCGGCACAAATTTACGTAGAAAATTGGCTGATCCAAGGAACGACTGTAATTCAGAAACATTTGTTGGAGGTGCTGCATCCTTTATTGCCTGCACTTTCTCTGCAGTCGGTGAAATCCCCAAAGCAGAAATGGTCGTACCAAGATACTCTACTTTATCCAACATGAAAAAGAATTTATCAGGGTTAAGCTTAAGACCGCAGTCCTGTAATCGAGTTAGTACACGATGAAGGTTTTCCAAATGGACTTCATCTGATTCTCCGGAAATAAGGATGTCATCAATACGGACACAGCAACCTGGAAGGTCCTTAAGGACATTTTCTATAGTGCGTTGGAAGATTGACACAGCACTACTCACTCCAAAAGTCAGGCGCTTGTATTGGTATAAGCCCAAATGAGTGTTAATTGTGGTGTATTTCCTGCTTTCTGGCGTAAGCTCTAGTTGATGGTAAGCTTGAGAAAGGTCGATCTTAGTGAATTTTTTTCCCCCCGATAATGTACTCAGTAGTTCCTCCAGAGTGGGTATGGGGTATTGCTCTAAGACTGAAAATTTGTTGATGGTGACAGAGTAGTCCCCACAAATTCTCAGGTCCCCATTTGCTTTAACAATAGGGACTGTAGGTGATGCCCACTTGGAATGCTCTACTTTCTCAATGATATCCTCTGCCACCAATTTCTCCAAGGCCTTTTCGTACTTAGACCGAATTGCAAATGGTACTACTCGTGCTTTGGTAAACACAGGGCTTTCATCACTTACTCGCAATGACACTTGGATTCCTTTAAGTTTCCCCACTGAACTAGTGTCAAACAAATCAGAGTACTGCTGAACTATATCCTCAGCTGCAGTTGAAATCGTACTAAAAATGTTCTGCCAAGGTAATGTAAACTTGGACATCATGTCCCGCCCCAGTAGTGATGGTCCCTGAACTACACGAATTAACAGGGTACCCACCTGGTCTCCAACTTTGACATCCATTTCCTTCTCACCTAGACACTGGATAATGTCCCCCGTATAGCTTTTCAAAAGCACTGTAGGGGTTTTGAGTGTAGTTACTTGTCCTCCGATTTTGATAAAATCAGCAGAACTCAACAATGTCACAGAACTGCCTGTATCAACTTCCATAGGAACTTCCTGGTCTTCAATGGTAACGGTAAGTTTGTATAAGGGCGGTGTAAATGACGAATTTTCAGAAGATTTCACACTTTTCATATAAACTGTACAGGAAGGGACTGAATTCTCGTGCTCCTCCTTGGTACATGTTCCTGATGCTGGAGCAGCTATTACTTGGTGAGTGGTGTTGTTACCACCAGATTCTTTCTTTTTCTTGAAGCATGCCTTAGCCAAATGCCCAGGCTTCCCACAGTAATTACATGTAGATTCGACATGACTGCACTTGTCAGCCAAATGTTGTGGAGAGCCACACCGAAAACACTGCTTTCCTCCCATTTTTGACTTAGGATCTGTTTGCTTTTGGCTTTCTTGAGCAGAAAAAGATTTCTTGTGAACAGCATTTACAGGCAGAATTCCAGCACTGGAAGTGTCGGAGTTGCCCTGGAGTAACTTAGATTCCTTCTCAGCCAGTTCATCGGCCTGAGCGACTTTGAGAGCTTGATCGAATGTCCTGTCTTCTGAAAGTAGTTTCTTTTTAGTGGTCTGACTTCTCACTCCCCCAACAAATTGATCTCTGAGGGCTCTTGTAAGGTAAGGACCAAAATTGCAGTGGACAGCTAAGCGTTTTAGC
>OZ037995.1:37233590-37248590 GCA_964035705.1 Porites rus
TACAGAACTTTAAAAAGCCTTCAGATATATTTGCTCACCACAGATAGAAAGAAAACGATCCGAAGAATATTTAGTTATAAATTTAGCTGTAGAAAGAAAAGGGGCTGGTAGGGCCGCGGCCCCACCACTTTTTTGCGTTTCCGCCCCCGCTTTTTGCGCTAAAAAGAAAAATAATTAAAATAAAAAAAAGACTTGAAACAAGTTTTTTCCGTCTATATTCCGCTATATTCTCTGTATTTTCTTTAATTTCAAACGCCAGGCATTTTGTGGGGCTCCCGTGCTTTTCGCGGTAATTGTGCCATGGGGCCGACTTGCCCCTTGATCAAACGCCATGCCTTGGCTACCCCTTCGCTTCGTTCGGCAGCCTGTTTTGTACTTCCATCTCCGGCAGAGTTTTTTATCAGTTTTATCAGACGAAATGAAGAAAATTACTAGCTTTTTCAAGCCAAACGAAGGTGAGTAGTTGTTTTGAGTTGATAAAAGTTTTATATTTTGTCTTTCTCCTTTCGAATCAATGAAATATTCGATGGCAAGAAGAATTACATTACTTGAACAGTGAACGGCCATAGTTAGAAATTTTTCAGATCACTTCAGTGTAGTATTTTCTATACTAAAATTGTAATCGCGTCTTTTCTTGCATTGAATCTATGTTGGTCGTTTATTAGAGTTATCTGGGACTTCGTAAAAGTCTGTAAGCTCTGCAGAAAAGACGACAACTACTCGCAGTGAAACTGGAGAGTTTGAGTTTGACCAGTAAACATTTCAACATATTGTTAAAAGTTTTATTTTTTGGAAGTGCGAGTTGTTTTTGACTTATATTCGTTAAGTGTAACTGGATTTTTGATGAAACAGCAGCGATTCAGCAACTTGACAGTACTTAATTGTCATAAGAAATTAACGGAAAGCTTGGACGTTATTCAGATCGCAAACACATTTGCTGGACGGAAGGAAAATCGGGTGAAGAATTTCGGTATCTTCACTAATGCCGACCTATAAAGAGCAACAAATACTGGATAAAGTATGCAAAGTCACGCAACAGAAACAAATCAAATACTATTTTATTCCTTTTTTCGATTTTCAATATGAAAAAATTATTTTCAATTGTCAGCCCTCCCACTTCTCGCCTTGCCCCGCGGTCCCTGTCTATAGAAACGAGAACCAGCTAGCCGTATGGGTGATTTTCGAAATTTTTGACAGTTTCGCTCAAAGCCCACGATTGATCGTTCTGAATATTGCCTGAGTGCAATTTGTCTTGAAAAATTGTGAAATACCGCATTCTGTCCGAGGTCTGTGTGATAAATAGTACTGTTTCACCTCAAATGTGATGTATAAAAATTATAAAAGGTTGGTTTAAACACCCCCAGATTTGTTGGCAACAATTTGTAAAGTAAACCTGTCGAACGCAAAAAATTCGGCGTGATTTGTTTTCCAAGAATTTGTTTTCGAGGCCTAATCTACTGTGATCTTGAATGTGATCGAAGATGTTTGCTATTTTTTGGGTGTACATATAAGGTTATCAATTCGATGTAAGATGTTTCACTCTAAAATAACTTAGCCTTTCCCTCAAAAGTCACATGAATGTGCCCTCAAGTTAACTGATTTATGGATTAAAAGTTTATTGTTTGATTTAAATTATAAATTTATTAATTGGAGCTTCGCTTTTAGCCCTGGCTAAATCTATATATTATATAGCCGGGGTCGACTATTCAATAGGTTGAGATATTGCCATGAAAACTGCAATTACCAATATTTTCACCCATTTACGTGATGCTCGATGGTTTTAAAAAAGTCAGGGTCGTGTGATAGATACCCCCCTTTCGCCACCCTGATCAATCGCATTCCGTTATTTCCACCCGGAATGAAATAAGAAAAAAAAACCGACACAGATACAAGCGGCATTTTCGATAAATATAGCTGGGGCAGCAAAAGCGCATTACTTCTATCACGAATTCTTTTTTTTAGAACCGAAAAACAAGAAACTTACTTCTCAGCTCTGCATATTATACACATGGTCATAGACGTGACAATCTGGTCAGTTACCAGAGTGTG
This sequence comes from Porites rus, assembly GCA_964035705.1. Taxonomy (NCBI): domain Eukaryota; kingdom Metazoa; phylum Cnidaria; class Anthozoa; order Scleractinia; family Poritidae; genus Porites; species Porites rus. The sequence goes on from OZ037995.1 coordinate 37,235,640, forward strand.
ACAACTAAGACCTAAGACCCGTCTTAGTTTTCAGATTACGAAAACTAAGACCCCCTTAAATCAAATCCGTCGAAATATGAAGTCAAATTGTAATCGAAATAGGTCTAATCTGTCAAATTATCTTCTGTCCGATTCTTTCCACCGAGTTTTAGGGGACTTAGTTTTCGTAATTTCGAAAATAAAGACCCCTCTTAGTTTTATTACGAAAACTAAGACCCCCTTAGAAACCAATCCGTATTATATATATGAAGTCGAATTACGACCGTTCAAACTCTATAAGTCGTAAAACAACCAAAAACTATCATCCGCGTGCTGACGATCCGCGTCTTCTAAAAATTTGCAGACATGTCAGTACAGTACAGTATTTGCAGACATCTCAGTACAGACATGTCAGACATTTCAGTAGAGGGGAAACTGTGCTTCGTCTGAACACAGTTTTGCGGGCAGTCAGCGGTAATTCGCGTGAGGGCGCGAGTTTTAAATTAGACAAACAGACACGGCGGCGAAAAAAGCAATGGTACACAGAAGACGATTTCTCAAAATCTACTCATTAAAATTTTGTGATATTTGGCAGAATTTTGACTTTTATCGTATTTTAAATAATGAGAACTTTAAAATGGAAGTTGAACAGAAGAACTTTGTGATGCATTTAGCAATTACAATATAATTATATTATTGATTATCTGAAAACCCTTCTAATGGTAATGATTAATTATAGTAAGCTGTGCGCAAGTTTATAGGAAAATCTAATGAGCGAATTTGATGTAAACTGAGCAAAAGTGAAATTTTAAGGTTGTATTCAATCGTTCATGTTGCCATGGAAACAACGAAAACGTCACATTCTACCTGTCGATCAAAATCATTTATCAGTATATTTTTCACTTACCAACTTTCAGCTTGTGAGCTGCAACCTTTCTCTTGCCATGATTTGACAAATAACATATAACCACAAACTACCACCTTAAAAAGTGAATTTGCGCTGCCTCAGACTTATCGAGCTTATTCCATCTCGTTTAATTCGTCAAGTGTTGGCAAATTTTTTTGGAGTTGAACTCTAAAGGACTGCATCAAAGTTGAGGAAAAGAAAAAGAAAGTTTTTGTCCTTTTGTTCCCGTCCTCAGCAAAACGAGAAATTAGGCAGTTTCAGGTTGTAGTCGTGCAACGACGGCAGAGAAATGTATAAAAAAGCGTGACAACAAAGTTGTTGTTTTGCTTGTCTAAATCTATTGCTTTTTTGCTGTACTCGTTGCCATCGCCGTCGTGGTTGGGTAAACTCACTAATATCCACACCTAGCCACCTCCACTTCGGTGAATAATTGTTAAATATACACTTGAGGAGTTTTGTCAGACACAAGTTCACAAATCTTTGATTGGAAACCTTGCCAGACACTCTTTCTCTCTCTTTGACTGGAATAAGACTCAGCCCCAAACAAGGAAGATGAGTAAAGTGAACGGCTAGCTTATCACTGATAATCACTGCAGAATGATTGCCGATTACAGAAATTCACCGACAATCAAATTCTGTGCTGACTTATCCCCTACTCACAGATGTCCTTCCGCTATAAAGTTTAAAATAGGCTGATTTAGCAACAAGACGGGAACGTCAGTTGACGACGGGAAAGCGCGCGGAAAGGAGTAAACTCGACTTCCGGTGCCCAATTTGTCGCTCTGCCATTGGTCAAGCCAGTTATTTGATTTGCGCGCGCCGTCCTGAACTGACGTTCCATTCTGTTTCTAAATCAGCTTAATAAGTCTAGAATGCGCGACCGTGAAGTTATCAAACGTCCTTTTCATTTCTAAGCAGGGGGCTTACTTGCCGGCAAATAAAATGAACTGTAAATCTTTTCTGATGGTTTAGAATACGCTATTCTCGAAACCGAAAATATTTTTTCAAAGCTGTGTAAATCGAACTGAAACTGTGTTTGGAACCTTGCATTTCCTGTTTTTATCTCACCTATTGTATGGAATATGTGTGAATTAAATATTCATAATGAATAGGTATATATCAAAGAGCTACGCAACGACCAAGAATACTATTGACCGACAGTATACAGATCGGGCGTAGCTTGTGCCAGGCTCTCAGATAGTATAGTGGGGACGTATTAAAACGCGCAAAGCGAAAATAAGACGCGCGCGACTTGGGAACCGGGGGGCGGTCTCTTCTCAGCCCCCGCGCGTTTTTCGCATTTCTTTTTACAGAACGACTTTTAACCACTATCTTGGAGCCTTATTAAAAACAGGCTAGAACGGGGACAGCTGTGGTGTCAGCCATTACTAGTTTTTATTCATATTGGTGGAATTTGAAAAGGTACTAAACAGCCCCGACTAAAAAATGGTACCCATTTTTCTTGTTACGAAAGTCTTCTGTTTAGGTGCGATTTATTACGACCAGGTACAATCCAGAGTATATCAAAAGGTGACATTAGATCCAAGTGTAACCCTAATTAATGATTATAAAATCACACATATTGTAACATCTTCCAAAAGGGTAAAATGTTCAAATGAGTAACTGTTTTTAAAACTCTCACACGAGATGTTGCGTCACGAAATGGTCGGCGACAAGCCTGGTGGCCTAAGTCTGCAGCCACCCGCTTCCCCAGGAAAATTGGCTGCCCAGTTAAAAATCGCCTTTTGGCGATTCTTTTTATAAGTGTTTGCAGATGTTTTCATATGTTTTATTATGAGACTAAGAGGAAGTTTCAATAGTCGTTTTCAGGAAGGTTTTACAATCCATATTAAGAGAACGAGAACTCTAGGTATTCATTTGTCATGATTTGTTGACGACATCAACCAGGCTCTATTTCCGCCGCTCTCCAGGTCCTCACCAGGAGGAGAAGGAGCGCGGGCCCATTTCCCGAACAGCGGCTAGTAATCGAACCGGTAGGTACTTCATATATGATTCCTATAGTGTTTTTGTATGCATAATTTGCCTTCATTTCAAGTACGGCCCTGGAAATCGAGGCCCTTTGGTTCGCAGTCAACCGATTAAATAACATTCAGAATCCAAATAGGGTTTGACGCCGGTAGAAATCCTATTTCGTATAGAAAGCCACGTTTTTGCTTGCGTTTTTGCAAGCGACGAGTATGAATGCAAGTGAAGGTAAAATTCCCATGAATTGAAGCAATATGTTTCTCAGTCGGTGTTTTGGCTACATTTGTATTCAGCCAGGCTTTGTTGTATTTTATTTTTAATTGATCAAGTGGGGAGGAGCGTTGCGTGACGACACTAAAAACGACTGTGTAGCAGACTAAATAAACTGTAACTGATGCAAATTATTTGAAAAGTCATGCTTTACTCTCAGCACTTCACTTGCCACTGGAAACTGCTAGTAATATATGTCATGTGGCTAATGTTTAACAAAATGACTGATGCTGAAAGATCAGCCGCAGTAATTCATACAGTTCCTGATGAGGTTCCCTCTGAGTCACGTACGGACGAAACAGTAGTGTCCCTTTAGGACCGCTTTAGACCTCCAGCACCAAATCGTCTTTCAGGTACTCTCCCTGTACTGAAGTGCAGCGCCCTAGTCTTCTTGAAGGCTGCGGGCTACTGAAATAAGGCCGACTTTATGTGAAGTTGTTTAGAGTTTTGTTGTATGCTGTATACAAGAACGTCATTTCCTGACATTTGTGTTGCCATTTCAGGTGACAGGCTAATTTTTGGTGTTTTTACTGTACTATTTGTGAAATGAAGCCAAATATTTTTGAGATTTTTAGAACTTTTTCAAGATATGTAGAAAAAAAATTGGGAATTTCCAGAAACATATCTAGGCGATTTTTGGTGATATTTGTATCTAGGGCTACAAGATCTCTAACGTTCTCCACGCCAATATCCCTGCGCAATGTCTTTATGTAGGCAGTTGTCGGACTAGCTCCCTCTTGCAGCCCTTGCAAGTGTTTTGCTTGTCTTTCCAGGATATATTTTTCACCATTCGCAGACTTCTCGTGTAAGTTCCATCTAGGCTCTTAGCTTTTATGTTCTGTTCTGAGTAACGGACGCCAAGCCTGAGGAAGAGAAGCGAAGGGGCCGGGAACGATCTCGGACGTCTGAGATTCCACCCCCAAATATTTGTCATTTTTACAAAAAAAGGCCCCACCTTGCGAGGACAACATAGAAGTTATATATTTTTGAACTAAGCTGAAAACTGATTGTAAGAAAATAAACTTAACCTCCTGGCTTAACCTTAATAAAAACAAACTGGAAATAAGCGACTTGAAAATTTTACCGCTAGTCGGGAAGAACTTCGAGGCTCCTGATTTGACGTTAAGAAAGTGACTACAATTAGATTCAAATGTTATTTAAAGCAAAAATTGTGCTGACAAGACCAAAAAAGTCTTAATCAGCCCGTAACAACGGGATGGCTCAGTCGTCACACAACTTTTGAGACGTCACGCACGTTGCGTCACGACAAAATGTTCTTGAAATGCGCGGTGCCCTGGGAATGAGCGTTGTTTGGCAGAAGGCACGAAGGCGCCATTTTTGACTCGTTCGATGAGTTTCACCATCAAAAGTGTGCTGTAAACACTATGTTATAAACGAACTGGTAATGGGCAGAGCTTTACAGAAACATGCAAGGGGAAAGAATCCTCAAATCACTTCTAAACAGAGAGATAGATGGTCTTTATGAGGATACGAAGGTAAGTTGATCAATGTTTGCTAAATTTAAGCTGCTGAGAAATTATGGTAGCTTAATTGAGGACACTTTGTAGCTCAGTTAGCGAAGATACTGACGATTTGTAAGGCTACTCACTTTCAAAAACGTTTCCTTGAATAAAAATTTAGTTCATTTCAAAGCAAGCGTCTTGTTAGACTCTAAATGTAGCTTCAATTCCAAGAATCGCGCGGATCTACATGAGCAGGTCATAGAATGAGTGTCACTTGAAAGCGAACCCCAACCTAATATAAAATTACACTTATTTTAGACGTCTTTTTTGCCAAAGCCTCTCATTTTTCTTAATTCCATATTTCAAATGGGGTAGCCTTCACCCTTGATATGTTTTTTTTAATATTGTTTGGTGGAACTTGCAGAATTATCTTGCTCCACTGCAATGTCCGGTAAAGAACAAAAATGGCTGCCAAGCAGGAGGCAAAGCTACAGAGGAAACTGTATCAAAGTACGCCGTTTTTTGTACCAAGTTCCTAAGGTGTGCTATAGAGACCTTGAAAAATGTGAAAGCCAAAGGAAATGACCTTACTGAGGTCACAGATGCCTTGAAACTAGGTAAGATGAAGCATGTGAACATCTTTAGTTGCTGTTTGGGAGTAAGGTCTTTTCTGAGTTCCTAAAATAAGCTTAATGCTTACTCTTAAAATTTGGCCAGCTTCAAAACCTTACTAATTGAATGAAATTCTACTTATTTTTAGAACTACATTGTCAATGTGGTATTTCCAGCTCAAATGACTATCCAGTAAGACACCTAGATATATTTTACATGATCCTTACACTTAATGGAAGTAAGAATGTGATTACTGTTATCAAACATTAGAATATTGACCGAATGGTCCATCTTATGTTGGTGAGGACAAATGATAACAAAGTTTGATTTTTTAGCATTTAGTGTTAGCTTACTTGCATTGAGCCAATCCGAGACTCTGACCAGTTCATTATTGACCATTTTTTCAAGAGATTTAAATTTTAAATTTTAAATTTTTGGCGGCATACAACAAATTTGTGTCATCTGCAAAAAGGTAAAACGAAAATTTCGCTGAAGAATAAAACTTTACAACCTACTTATGGTCTGGGACTCCCAGGTACATACAACACATTTCACAGTGGAAGAAAATAGCATTTTCAACATGATGTAAGGGGGGCACAACAAAGTGCTATCTGATAATCCAGAGCCAGTAAGGCTTAAATATGGGTCAAATATAAGTTGTCCGATAAGCAAACCACATTTGCTTTAAGTGTGAGATTAATAGAGGGCCATAAAGTTGCATGTAACTTGCAAATTGTTCTGTTCATATTTCAGTGGGGACACTTCTCAACAACACTTTATCACTCTGTCATGGAAACTACCTGAAGTTTATTCCTTCAGTAGATCAGCTTGCTAAAACACTTTACCTTATTGTTGCTCAGCTCATTGCCAAGGCACAATTTGAAAGGGCTCTGGATCATGCTAATGACCTATATAAATTCATCCAGCTTCTTAAGGCATGGAAGAGCTACGACAGTGAAAAGATGGACAAGGAAATTGGATCACTTTGTTTACGTTCATCTGATTTGTTACTTCAAGGAGCTGGGAAGCTTGAGGAGGCAAAAGTACCTCCAAGGGAAAGACCATCTCACTTGTGTGTTGTGTTAGATTGGAGAAAGCTCTCATTACTTTTCCAAGCAGAAGCAAATGTACATTCTTCACTAAAATCCTTGGTAGATAAAACTCTGAAATGTGGGACAAAATTTCAAGTGGATTGTGGGCTCAAGAATGTTGATTTTCAAACCTTAGCAAGCTTCTTTAAAACCATTTTTAGTGCACTCATGAACAAGCAAGAACAACTGATTGCAAATGGACAAGAATTTACAGTTCTCTTGGCTGAACTTGGATTTCATTATGGCAGAATTTGTAATAAGGCTGGAAACTCAACAGAAGCTTTGGCTGTGTTTGATAAACTGTTGAAAACTGCAGGAAATGAAAACCATTCCAAAAATGGACATTTTAAACTACAAATACCTTCACAAGTTTGTTGCTGTGTGTGTTTAGTCTGCAAGGCAGCTATTTTGTTGAACTCTACTATAAAATCTCAAACTCAAGAATCTCTTCAGCAGATGTTATTCGAAAGTAACTGGCTAATCTCCCAGATCCTGAGGTGTAGCACATTACCTTCACCAATGTTAAAATTACTTTCAGACTCCCTGGAGTACTTCAGAATTAATTTGCAAAATGAAAGTAGCCAAAAGAGTAAGGAAAAATCACCCACTCTTTCATTGAAGACTCTCCAAGCAACATTACAAGTGCTGCAGTCTTACATCTCAGTCTTATCTTTGCAGTGTGAGCGGCTTAAATCAGAGCTGCTTAAATCCAAACATGACAATATCGTGGCACAGCTACAACAACAGGTTCTAAAGACCACAGAACGGCAAATGACAGTATTTAGTTTTGTTATTTCTTCATATCAAGATCAGTTGAAGAATGAAAAAGATGCAAAAAGTTCAATCAGGGATTCAAGGTCAGTAGTACAGGCATCGCAAAACTTTAAAACAGTTAACTACAGTGTACACACTGTAGTTTAAGGAAAGGATTATGTTGTGCTTTTATTCCTCTTTGTTTTGGGGCATATTAATAGATGAAAATGAGTGAAAAACAAAGGGAAACAGTGTGCAAAGAAAGTAGCATCTGATAGCCCACGGCTAGTGGATTTTGCCATCGGGCTAGTGAATTCTGTTCTTAACTTGCCCGATAGGCAAGTGAAGTATGTTGAGAAATTCAACTTACAGAAGAACTGTGAAATCAATTCTGCTCATCAAAAAAATTGAGGGGCTAGTTGAAGTGACGTTTGGGCTAATAAATGTTATCTTCAGCTTGCCCAAATGACAAGCTGTAAAAATGACTTTCCTTGCACCCTGGGAAATAAAATTTAAACCAAGGATAAATGTGAACCATAACATATATGTGTAACACTGGTCAAACTTTTATTGCATATCCATGCAGTATCCTAAACTCTTGCCAATCAGCCTACCGATTCTTGAAACAAAATTACAAAATAATATCTCTAGAATTTGTCTTTGTGTTACACACAAATGGGGATGTACACTGTAGGCAATATCTCTGACAAGATGGCATTTTGGGGAAGATGTACCGTAAGTAGTCTGGGTGTGGGAAGGTCCAAAGAGACTGAGAGAAATCTACTAAGAATATCTATAAAGAATATGGGAATGAATGAATTTACAGCTGTTGGTGGACCCTTACAAAGAACTGTGGAGTCAAACATTTCTGGGTATCAATGTTGAAAGAGTTTACTGCACTGTTAATGTTAACACATTCTATATTTATACTATGCAGATGTCAGATCTTTAAGGACTGTATTCCAGTAGTGGAACAAGCAAACTCTGTAATTCATTCTGTCCTTGATGATCCAGACATCCCATTGTCTTCAAACGAGCTCCGCTGGCTAGGTTGCAATGTGTACAATTTGGGCTGTGTGTCATATCAGAGAGATTGCTTTACTGAAGGAGTTCCTCTGTTAGCTATTGCTTGTGAAGAGCTGAGAGTATGGTGCTTTGCTGGCAAGACTGATGAGGAAATTTTTACAAGGACTGTGGAGGTAATATGGCCTTAACCCTTGTAATTTTTCTTTCATACTTTGTGGCATGAAATTTTTGTGGGAGTTTGCGATTTTTGTGTTTTGCGGGAACCAATTTTGCAATTAGAAGAGATTGGTTTTTCTTGCTGAGAATTGATTTTTGTGATTTCAGAAAGTCCCAGACCAGTCATTGTTAATATTTTCCTTTTTATTAAGTATGCACAATGGAAATGCATACAGTGAAGAAAGTTTCAAACAATGCAACAGTTTGTGTACCCTACACTGTATGTAAAACCAGTGTAACAGATTACTATTGTCTTTTCTTTGTCATTCAATTATAGTAACATCTGGGATAACTGATTGTTCTGATGATCGTTTGGAAGAATTTAAGTTGGAAAATATTTACAGGGGAGAAATTTTTTTGCAGAAAATATGTGTGCCGGAAAAATCACAAAAATTATATCCCGCTAACATTTTGTGCCACAAGATAAATGATGTACCATTTTGATAAGCCCAGTACTGATTATTACCAAATTTATCCTTATGATACAGTTACTAGTGCTCATCAATCATTGTCTTAATATTGGGTATTAAATTCTTGTTATTCTTTTTTTTGCACTGCGCATAAAATGCCACATCAATGGTTTTCTTTTTTTCTGAGAAATGGAAGCAAACACTTGTGATGTTAACCCACTAGATCCATGGGTCTTACAGTAATCTTCAGTCCTGTCATGCCATCATTAATAATATAACTGATTTCTTTTAGGTGAAGCTCCTAACAAAATTTGCACTGCTGACTGACTGTCAGCGACGAGCCAAACAGATGGGTGGTGCACTGACAACAGCTACCACTCAGGTTCTTATAACACTTCAAACTGGTTTTGATGCAAATGTCTTAAGGAAGCAGATCAAACAATGGACCACAGTGAAACATGAACTGGTGAAAAGTATGCAAGATGAAAAGAGACAAGCTGAAAAATCAAGGTTTGTCAGAAATTTTTGTTAAAAAATTAATTTTGATTAAAACCACGCACATGCCACTGGTTGAGAACACATGAAGATGTCATATTTTATTACAACTGCATGAATCCTTCAGTGAGGAGCCCTTTTCTAAAAAGTATGAGATTCTGTTAGTCCAAATATGTTATGTCATGTCTTACCTGAATTTCCGTATTTTTCTCTGTTTACCGTAGAACCCTGTGCAGTGTTTTAGCAGAACAGAAAGATGCTGAAGGTATTGACAGCAGTCAGCTTTGTTTAGTTCTTCAGGAAGAACTTGCTTGTTACAAGGCAAAGAAGTAAGTTCCCAAAAAGACAGACTTCACAAGGTTTCTGGACCTTTTGCAGAAACAGGGAAAGAGTTCCTTATTTTAATTGTCCATTTACCGGTAGTTCTTTCTTTACCATACAATTGTGTATGAACCACATCCTGGAAAGAAATATTACAGTCAAACCCTGGAAAACTGTGAACACAAGAAATATTTCTGGAATGCTATTGTTTTGCAAGAGAAAAGCCAATCAGGCTAAACCACAAGCAAGAACGTTAGTTAGTCTGTGGTTTTGTGGCCAGTTCGCGTTTCCTGATCTTTGCTGTGATTGGTCGTAACAGAATAAACATTCTTGAGATATTTCAAGTGTTCAGAGTTTTCCTGGTAACACTGTAAGGTCATGTGAAAGTACAGTGTACATGTGCATGTATTGCTGACGCAACTACATGTTTAAGCGTGAGCCCCAGCTACTCTCATAGGAAACAAAAGTAAAATACATAAATTATGTAGAACCAAAAGAACTTCCTAGCTGTACAATTCCCCTTCTACTAATTACATAACTGTAGATATACCCGACAACTTGAAATTTTAGGGACAGCCCTATGCTGATGATGAGGTTTCATAAAAAAGATCTCTTTCATTTCATATACTGTACTCAGTCTGCCAAAAATGTTTTTTCCTTAATACATGTGTGTTCAATTGTTATTAATTTTGAGGGGTTCATTTGAACTCAGGAGTCACTTCATAAGTAGGTTCGGGGTGAGTGTTGTCCTAAATATAATAGGACTGTTGTTGACACCGACAAAGATGATCCTGGGTTATCCTTTATCCCAATTCTTTTTTGAAAAACTCTGCCCAGTATTGTACACCATTTAGTGGTCTATTTTTTCTCTTATTTCTAGTTATGACACCACCATGGAGCAAATTTCTGTCATCAGACAGCTTATGGAGTTGTACATTATCCAAGATGATGAGTTTCATTATGGTTCAGTGATGCTTGAGTTTGGTGTAGCACTGCATGACCTTGGAGACAAAGATCTTGAGGAGGAGAAGTGAGTCTACTGCTTATGTGTGTTTTGGTTTAGTATGTGGCATTTGTCTTACACATAGGTAAATGACTTTGGAATAGCAAAAATACATTAACTTGTGGTAAAGGTAAAGGGACATTCAGCCAGCTGTTTTTTTATAATGTCATTCCGGGTTATATGGCCCATTATGAAGCCAGTCACTTTAGTATTATTGTATTTCTTTGCTTGAACTTTACACAGTACAGACTGAATACAAGTGACGCATTTTGGTATCAATTCTCTGTGGATTCCATGCTCTTGTGATATTAATTGATAATGAAGTGTCATCAGGGTTGTTGAAGTGGAGAGAAGGATGTTTCATGGTTCATATCTCTAATTGGGCAATACCCCAATCCCCAGCCAGCCCTCAACAATAGCCTTCAACATTGTGATATTCCTTGCTCTAGGTCTGCACTTGAGTGCTGTCAAGAAGCAGCTGCAATTCTGGAGCGGCTGGCAGACACAGCAGCTAACACAGATGAGGACAAAAATCACCTGTCACTTGTGCAGGACAGACTTGCTGCAGCATATTTATGGCAGGCATTGTTAAAGCACAAAGCAACAATGGAAGACAAACCAGAGGCAAAATCAGCAGAGGAGCTCAGTGAAAGTTATGAAACAGAGGGGGTACATGTACATAAAATGTTTTTTTTTCTTCAGAGGGTATGCAAATCTGGCCCCAGTTGTTCAAAAGGTGGATAATGCTATCCACTGGATAAATCACTATCCTGTGGATAGCACAATTGTTAGTTATTTGATCCGCTGACTGGATAGTGATTTATCTAGTGAATAGCCCTATCTAACGTTTGAACAACCAAGGCCAGAAATAATTATATGGGAATGGGCTGGGGGTGGTCAGGTGTGATACAGTGTACCCCTTGCTCCCTTTGCTTACCTTTGTATTTCCTTTTGTAATTTAGCTCCCCACCCTAAGTCCCTTTCCACTGGCACCCAATTGCAAACTTACATAATAAACTTATTCCTATATAATTTTACTTCTCTTTTTAGGTCGAAGGCATATGTCTGGAGCAGCCATTTATGTCATCCCTTCATTCAGCATTGGAAACATGGACAGTGTTAGCAAATAGATCAGTGCAAGAAGGGACAGGCAGAAAGGTAGAGTTTGGGCATTATTATTGTGAAGTTTTTTTTTTTTATGATACATCTCTACTGGGTCAGACGCAAGAAAAGAGAGCACTTCTTTTTTTTCTCATCCACTAAAAACTTACTCACAGGTTAAAACACGAAAAGTTTGGAAACTTGATTAGTCTGCATAAATACTGTAGATTAGTTTAAGTAATATCTGTTGTTCTTTTTGCAGATTGACTGGCAACACTTTGTTAACCTTGAGGAAACTTGCCATTACCTTCTGATTATTGCTGGAATGTTTGGACTTGTCAACCAGGTAAACTGAAAGGAAATAGAAGGCTGTTTCTGGGAACTGTCTCACGCAAGCTGTGTTAGGTTCTTTCTGCTGATGAGTTCTTAAAGAACAACAAGAACTGTAGTATGTTGAAAAAGCAGTGCTCATTAAAAAAATCAAAACATGTTTTCAATGAAAAGACCATATAAATACAAGTTAATCACAAGATTAAATAACTTTCTAAAATTAGTCGCTGAGGGTGAAAGGAATCATATCAACATCTGAAAATCATGCGCTATCTACTTCAGTGACTTGCAGCATCCCTTGGGAAACTAGTTTATATCTTAATGTGTCCATCAATCCAACCTCAGGAGTTTGAAATAATCTGGAAACAAAATATGCAAATGTGTGTCAAATAAATAAACCCTCTGGGTGTTTACAGTAGGAGAAGGATTTACAGTAAACTGTTTCCTTGCAACCATTCATTGAGTAATTTGTAACTTTTTACAGCCATTCAAGAAGGTGTGTGCTCTTCATCTTGCTGCTAACATTGCCCAAATGATCAGCACCAACAGTATGCTGGATAATAGAATATCTGCCTGTAGTGAAGCTGTTCATACTCTGTGTGATGTACTGGACATTTCTAATGCCAGTCTTCTGCTGCATCAGACCAGTGATGTGTTGGAAACCTTTGAACCAAGTGGTTCAGTTATGGTCCAGTTTCTGTTGGCAAAGAGTCACTATCTGTTAGTCGCAGGAAAGGTGAGCTAATAGACCTTTTTACCGATACAGCGGCCATATTGAATTAATGCGATTTAAGGAGTATTATCGGATGCCCAGGGGGCATGAGCACATTTCGTTTGTATTTTCGAGCGCTTTTTGGGACATTTTTTCTTGAATTTTTCTGAGAATAAGATTGCAATGGGAAAAAAGATCCCTGTGCCGTGTTTGGATGTAATAATGATCGCCTTTTTCCCGAGAAATATACAGTGAAAGACCATATTTCTAATACTA